>CM034358.1:28557077-28655771 GCA_019925275.1 Mytilus edulis | reverse complement strand
ATTCTCCACCATGTATAGAGAGACTGTATTGTACAAGGTGTCATCATTATCCACTGAATTCATCTTCTGCTCACCCTCTGTAAAAGTAAAGTATATTAATAAGATCATTATTAAACTTCTCATGATGTGAGTGTTTTCTAAATATATGTAACTTCTTATGATGGGACAGTGTATTACAACTTTATCTCACTTATATAATGATGGGATAGTCGGTATCAAATATATGTAACTTTTCTTGATCACGTTGATAAGAAAGTCAATACCAAATTCATCTAACTTCTCATGATGGGAGTGTATAACAAATATATGTATCTTATTATGATGGGACAGTGTATACCAAATATATTTTTAACTTCTAATGATAGGAGTGTATACCAAATGTCCACTCTAAAATTGGTTATAATGTCTTCTCCCTATGTCCACTTGTTAATTATATGTCAGTTTGGTATGGTCAAGACGTTTGGTAAAGTTAACATACTTTTATGAGAGTTATCTCTCCTTAACAAGTCTTTGGTGTATTCATATGCGGATTGCATTCCGTATTTGTATGATATGTTAGTTGATCTTGTTCTCTTGATTCATTGTTTCCATTCCATGTAGATGTGTTTTGAAGAATAGAATATTATTATTGAACTGTAGTTTAATTACTTATGCCAGAGTAAAGCATAAAACACTAGTAGTTTGAATTTTACCCTAAAATGTCATGCTCCCATGCCAAATATCAAATATGTTTGTTTCTTCATATTCATACATTAAAAGAAACTTTGATCTATAATGTTTTAACAAATTGTGACTAAGATGAGTTGTCTCATTGGAACTCATACCACATCTGTATATCTATTAAAAAAGATGAGGAACACTGATTTCATAACCATTTTACTAGCAAAAAAAACACACCATCTGAATTACCGGTAACTATTTAAAAACTCTTTAAACTCCTTTTGAAGTCTTACACAACTTTTTACCTGTTTTATCTTGGAAGCTATTGTCCTCTTTTTCTTTGTCTCCCTGTCAATAAAAAAAATACGCACAATCATAATTTGTAATTTATTTTTAAATCTCTTAAATATCAAAATTCTCTGCTTTCATAGTCATGATAGTGTCATTCTTAAAATAGTAAAATAATGCTTCACAAAACATAACTTAACTTAAAGTCATAAGAAACAAGTGACCGGTGAGAAATAATGTTCTTCCAATTCTTGAACCAATGCATACAAACATCATAAACTTAGCATTCTGTGCACGAATTTATCATTTTTTTCATGTAAATTTCGTATAATCGTCATTTTTTTTTTCAATCAGTCTGTGTTGTTGTAAAAATATGGCAGGTAATTAAAGTTCTTGTTTTGAAGCCGAAGTTTAACGATTGTCACCTGTTTGTCAACAATCAACAAAAAATCAACAAAAAAGCATGGAAATTGAGCACGTGTTTAACATGTAAATTCAGATAATAGTTTATTTTAAGGACATCCATGCGTATTGTGATCACCAGATTTTTACGAGATGGATCACACTGAGGTCACTTTGCATACGGAAAATATATCGGGGGAATTGCTTCCTGGAAGGAAGGAAGCAATTAAAATAAAGTAAACTTCTTCTAAATATGAATAACTTAAATAATTTTCTTCAGAAAAAAGTATATGTAAATAAGTTTTATAATGAAAACTATCCATTGAGTTATAAAAAATCATATGCATTCTTTTTTTTAATTTGAGGTTTCTTATGACTTTAAAATATCATTTGAACATGTTAGACATTGCAAAAATTGAATCAAATACATGGATGAAAAGGAACAGAAGAATGATGAAAAAATATTTTTCCTTTTATTTTTCTTCAGGTTGCATAACTCTTTTTACAATAGTTTTGCATTTATTGAAGGGAAGTTACTTTTGGTATATAGATAACAAGTAAATATGATGGCAACATAATATCTATACTATTAAACGAGAAGACCTCATTTTGGGTGTCGCTTCTCTTCTTTCCACAATAAAGTAATCATCATGCCCCTGTGTCCTATAGGTGCAGTGCATAGTCGCATTTGTCATCCATTTTTATGATTATTCAGATTGAGTTCTTTTGGGAGAAAAACATGAAAAAACGCATCCGGATATTGATTCCGTCATTGGGCGAAATTTTAAGTCATATTAGACTTCCGGTTTGTGTTTTTCTGTATTCTTTGAACATACATATATACCATTGTATACTACGAATAAAGTGTATTTTCTATCTGCTATCTTTTTCAAGTTTACTATCCACGGCGGTCACAGGGTAAACTAAAAAGAGAGAGAGTCTGTATAATATAGAAATGACCGCCGTGGATCAATTAGTAACCTGAGAATTGAAAGTAAAAAGTAAATACACTTTATTTATAGTAATGAATGTTCATTGTATACAGTTAAGCGCTAAAAGTATGCATGTGTTATTAATGTTAATACAAATAAAAATAAAAAATAGCAGGGCTAGGAAAACAATTGTCCTGTCCCAAAGCATCTGACTTTTGATACCTTTTCTGAAATTCTCCATCAATTAAATCTTTTACAAAAATTCATTATAACAAAAAAAAAAGAAGGTGTGGTATGATTGCCAATGAGACAACTCTCCACAAGAGACCAAAATGACACAGAAATTAACAACTATAGGTCACCGTACGGCCTTCAACAATGAGCAAAGCCCATACCGCTAAGTCAGCTATAAAAGGCCCCGAAATGCAATATAAAACAATTCAAACGAGAAAACTAACGGCCTTATTTATGTACAAACTAGAGGCCCTCAAGAGCCTGTGTCGCTCACCTGTTACTGTAGTGACTGATGTCGGCCATCTTGGTTGGTAGGTGGGGTCATTAGACACTTTTTTAAATGGATACCCTAATATTGATTGTGGCCAAGTTTGGTTTAATTTGGCCCAGTTTTAGAAAAGAAGATTTTTGTACAAGTTACAAAAATGACGAAAAGTTGTTACAAATTGACTATAAAGGGCAATTACTCCTTAAGGGGTCCTCTGACAATTTTGGTCAAAAACAGCATTTTACCACTATGTTCTAATTTTAGCCATGTCGGCCATTTTGTTTGGTAGGTGGGGTCATCGGACACATTTTTTAAACTATATACCACAATGATGATTGTGGCCAAGTTTAGTTAAATTTTGCTTAGTAGTTTCAGAGGAGAAGATTTTTGTACAAGTTACAAAAAATGACGAAAAGTTGTGAAAAATTGACTATAAAGGGCAATAACTCCTTAAGGGGTTCACTGACAATTTTGGTCATGTTGACTTATTTGTAGGTCTTACTTGGCTGAACATTATTGCTGTTTACAGTTTATCACTATCTATAATAGTATTCAATAACCAAAAGCTGCAAAATTTACTTAAAATTACCAATTCAGGGGCAGCAACCCAACAACAGGTTTTCCGAATCGTCTGAAAATTTCAGGACAGATAGATCTTGACCTGATCATCAATTTTACCCAGTCAGATTTGCTCTAAATGCTTTGGTTTCAAAGATATAAGCCAAAATATACATTTTACCCCTGTGTTCTATTTCTTGGTTTGATGGCCAAGTCACCGGACACATTTTTTAAACTAGATACCCTAAGGATGATTGTGGCCAAGTTTGGTTAAGTTTGGCCCTGTAGTTTCAGAGGAGAAGATTTTTGTAAAAGTTTACAGACGACGGACGCCGGACAACGGACGCCAAGTGATGAGAAAAATGAACGAAAAAAAAAATAAGTAAGGCTTAGACATAAACAAACGACAACCACTGAATCACAGGCTCCTGACTTGAATGTTCTTAATATACTAAATGTATGTGCATATTGAAATTAATAGAAAGCAAAAAAATGGGAATTTGGGAAATAAAGGAAGTACCTATGACTTTTGATACTTTTCCTGAAATTCTCCAGTCATTATATAAGGCAACAGTAGTATACCGCTGTTCAAAACTCATAAATCCATGGACAAAAAACAAAATCGGGATAACAAACTAAAACCGAGGGAAACGCATTAAATATAAGAGGAGAACAACGACATAACACTAAAATGTAACACACATAGACAAAATCCCACGAGAATAATATATATAACATCAAAACCAAATACATGAATTTGGGATAGACAAGTACCGTGACACGTCTTATCACAATGTGAATTTACACTCAAAAATAAGAGAAAACAAACGACACAACGAACTATAATATAACAATGACCATATTCCTGACTTGGTACAGGCATTTTTAAAGGAAAAAATGGTGGGTTGAACCTGGTCTTTTGCAAAATTTTTCCTACAACACTTTACATACTTTCAACCACGCTCTGATTGCCCGCGATTTCGCGGTTGTGTTCTAGTATACATTTAAAACACTACAGTCTAGATCAGAAAACAGGGACAGGTCACAGATTATTGAATATATTCTATTGAAGACAAATAAACTGTTATCACAGAGAATAAGTCTCGCCTATTTGTAATTTTGATTATGCAAATGTTGAAATCAAAATAGCAACACTTTATCATCTTACACAAGTCATGCAAGTACTGCAAATATTCAAAGTCAATGCACCATGACTGAGTTACATGGCTAAACAATCTCCATGTAAATGAGATGTGCCAATGCTAATACAAATGCATACCTAATACCATTGACTTATTATAAGTAGTTCCCAAACCTAAATACAAACATTAACTTGTAAACTATGTAAAAGTTTCAAAATCAATGAACCATGAAGAGGGGTGGGACTATATAATCTCCAAAAAATTGATACTACAAATGCCAAATATCATTGACTTAACAGAAGTTCATCTTAAACTGATCTAATCACAAACTAATACATGTAAACTAAGATAAGTTCCAAAGTCATTAGACAATGAGGCCAAATATTCTCCATGGAAATGAGATGCGCCAATGCTTATACAACTGTATACCAATTAACATTGGCCTACTACTAATGGTTCCCCTTGAACTGACCTAATCAAAAACTAATACATGATAACTTAGCAAAATTTTCAAAGTCAATAGACCATGACTAAAGGGGCGGAGCCAAATTATCTACATGGAAATGAGATATATATATGCCAATGCTTATTCAACTGCATACCAAATATCTTTGACCTACCACTTGTGGTTCCCCATAAACTGACCTAATCACAAACTAATACATGTAAAATAAGCAACAGTTTCAAAGTCAATAGACCATGACTGAGGGGGCAGGTCCACAAAATCTCCATGGAAATGAGATGTGCCATTGCTTATACAACTGTGCATACCAAATATGATTGACCTACCACTTGTGGTTCACCATAAACTAGACCTTATCACAAACTAGTACATTGTTGACGTTTATCGCTGACACCAGAAACAGCATACTTATGTCTCGCTTTTTGACTCCATCAAGGCAAGACTAAAAAAATTGAATCAGTCAATCAATTAATCTACAATGTACATGCATCTGCACTTTATTTTTGTTTTTACAGGCCAGTATGCATTTAAAATAGTTTGGACCTGTTCTAAAATGTGTGTGTGCCTAATTCTTGTCTTATCCATTTGGAATACTGTACTAAATCAATACGAAACAGATTTTACCACTTTACACTGTATATTACAATATTTATCATCGCAATAGTTAAATTTAAATATTTTACCATAGCTCAGCTAGCTTCACATTTTCAAGATAAAAATTCAACCATCTCAAGTGGATAAATATTGTATATTTTGGATGGTGTGGTAGAATCTATATACATGTACATACCTTATGATCACTACTATCAGAATGTTCCTCAGTGCATTTTCCACCAACTACTTCATCAGTAACCATGGTAACTGTTGTTTCTGTCGGTGAAGGGAATGCTGGGACATCACCATTTGTAGGCTGTTGTCGAGGAAATGAATATAAAACTTGATGAATGTGTTTATGGGTCAATAAATCTGTGTTGCTATTTAGAAATTTTCCACAAATTTCACATTTTGTCAGATAATCAGAAGCATGTTCACTCTGATGAACAGCATAGTCATTCATTCTCTCAAATTGTTTACTGCAAGTTTCACATGTAAATAAAACCTTTTCACCAGTATGGCGACTAACATGTTGCTGAATGGTAGTCCAGTCTATGAATTCTTTCTTACAAAGCTGACAGACATACAAAAACTTTCCTAATTTACCTTCAACTGCTTTGTTACTGCTGATTCCAGAACCACTTTCACTTAAATTCTTTAACTTTGGCTTTTTCAGTGGAGATTTAGATCCTTGTTTGTTTTCACCTGACAATTTTGAATCTTTGACAACCTGTACATAATATAACTCTGTATTACGATGCTTTCTGATATGCTTGACCAGGTCAGATTTTTCTTTGAATTGACCACCACAAGCATTACAAAGATATGGCATGTTTTTTGACCGATAATGAAAGTTTTTATGAGTGTTGTATTTATCTGATCTTTGTGAAATCTTGAAACAATATTCACATTCCCATGGATCTTCCCTGTCTGTGTGCATCCTCTGGTGTTGTTGCAAATGTCCTGGAAAACAAAAAAATCTTTAAAATTACAAATAAACTGTTGACATAGAGATATGACTGGACTGCATGTACTTTTGATAGTATAATGCAAATTTTGGAATTATAATGGTCATACTTTTACTTTAAGATGGTACCCAACACTTTCACTAAAATTAATTTGGCTCGTTTAATTTTCATAAAATTTTGACAAAATATTTACTTTGACCCTTTGACAAATATATAAAAAAAAAAAAAAATTTGAACCAACCAATTTATCAGAAAAATTACATTGGTTATATAGCAGTTTGACAAATAGTAATTTTGATCATTCAGAAGCTTAATATTCCCTTGAAACACAATGTAATTAAAACGTTTAGCTGATTTTACAGAGTTATCTCCCTGTAGTGTTAGGTACCACCTTAATATGCAATACACAATGTCAATGTACCATGAATTAAGGTGCAGGGCCAAGAAATGAGATATGTCAATGCTAATGCAACTGCATACACAATACAATGTATCAATATTTTATCATAAATGGTTTCCCTTAAATTGATCTAATTGCATACTTTATATACAATGTCCACAATGAGAATTCTAAATTAAATAGAACATATCTAATCATTGAGGTCCCTAAGATAGTGAAGATATGAGATGACTACATTTAATTTATATACAATGTACATGAACGTATACATATCTATGTAGACATGGTAGAAGAAATTCATAATTATTTTATCATTCTCTGGTTCTTAAAAGTAAGAGTAATTAGTTTTGATAAAACAGGAACATTGTCATTCTCTCAAAATCTGAACTTTTTGCTAATATACATGTACATGTATGATAAAAACTTCTTTGCAACTAAATGTTGCATTATTTGTATGTGTTGATGTTTTACTATGTGTATGAGAGGATTACCAATATTACACTAACTAAACATAGGTGTTAACTTGTATTTTTGTTTTTGCAGGATTTCAGGTAACACGTTTAAATATATATGCAAAATCTTGTTAATATTCATGCTATGTAAATTTACCTTTCTGAGTGTAAGACCTTTCACAAATTGCGCATTGGTAAGGCTTAACCCCAGAATGAACTACTTCATGTCTGTCAAGTCCACGTCTGTCTTTAAATACTTTGCCACAGATATCACATTTGTGTTCTGTACTTGTTTTCTTTCTCTTTAACTTCCTTCTTGACAGACATTTTTTCACATGAATATGGTGTGTCTTGGTATCTGTGAATTCTACTTGACACAAATGACATACAAAACAACCAGCATTACTGGTGTCATTTGCCTTTTCTCCAGAATTACAAGTGTCATATTCCTTTTCTCCAGAATTACTGGTGTCATATGCCTTTTCTCCAGGTTTACAAGTGTCATATGCCTTTTCTCCAGGTTTACAAGTGTCATATGCCTTTTCTCCAGGTTTACAAGTGTCATATTCCTTTTCTCCAGGTTTACAAGTGTCATATGCCTTTTCTCCAGGTTTACAAGTGTCATACTGCTTTTCACCAGTGTTAAAACCAAATGTATCATCCTCATCACTCTGGTCAATATTACAAGTCTTCAATCTCCTAACTGTTTCTTTCCTTTTTCTTCTGTTTCTACTTCTACCTTGGTTTTCTGTGATATCTTCTTGAAAAGTAGTGGTAAAGGCTGAATTGGTTATTATGCTATTGAACTCAGGTGGAGACAAATTCCTTTTCATATTATTGGTTGATATAAATTCACTGACTGATTCTTTTTTCTTACTGGTCTCCTGACCATCTTCATGCTCTACAGTTTTCCACAACTGGACAGGATATGGCACACCACACTGTTTATTTGAGATTCCAAAACTAAATTCACACGTTTTCCTATCGTCACAATCTTCTGTATCAGAATCATCATTACTTATTTCCTGTCTTGTATTGCTATGGTTACAAACTTTTGAATCCTTATTTTTAGATAATGAAATGTTTTCATGGTACAAATCTTGGTAACTTAAAGTAAATTGATCCTTCATAGATTCTGTATTACCATGGTAACCATTATCTATTTGATCATCAACTGGTTCTGTTTTAATCTCAATCTGAAAGTCAGAATGACCATCTGGATTCCACATTTTTGTCACCAGCTTCTTTCAGTTTCAACTCATAACTTGGTGGTTGTTGCCATTCTTCATGCCTAAGATCACATCTTAAAGAAAAATAAATGTAAGAACCCATTAGAGGATATACATAAATATAAATATGGAAAAACAATGAAACAGAATTTCATAAACACACTTGGCAGGCAAGAATTAAAATACATGTACATGTATGTAAAGTGAGAAATTGTAACATCTTCTCATCAGAATCAATCACCTTCTCACTTGATATGTGTTTGACTAGTGTTATTGTCAGAAATTCAAAACAGGATCTTTTGGGGCTGGGAAAATAATCCTCCCCTAAACAATCATCATAATAATGATTAAGTTACAGTTTCAAAACTTTCATACATAATTAATTAATATTCAATTAATTACATCTGTATTATATTTTTTGAGGGGAGCTCGAGGGGTTCCTAGGTTCTTCCTGTATTTAATTTTATTATACATGTATATACAGTTATAGACTTAGCAGGTGAACATGTTTATCATGTTTAATGTAATAAAATAAACTTGAAATAATAATGAGATTAAGAAATAAGTTGCACATATAGCCATTTTGACTTCTATAAATCTTCAGAAATAAACATTTTTTACTTGATGTATATATATGTTAATGTATAACAAACTCTGACTATGAATATCATAACTTTGGGCCAATAATCAGAAAAGTTAACCAATAGGTCTCTATATTGCTTCTGTTTTCTTTTTTTTTATATAAAATACTTGATGGAGTGAGTATTTATAGTGTAACAGCCTTCCATTCAAAACAGTTTAATTGTACCATGATGGCCCATCATAACCATGTGACTTCTCTCATTTGAATTATTGATGACCAGCAACAAATTTGGAGTTTTATGTCATGTGATTACTGAACTTTCTGTATACATGATTTTGTATTTTACATTGTTCAATTTCAATGAGTAACCCTAGTAATATTTTCTACTGAGCATTAATAATAATACATTTTTAAAATCTAAAGAAGTTTAATGCAAAATTCAGTGTAGAAATGAAATTTTGTGAAAACGAATAAATTAATATAAAGCATTTTTTTTGGTATTTATAAATGTTTATGAAAAGTTTTATTTTCATATTTTGAAAGTCAAGAAAAAAGTATATATTATGTAAACATGGTACATTTTTTTTTTTAAATATTTATTGGTAAAACTTTTTAGATCCTCTTTATTTTGTTTATACTGTCATCATGCTTTAAGCATGAAAAGCTTGCTTGTATTTTTAAATAAGATGTTGTGAACAAGATGTAAGTTTGTACAAATTATAATTTGCACAGGGTTTTGTACAAGTTATAAGCTTTTTTGACACATACCTTTTTGCACCAGGTGATTAAAGTTTATCTCCTAAAATGTTTCAGTTTACTGTCTTTAATTTTTATTTGCATACTTCATTCTAACAAATAGTCTGTTAATGTGTGTGTAATGCATAGTTTTCTCTTTTCTGATAATTTTTTAAAAGTTCTGTGTATCTATAATTATAATCGTAAAAATGAAGATTTGGGTCATCTGGGTCGATTCCAATTAATCCAGTATCTGATCGGTAGTTTACAAAAAAATGTTTCAATGGCAGTTGAAGAAATTTTATCAAGGATTTGTATAGTATTAAAGTTAGTTACATGCAATATGTATATGGACCATAATTTGCTATTGGGCTCGTTTCCTATAACTATAGAAAAGTGATAAAAATGTGTATTACTGTAAGAAAAGTTGTAACTACATCTAAAGATGCCTTTATTTTTATCAACATACAAGTGTATGCTACTCTTCCCTAGAAAAAAAATTGAAATTAACAAATTTTATAGATTATACGACCGTATTTTTGTGTCGTTTCTCGCGTTACTTTTCGCTTCCGAAGTGCATAACGCTGACTGATTTATAGATAATCGTCACCGGCAAATTCGTAACTTTTGCTTTCAAATAATAAAGAACATCGACCAACAAGAATAGTCAGAAGAAAATGCTGAGAACTATAAGTATTTCTGTAGCAGGTGTAAGAACACTAACGCTACTTTGGTTTCCAATTTCGTAACGCAAATTTTAGATGATGTAATCTGCTTTGTTGTAATAGAATTCTTTATAACAATATGCAAATATGAACTCTCGCGAGATGTTCAAACAGGTAAATCAGAGAGGATTTACATTCTAGTTTTGTTCTTCGTAATAATTAAGTTAGAAAATGACGTTATCATTATGCGTTACATTTCAAACGAAACAGAAGTCCAGTTATTTCCTTTTTTTTATTAAAATTGTTTTTGTCGTTAAGTTCTAATCATTTCCGGTCATACGTGAAACATGTGACTAACATGCGATCACGCCCTTACGGCCGGATGTATGAAATACTAGGTCTAAACATTGTTTTTGTTTCCAACGGGATGTTAGCAAACATAATCTGTAGACTTGTTTCGTCTTGTTTAAAAAAGGAAAATACAATTTTCAAAGAGATTGCGCCGGGGGTCTATTATTTTTCCTATGTGCATAATGTTACATACGATCTTGTGTGAAAATAAATGCCCAATGACTTGACAAAATCGATTTCAGATTTGACAGACGTTATAACACACTTTGTTTCCTGATAACGATGTAAAGGGTCCTTGGCAAATTCAATAGACATTACGTCTCTTATCATTGTGCCGATGCTCGTTAGATTGATTTTGCTTCAGCAGTAAATATTACTGGATATTTTAGGTGAATAAAGATAATTTAATAAAAAATACATGTTAATATACCGTTACACTTGGAATGTACAAAGTTGGTATCTTTGTCACAATTTTTAATTATTTTTTTTTTATTCATGTTCTGCAAACACTTTTCAGAAACGCAATAAACTTGTCAAAGGAGAAGTAAACTTTTACCATGCATGACTTGAAAGGAAGTACTTTATTGATTTTAGCCCACTAAAGTAGGTTAAAATGTGGAAACCATGTAGATGGTGTACAGGTCACAAATATCACATGGTGCCTATTTTAAAGATTTTAATTCCAAGTTAAAAGTTTTTTTCTTTACTGGATTTAAAGAACTTTACATTGTCAATGATTTGGAATAAATTGTATATAACTGGAATTTCAAAACCAAATATAAATACATTTTTTTGGCTAAAACATCAAGATACAACGACTATGGTATCCTGTATCAATGAAGAAAATATGGAAATTTCTGAATAAATTGTACTAATTGTTTTCAAAACAAGCACATATTTAGGAGTTTTATAATACTGTTACATTTAAGATGGATTTTAAGAAAAAGTATACTGTTCAGATTATTTTAAGCAGATTTTGCAATAAAATAAAACTAAAAAAATGCTTTCGGTTTCTTATGGTTTCCTGTCGCGTTTAAAAAAACCTTTAATTTAACATTGAAAATAGATTTTAAATATTAACATGAAGCAAGTAACACTAGTAATGGTGTTCATTTATGTCTTTTGAAATATATTGTGCAAAATAAAGAAAATAAAGATTGGTTTCCTGTCACGTAAACGGTGAATCAAAATGTATTATTTTTTTCTTGAAAAACTCAATTGTTCCATTAATACTATTCTACCACCAACACAACCCACAGAATAAAAGTTAAAGTTTTAGAACTTATAAAAAAGGATACAAAAAGAAACCAAAGACCGAATACCAAATTATGGTCCATATTCAGGTTGATATCTCCCCTATTCATGCTATTTGGAGCTACCCCCCTAATTTTTGCCCTAGAAATCTGTGAGGGTACAGTGGTATCCATGAACAATTCCTAACAGGATGAAAGAAGATATGTCACTATCATATTATTTAAAATTAATCACCAAGGACAAATCCTGTACACAAGGAGTGCTAGGACACCTGCAAGTCTGTTATTATGGTGGAGGAAGCCAGTGGCGGATCCAGAACTTTTCCTAAGCGGAAACCCGCTGACTGACCTAAAGGGGGGGGGGGGGGGGGGGGCTCCAGTCATGCTTCAATGATTCCCAATATAATGTCATAACCATGTCAGATGTAAGATGTGCAGTCAAGATGTCTACAAAACTCAAATGGCAAAGCAGATGGACAATTAGTGAAACTGGAAGACAGCTTTTCAACCTAATTCCTATCGTTGGTAAGGACGCACAACTAGACAAGCCTAACAATCAAATAGGAAGAATATTGTCAGAAATAAGAACGGGCTACAGCAGACTTAACAAATACAGAAACCAAATCGGTCAATCCCTCACGCCATATTGTGAATGCGGAGAAGAAGAAACATCAGAACACTTCCTGCTATACTGCCCAAGATACCAACAAGAAAGAGAGGACATGCGAAGACAAATGGAACTACTTAACATCGATCCAACAAATATACAGTCAATACTAGCACCACCAAAAAGAGAAACCTACGAAGCAACATCGCAAATTGTAGGGGAATATATTACAAAATCAGGGAGATTCCAAGAACTTGCAATCCCTGATTCCCGATCCTGCGCCTAAACAAGTATACCAAAGTACCGCGAGATATTACCTCGAGCAACGGTGTACCATAAGAGGAGGAAGATAGCACACAGAGAACAGTAGTGTCAATTATTGACCTTAGGATCAGGATCAGGATATAATCAACCAAATTCTTCCCAAAAAAGGGGGCCCGGCCCCCCTGGATCCGCCTATGGAAGCTGAAGTTCTACGATAGAACCATTGGGACACAGACAAACACACAGATAGAACCACCGGGACACAGACAAACCCACAGATAGAACCACAGGGACACAAACAAACCCACAGATAGAACCACCAGGACACACAAACCGTCAGATAGAACCAGTAAATCAGGGGCTATTTCAACCAACCAAGGCCCCTTTAGTTTAAACTCTGGTTCAGGTACCAGAGAAGTGAGTGGGAAGGTCAAAATCACCGTTCTAATGTATTGAAAACCCAAGTACCCCTAGTCAGGATCAAACCTACAAATCTTGCTTTTAATTTTATGAACTTTGTAATATTTTTTTCATTGAATAATATATAAAAAAAAAATTTGCGCAGATAATTTAGGTTTCAAAACGAGATATCCGATATCATAATCCATTAGAGTAATGATCCCTAACCTCTTAAACGTCATGACCCCAAATAACCCCTTCAGAGACATCTTGGCTACAGCCGTACAGGTTTTAGTCCAAATAATTATGACGTCTTGAAAGGCTATTATAATTTTTTTCTTTGACGCCTTACGTCGATGTAAGGCGTCAAAGAAAAAAATTATAATAGCCTTTCAAGACGTCATAATTATTTGGACTATACAGGTTTGTGACATTGTGTATTTGCTATTTTGATGAACAGATTTTGCTTACATGAAATAAAAGAGGGAATAAAGACTATGTTAGCACACGAAGAGACTTCAAAGCAACTCAGCTTCATGGGGCGCGTCAAAAAACTCATTCTTAGAGAGAATCTACGTTTTTTTCTTTTTTTTTAGCCGGAAGCAGTTGAAGATTGATAATACGAGAGCAAACTCGGTTTAGAACTCCGAATTTACTCGAACACTGAGAAAATATCAGCTAGATTATATTCCGCTGCTTCATGATAATCTTTCAGTCGGAAAGTTGACCATGGTGATCATGATGATACCAGATATTCTTTATTTAAAAAGCAGATCAAGGTCATTCTTCAAAACTTTATGATGATGACAAAAATAATATTTTTCAATGATATTTCTATTTCAACCTTAGAATCTTAGAATCTTAAATTAAATTACAGACATAGAAGATCATATAATAAAAAATACAGATCAGAAGAATCATGTTAAGCACATACAGAATGTGATGGGACTAAACATGTTTGCGGCACGACATTGAATCATCCCGGCTTTAACCAAGGTCTCACACCTACTAGGACAGTGGTCAGTATATATAACAAAGTGTTTTATATTATAGTCGCTTATATTTGTATACATCCACCTTATTTGAAATTTGGTGGATAGTTATGTCATTTGTAATCATACCGCATAATACACAAGGCTTAGTGTTATATAAAATCAGTCGAAAAGGGCTTAACTCATTAAATCGATGCAAAGCACAAAGCACAAAACACAAAAAAAAAAACAAGCTCTGATGGTACTCGAAGTTACTGAAACCTAGCTCAAACGACTAACAAAATGTCATGTGTACGGGTTTCAGATTAGAAATAAAAATCTTTGGTTTGTTATGTACATTGATTTATGTTTGTAAGAAAACGGTAAGATATGTTAATGTGTCCTGTCAGCTAGGTCATCTGCATAACAGTTTTGAACATTAATAAAGCTGATAGATATATACTGAAAACAGGATGCAAACAAATTATTTAGGTTCAATGTTTTAAAGTCACTAAGACTAAGTGACTAAGATAAGATCAAAGACCAGTGACATATACTATACATCGTATGTCTCTGATTAGACTGAGGAAAGGAAATCCTTAAACATACATTTGAATATATATGTCTAATACTACAAATCTGATTAAGTTGTATAATGGATACCAGAGGACGGCTGAAATTGTACCAAGGAAATATGTGTCAAATTTGACCACCTTTTATTTTTTTTAATTCTTTATACTTTATAGTTTAGTAATAAGACCTTGGAACTAATTTGAAACGTGCCAATGAATTTCCGGGGACACGATGCGTGTCAAATATGTTTTGCACCGAAAGGCAGGACATTTGTTTAACTCTAATTCATCGGAAAATGTTTTATGATGCGCTTAATTTATTTTACTTTGAACGCCAAGTAAGAATGTGGACGTTACATCCGATGATGGGATGCCTCAGTGTTCAGATCTACAAGAACCATTGCAACAACTCGTTTTGGGATCCTTAGGTGGTCTGTTGCAAGGATAATTTCTGACCCTATTTAAAACCCTCTCGTTTCCAATTGACAGTCTATATTTGCATTCCTTCATCCCGAGGAACCTTATTACAAAACATACCTAATTGTATATGCAAGTGGTCATGCATTTATTTTGTCTCAGCAGGAATGTGCATGAAATAATTGTCACTGTGTGTTAATTATAAACAACCGACAATCAATCAATATCTAATTTTGGAACAAACACACCATGTAAGCTATTTTGAAAAATGCTTATATCCACCTAGAACAATGAGAAAACGACTTCATTATCACTGGACTAGTATATATTTGTTTAGGGGCCAGCTGAAGGACGCCTCCGGGTGTAGGTATTTCTCGCTACATTGAAGACCTGTTGGTGACCCTCTGCTGTTGTTTTTTATTTGGTCGGGTTGTTGTCTCTTTGACACATTCCCCATTTCCATTCTCAATTTTATTTGATCCTGTACTCTCAGTCAGATATGTGAGGCAATTATAAACCTTCCGGGAATTATACGGAAATAAAATGTCATAAGTTCACGTATCCGTTTCCCTCAATTGTTTCATGTGAAAAGATTGGGGAAAAAAACCCATCTTCTATCAAAATTGTGTCTTGTCTATATATGAGAATGGATATTTTTTCTGTTTTATGTATTTACTGCTTTTTATTTTCAACAACTGTTGTTAGAGTTCAAAGTAAGTTGAATTTATAAATATATTTATATATATATCCATTCGGGATGAAATTAATTATGTTTTACAATACGGATGTAATTGGAGAGTATAGGCATACGAAACGTGTTATCGAAAGGTCCGAAATATCGTGAGCCTAAATCCATCAATTGGAAATACAACTTTAAAATTTTGATGGATTCAGTCGAGGATTATGCCAGGCAATGGGCTAAGCGCGAGAAGGAAGACGTAGACACTCTATCCGAATGGATAAAGGCAGTGAGGTCCTTAATACAAATCAGAATTAAGAAACTGAATGGGTCCATCAATGCCCATGCTACGTCAATTTTTAAAGACCCAAATGTTGCTAAACACCTATCCGACCTCCATGATAAATATGTTGTTGTCCCCGCAGACAAAGCCCCAAATAACATCGTTTTTGTCTGTAAAAGTCATTACATTAATTGCTTGATAAACGAATTAGGTACAGACAATTCACTTGGAAACTCAACATATACCCTCACGACACTTACCAAAGAGGAAATCCTGGATAATCATAGGTCTGTTCTTTGTTCCTTTGGTATTTCAACCAAAGATGAAGAACTGGATCTTCCATCACTGTATTGGATACCTAAACTACATAAGTGTCCTTACAAACAGCGGTATATTGCTGGGTCTTCCAAGTGCTCCACAAAACCTCTTTCTAAATTATTAACATCCATTTTATCAGCAATCAAAGACGGGCTTCAAAGTTATTGTGAAACTGCCTATTCTAGAGGTGGCGTGAATCAGATGTGGATACTTAAAAATTCCAAAGATCTTTTAGAGTACATACAATCTAACTCTCTTTCATCTTGTAACAGTATTAAAACATTTGACTTCTCTACTCTTTACACAAGTATTCCACATTCCAAACTTAAAGACAAATTAAAAGAGTTGGTATTACTTTGCTTCATAAAAAAGAATGGCCAACGTAGATACAAGTATCTTGTCTTAGGGAGGGATAAATCCTACTTTGTAAAGAATCACTCTGATTCAAACAAAAAATTCTCTGAAACCGATATTATCAAGATGCTTGATTTCTTGATTGACAACATATTTGTTACGTTCGGAGGACGTGTTTTTCAACAGACTGTCGGCATACCAATGGGATCAAACTGTGCCCCTCTACTTGCTGACTTGTTTCTTTATTATTATGAGGCTGACTTCATGCAGGAACTTCTTAGGAAGAAAGATAAGAAGTTAGCAATATCCTTTAACTCTACTTTCCGCTATATAGATGACGTTCTTTCACTAAACAATTCAAAATTTGGTGACTATGTGGAACGCATCTATCCCATCGAATTGGAGATAAAGGATACTACAGATACAGTTAAGTCAGCTTCATATCTTGACTTACATCTAGAAATTGACAATGAGGGTCGGTTGAAGACAAAACTTTACGACAAAAGAGATGATTTCAGCTTTCCAATTGTGAACTTTCCATTTCTAAGTAGCAACATTCCAGCAGCACCTGCATACGGGGTATATATCTCTCAATTGATACGATATTCCCGTGCTTGCATTTCCTATCATGATTTTCTTGATAGAGGTTTACTGCTCACAAGGAAGCTATTAAATCAAGAGTTCCAAATGGTGAAGTTGAAATCATCCCTTCGTAAATTTTACGGACGCCATCACGAGTTGGTTGACCGTTATGGAATAACCATTTCACAAATGATATCGGATATGTTCCTCACGTCGTAACTACAATCCCCTTCCCTTTCATGAATTTGACCTACCGAATTAGACTATTTACCGGATTTGTAATCACATAAGCAACACGACGGGTGCCGCATGTGGAGCAGGATCTGCTTACCCTTCCGGAGCACCTGAGATCACCCCTAGTTTTTGGTGGGGTTCGTGTTGTTTATTTCTTTAGTTTTCTATGTTGTGTCATGTGTACTATTGTTTTTCTGTTTGTCTTTTTCATTTTTGGCCATGGCGTTGTCAGTTTGTTTTAGATTTATGAGTTTGGCTGTCCCTTTGGTATCTTTCGTCCCTCTTTCATTGGATTGCACACATACAACATGTACGGCTTTGTCATGATCACTTGAAAGAACGTGTACTATGTTTTTTCCCATTTAATATACGTACGGTTTTATCTCTAACAAGTTATGCAATTCCCCATGTCCTATTTCACTCCCATGCTAAAAAAAAATGATACAGGTTTTTTTTTTTTTTTTTTTTTGTAAAAAAAAAAGGTTCATTGTGTGGTCATTGAATAACAAATCTACAGTTTGTTTTTAGGCTTTTTTTTTATAACAGAATACATACTTTAAATTATTTTACAAGTTATAAGTGAAGAGTGAATTTTAGTCAAATTTTATACAAATTATATAAAGCAAATGACTCTCGACTATAAGCTACTATATGGACTTTGTGTTAGATGCAAAAGATTTTCATTTCATTGCAAGTATTTCAAATTCCCCTTATGAAAGGGATAAAGGATATGGTGTATTAAAGGGTTTATTAGCTTTCAATGTTCACCGATTTGACTCAAAATCTCATTATCTTGATTTTTAACATACTAGCTCGTATATTCAAATTAAAAAAAGTATAAAATAAACAAAGAACAAAACATGGACTCGATACTATGTGGGTGTCATCTAATTAACCATTGAGATTACCTCCGAAGACTACCGACGGTCATACACAAGAATGAAGGACATTTAATGTTTTTACATTAATTAGTACACGTGTTATGTCATTGATAAAATAAAATCTTATAAATAGTTATCGTTGATGTAAACGGGAAACACTTATACCGTGTTATAATTTTTAATATATCTTTTTTACCTTAAATGTGATAAAAAAAAATCCATAGCAAGTCAACTTTAAGAAGGATCTCCAAATATGATTCTTAAAAAAAAATAATTAAATCAGCATTTACTGTTGTCAATGGCCATTTGAAAATAACATTCATGTTTTTTTTCTTTTTCCCCTATGTTGGTTATTGTACCTTTGACTATGGGTTGATGCTTTATAAAAATCATAAAAATTCCATTTTTCGTCGCAGTTAATTTTTCCATAGAAGATAAGATTGAAAAATGATGAAACAATATAATTATCAAGAAAAAAATATTTTAAATCAATGTTTTATGTTGTCAACTGCATTTTGAAATGCAAACAACAAACCTCCGTTCGACTGATGTCGTATGTACAGTATTCAAATGGATCGACATAATAGAAAGGTTGACTTTATAATAGTTTCTGCTTTGCCCACTTTCATTATTTAGAAATAAAAAGTGGTAGTTGCTATTGAAAGTTCTATCGAATTTGAAGAGGTTCGATACAAAAAAATGTATCAAAATGACGTATTTTGTTTATGAATTTGATATACCGTGGCCATGAAGTATTTTGATAAAAAAAAAATGAACTATAGAATAACACAGATACATTCAAAACCGAGGTTATGTCAATTTACCAAAATTTTGAAGACGTTTAATTTAAATACACATAAAAAATAGCATGTGTCATAATACAATTATTTGTCGGTGAGCAATATAGAATTATCAGAGTTTTCATAAAAATTTCTTAAACAACTTGGGTCATCTCGCTTGGAAATGTCCAATATTCTTGTACATGCGTATAACCCGATATAGACATACATATAAATATAAACAGATAGCATCAGCGTGTAGTTAATTTTTTTTTAGGTCTTTTTTATTTTATGTTGTAAGTTAAAATACATGTTTATCATCCCTTTTACCTGTTTAAGAATGATTTTTTTGTAGATCGAATCAGTCATCCAACAGGCTCCCCTTTGTTTCACGCTCAATGTTTTTTTTATCTTTTAAAACATGCGTAACCCATATCAAACTTAGGGTTTTAATTAGAGATTTCATGAATACAGATTCAATGAGGTTGAAATATTCACTAGCAAGTGAATAATCAAACAGCGATGTTTCTTAGCTTATTTTGATCAAATTGCAAGAAATTGACTGCTAAAATCGAATTATTACTTCACTATACCACTTTCATTAATAATTGAACCAAAAAAAATCATATTTTACTCAGACATAATCTAAAAAAGCGATTGGAAAAAAACTTATTGCAAAGGCTAGCAGCACTTTCGTTGTGGTGTGTTCTTTATTTCAAAGTCATCATGAGGCCTTCCACAAGGAACTCAAACTCATACCTCACTGATTGTTCGAGAAATGTTCGACAAATGAAGGCATTATATTTCAACGCGAATGATAAGAAGTCATGAACCTTATCATGGTAATTTTTAAGTGATATTATAATATCAGAAAAATATCACGTAACCAGATTTAAAAAAAAGAGATACGCAGATACTTGTAATATACCTTCGATTGAACCTACGATTTGAACATATCTTGAAAGAGTTAGTTTTTGAATTAGTTAGTTTTTTAAAATTGGGTGCAAAAAATGAACAGCCTAAAGACATTAGAAAATCCGACGAAAAAAATGACTTACTACCTTTACCCAAGTATTCTCAATGGATCAGCTATGTTCCATCTTCTCATAACTCAATCAGGGACAGTTTTCCTTATTATTTTTGTCAATTTTTGACAATATACTGTCAATATAATTTTTATGTAGGTATCAGATGTTACGAATGTAGCTCTCAAATCAATCCATCTTCCTGTGGGAAAGACTTCAAACTTAAATCGTCGGATACCAATTATATCATAGACCAGTGTGACAGATGTCTCTATAAGATAACAAGAAATGAACGTAATGTAACAGGTTAGTAATCACAAACCAGTGTAACAGACGTTTCAGTAAGATGAAAAGAATCTACAATAATAAAAACAGGTTAGTAAATAGGTCAAGTAACTGAATGGCACCATCAGACATTATGTTGTGTCAAATATAAGGCATATTCTAATAGACCACTTTCGAGTTCATCCGTCACCGGAAAAAACTCGTCAATTATACGCGCTTTTATCACCGTCATTTGTGCGTTTGGGGCGTCGTCACTTCCCTTCCAATGTTGAGCGAGTGGTTGGAAAACTATAATTCTATATTATACGAATTATTCGGCAAATTGAATTCTCAAAATTGACAATCAACACTGCTGTCATTAGGGAATTGTCAGTAAGTACCTACAGAGCAACCCTTATTTCTAGTTTATCCTGCACAAAGACGATCACTAAGACGCTTGATGAACGTAAATAGTGCAGGGATACAGGCGACCCCCTCTATCTGGTAAATGACGTCATAAAGGCGTGCATAATTGACGAGTTTTTGCCGGTGACGGATGAACTCGAAAGTGGTCTGATATTTTTCATTGGACGTTGATAATTATTTTTAAGGGGTAAATTCCACGTTCTATCAGTCCGTAATTAAAAAAGCAACCATTTTAAATTCAGTTTTTCTTTGGTATTGTATAATTTCTTTCAAAATAAACATGAAAGTCACATTTTGAGCTTCAAAATGTTCTTTTTGTCAACGTTGAAACCTTTAATTTTGAAGCGTACAAAAGGTATAAATACGTCTAGAGTTTTGTGTTTGACATCGTGAGTATAATACAAATGACGTCACATTGTTAAGTTGCTACAGACAATGCAAAATTTTGAGGACTTTTCCATTTATGTCATTTAACGCCAAAATATTTGTTAAATGGTATTTATTTTAATATGCTACATTAGAATCGAGATAACTGTATTGTATTATAAGTTTGGTCTTCTTAAAACTTGATTTTACTGTCGCAAATATCCGCTTATCTAGCTCCTTTACGCGTAGCTAATTTATTTTACTGTCAAATGTAACATTTAGTGGCAAATATATTGCGTCAAATTTCAAAAGGTGTTGTATGGTATGAGTGAACGACTGCAATATCTTGCTATAACAGCAATATGAAATAGTAGACATACAAATATTGCTCTAAAGATTGTATATTCTCCAATCAAGTTAATTTAAAAAAAATATATATTTCAGAGTATTCAAGAGAGTGTTCTGCGGCTGATGTTAATGGCTGTATTACAACATCACCACAAGAGAAACAATGCTTCTGCCAAACAGATCTTTGCAACAGATGGTCTCCCTTGACTGCACCTGCTGATCTTTATAATAAATCGTCTTCCATGACTGCTGCTATCGCAACAGTTATTATAAATACATTGTTATTTTTTACTTTTAAATAAAATATAATATCACATTCATTCAGAAACATATATGTCTCTGGTTGATTGCATCATTTTCTTTGTTGTATTTTTTTGTTCACATCAGTGTTTCTGTTGTTTCGCTGTTTTCCTCTCATAGTTGCTGTGTTTTCCTCGAGTTTAGTTTGTAACCCGGATTTGATTTCTCTCAATCGTTTTATGACTTTCAAACAGCGTTTTACTACTGTTGCCTTTATTTGGTATTTATCTTTATATTATAGGTAATCTAGTCGTATGATGAGTTGTGTTTAGATTAGGTGATGCTTGGGTATACAAACAAATGCAGCGAAATTACATACATGTTTTAAGGATTTCATTATTTTGATTAGCAGACAACAATGAAATATTCCTTTATAATGATATTCCACGTCTCAAGGCAACACTGTATCCAAGATATGCTCTCCATGGCAATTCATTTAATAATGGGAAGAAATTATAAGATAAAGCATATGAACATTCTAATTATGTCATCATTTCCTGCTTTTAATACTAAAATTAAATAATAAAAATTGAATGGTTCTTTTGTAATTTGAAAACGTTGTATGAGAGTTTATCTAACCATGTACAGTACGTGATTGCTAGTAATTTTTATTCTGATGCTCTTAAATGTCACATATATACTTATCGCTTTCCAAACTTTGTCAAAAACTTACGCAATGAAAGTTATTACAGTTTAATAAATTGTACACAGATGAATTATATCATTATATTTTTCACCGATATATGAAAAATAGAGTAGAACTATATTTTACACTGCTAAATTTCCCTGGTAGGAGTGCATTTATTTAACCCGCTAGGTTCAGGTACAAAAGTTATCAAATCCTAATGTAATTCTACTATTTAAATAAGAAATCTTAAATAAAATTCAGATTTAACAACAATTGTATGACTATTGTTATCAAATAGTTCGTTTCTATGTATATTAGAGTTTGTTTTTGTTGCACTTCCGTGCCCTTGCTTTCCCCTTATAGTTGACGTGTTTCACTTTGTTTTTGTTTGTAACCCAGATTTGTTTTCTCTCAATCATTTATGACTTTTGAACAGCGGTATGATTCTGTTGCCTTTATATATAACACATTTCCACAAAATCAAAATGATATTTAGTACTTAACATATTCCATTTTTTATATAAAAATGTATCAAAGAAATTTCTGTAAATTTTTACTGATTTTTATTTTGATTGAAATTTATAGCGAATGATGGAATGCTCTTGTCAAGGATTTTAATAATAACTCTTGGAACTGTGATGAAACGTGTCAATAAATTTCCAGACATAAAATGCGTATTAGTCATGTTTTGCACCGAAAAACAGGACCTCGCTTAACTTTAATAAATGCATTAAGGAAAACGTTTTATGATGCGCTTAATTTATTTGACTTTGAACGTCCAGTCAGAATGTGAACGTTACATTCGAACCTCATGTACAGATAATGTCACCACGCTCTCTGAAAGTTAAGAACCATTCCAACAAATCTTTGATGGGTCCATAGGTGACATGTTACAAGACTAAATGTATGACCCTATCCAATATACCCTATTTTCCATGTAACAGTCTGAATTTCCAGACCTTCTCCAAGCAGAACCCTGATAAAAAAAACTACATATTGTATGTATTGTTAATCTGTCTAGACCTTAACATGCATTAATATTTGCCACTGAATTATAAGCAAATGGCAATCAATAAAGTTTTTGTCACTCAATTTGTGCTTAATTTTCTTCAAAACAATAACACCTTGTATATTTGAAAGGTCTTTCCTTTAAAAGTCCGATGTCCTTAAAGGGGCACTAGCTGCCAAATTCATGTTCACCGATTTGACTCAAATTCTCATATTTTGTTTATAACAACGTAAAACATTTTTCCAAACTATCAAAAACATCAAATAAACAATTTACAGGACATGGTCTCAGTAAGATGTTGCATCGTTTCGTGTGAAATTTAGCCAAGACGCCATCTAATTAACTATCGAGTTGACCTTCTATGACCATAAAAGCGATGTAAACATTAAACACAGATACAAATAGATTAAGTAACTCTTATTTTGTATATTTTTATAGGTCTGTTAAATTTTGTATTATAGATTAAACTTTTATGTTTATAGTCGTTTTTACCTTTATAAGTATGATTTTGTGTGGATCGAATCAGTTAATCAAATTATTTACCTTTGTTTCACTTTCAATGTTGACATTTTTTTCCATTAAATATCCGTACACGGACAATGCATGCGTTATTCTATCACTTTCTACGGGGTTAAATTGGAGTTCACATAAATATGGATTTAATGAGGTCGAATTATTCACTTGCAAGTGAGTAATTCATTATCGATGTTTATTAGCTTAATTTGACAAAATTGAACCATCTAAGCTGATAAAAGCAAATTATTATTTCACTTTTTCACTTTCATTAATGATTGAACAAAAAAATCACACTTTTGATGTTTTATATATCTCGTAGCTAGTGCCCCTTTAATGCACTATTTTCGACTTTCTATGTGATAGGTGACTATCATACCTTTTAACACCCTTTTTCGCACTTAAAGACCCCATTCACTTAAATTTTCGAGACCGGATGTATGATGTTTGTAAATGACCATTAATTCGATACTCGACAACACCATCTTCTTGAAAGTTTGATTTTTACACTTAATAACCTCACCCAACTCATAGGAACTTTATATTTGAAATGTACACATTGTGACTTTTCATTTGATATACCACAACCTTACCTTAAAAGACATTATTTTTGAACTGAATGACCCCACCTATATATAACCCATTTTTGGGGAATGAAATTGGAAATTTGAAATGTACACTTTATGAACTTTTATTTGATATACAAAAACCTAACCATCCTAGAAATGTTAACTTTTTTCCACTAATTGGTCCCACCCTTTTTAGAGGAAAAGTGTGTGTGTGTGGGGGGGGGGGGGGGGGGGGGGTTGAGAAGAGCTCTTACAGAATTCAATTATATATCAAATGAATCCATTGAGCAAATTCCATAAAATTATGCAATGTCGTGTGTATGAGTAAAACTTATGAAAATTATATGCAAAAAATGAAATTTCAAATTGCCTTATTTATTTTTGTCATTTTATGTTTCTGGTAATTAGTCAAAACATATAATCATGTTATCGATGTTCCATTTTTGGTCTTGATAACTCCAAAAGAATATATAGGCGGAGAAGAAATGAAGAAAACAAAGAAAAAAAGAAAAACAATAAGGCTTTCATCGCTTAGAGGAAAGACCGTTAAAAGATTTAATCCTGTACTTAAGATACTATGATCATCCTGTGAATAGCGGAAATACAAGCATAGAAGATTGATTCACAAGTCATAAGTTCACATATCCGTTTCCTTATGTATCCATATTGCTAAACATCTAGTTTGTATGTTGCATATATATTACAATGGATGTTCTTTCTGTTTTATGCATTTGCTGTTTCTTATTCTTAACAACTGTGATTGAAGTTGAAAGTAAGTTGAAGCTATAAATATTTAGATATACCCGTGCAGGTTCAACTTTACTATGTTATAATACGATACTGGTGTAATTGTGGATATTAGGCACATAATTTCATTTTATTGCATGCACACAACATATATGGTTTATATGTTCAAACTATCGGACCGTCGTGTTGCTGATATATGTACACATCTGGTGATAAGTCTAATTCGGTAGTTCACATTCGAGGGAAAGAGGGCATGCAGGATTGAACTGTTATCTAATACGACAATGGGAACATATCGTCATATGTGAAAGCTATTCTAAAAAAGATAACCAACTTGTGATGACAGCAAGACACACAACCTTATGGTAAAGAGAAAACAGTTAATTAGACAAACAATGCAATGGCCAACAGAAAACAGCCGACGAGACGATCAACGCCATTGCATGAAGAAAACAGCCGACCAGACATATCATACAGTTCACCATATACGCTGAAGTTCACAGAAATTTGTTTCACAATTCCAACCTTCATTTACTGGTATGATCATTTATAATAAAACATGTGATCAGGCACAAACCACAGCATGTCATACTACTGACATGGAAATGTTTACTGCAATTACGTATCATATTTTAATCAGAATTATTCAGATAAGTCTTCGAGACCTTCAACGCTCTTTTAAACTAATAACAAAATTAATGTATATTTCCGACACCTTTTATATTCCTGATGTAAACTCATTTTTTTTCTAATTAAGAGCTTTGGATATGGGTCCAGGTGAATGTATCCCTTCAAAATAGAACTCAGTTTAGATTTCCAAAGGCGAATGGAAGTTAACCGTGAATATATTTGATTCCAGGGCTATACAATTGTTACTTACTAACTTGACCAGCACAAAGAGTAAAATATTTACTCGCATATTATAATCATTCTTGGTAAATGTTTATCATAGACATATATATATATATATATAGTATAGTAACTATTTTTATGTAGGTATCAGATGCTACGAATGTACTTCTCAATTTACGTCTTCATGTGGAAAGGACTTCAAACTTAAATCGTCGGACACAAATTATATAACGGACGACGAATGTAACAGATGCCTGAAAAGGATAACAATTCAACCTAATATAACAGGTTAGTAATCACATATCTGTGTAACAGATGCCTGAAAGGGATAACACTTCAACCTAATATAACAGGTTAGTAATCACATATCTGTGTAACAGATGCCTGAAAGGGATAACAATTCAACCTAATATAACAGGTTAGTAATCACATATCTGTGTAACAGATGCCTGAGTAAGATAACAATTCAACATAATATAACAGGTTAGTAATCACATATCTGTGTAAAAGATGCCTGAAAGGGATAACACTTCAACCTAATATAACAGGTTAGTAATCACATATCTGTGTAACAGATGCCTGAAAGGGATAACACTTCAACCTAATATAACAGGTTAGTAATCACATATCTGTGTAAAAGATGCCTGAAAAGGATAACACTTCAACCTAATATAACAGGTTAGTTATCACATATCTGTGTAAAAGATGCCTGAATAAGATAACAATTCAACATAATATAACAGGTTAGTTAACACATAATAATCAGTGTAACAGATGCCTGAAAAGGGTTACAATTCAATCTAATATAATAGGTTAGTAATCACAGATCTGTGTAACAGATGTCTTAATAAGATAGCAAGACACAAACTAATATAACAGGTAAGTAATCACAGATCAGTGTAACAGATGTCTCAATAAGACAACTAGAACCTAAACTAATGTAACAGGTTAGTACTCTAACCCCAAATCAGTGTAACAGATCGAAGGGACATTTTTATAGATGATGGATTGGAAATTTAGTCGCTTTATTTCTGATGCTTTTCGTGTAGCAAAGCCGTCATTTAGTGTCGTTGTTGTGGCAACATCACGAATGCAACAATTTGGAAGCCAACAAAGATTATGGATGTCGATTTTGGCAGACGAGTTTTTTTATTGTCGCACCTGGCTAGTGTTTCAGTGGAACAAGCGAACTGGACACCTGTAATATTTAAAGAAAGTAACATATAGTTACATATAAGCTACAAATTGAAATTAACGCATGGTTAATAAGAACACTGATTTTGTAAAGTGCTACCTTTACCCTGCAAAATAAAAATTAAAAAAAATCGTAAACAGTGTAGCAGTACTTCTCTGTTAGACACAGGGTTATTATGCCATTTCTACACGAAGCGCCCGTCTGAAGTTACAAATTATAAGTCTGGTACCTTTCATAACTATATAAACCATATCCAGAAACTATAGGAATTTGATATGTCAAATAAAATTGAGAATGGAAATGGGGAATGTCATCTGTACATTTGAAAACCATTAACCATATACTTAGTTCCATAAGAGGGACCTCTTAAATCCACAAAAGCACGAACAATAATGATCGTACTATTGAATAAGAAGATTCAAATAAAACCACAACAACATTGATAAAAAGTAAAATCACAACAATACTGAACTCCGAGGAAAATTCAAAATGGAAAGTCCCTATTCAAATGGCAAAATCAAAAGTTCAAACACATCAAACGAATGGATAACAACTGTCATACTCCTGACTTGGTACAGGCATTTTCTTATGTAGAAAATGATGGATTGAACCTGGTTTTATATCTAGTTAGACCTCTCACTTGTATGACAATCGCATCAAATCCATTATATAAACAACGATGCGTGAACAAAACAAACAGACATAATAGGTAAAAATGTCAAAAATACAGCAGTTAACATTGTTTTATAATTTGAATCACTAAAAAAACCCCAAAAAACCCCAACATACAAATATGTTACATAGAAGCACAGCATGGCATATAGACCAAGCATATTAACAAAAATTAAAGACAAGAATATACAAATTTACCTTAGTACAATAACACAATGATGGGATGTATAAGTAAGAAACATAAAAAGGCATATAGACAAATCACATAGCAAAAATGAAAGACAAACAAGTTTTCAAAGAAACACCAAAAGGCATATAGACAAAGCACATGGCTCTAAAGTAGAATCGCGCGTTTGACGATAGTGTGTAAACGTCACACAGGTAGAGATACAAAATAATTTTGTCTTTTAAAGTAAGAAAATTATAAGGTCTAAAATTCTCATTCACAATTATAAATTAGAAATGTTATCACAAAGCTTTGAACATAAGCAATATAAGAAAAGAAGATGTACTTGTGATATGATTGCCAAATTGGGAAGTTTAAAAAAAAAGACCAAAGGAAAAATATTGGTGACAATTCGATCTTCTACGTTGAGAAAACTCTTATCAAAGAGTAAGAAATAATAATCAGCCCTTATATGACAAAAAGTGAACAATTCAAGAGAAAACCAAGGGCCTTATTTATACTACAACATAAACAAAAATAGATGTATACTAACCAACATCAACCGCTGGATTACAAGTTTTTGGCTTGACATTTTTAATTTTGATATAAGTGTAGGACAATGCATATTAAAGTCAGTTCAAATCATTATACAAGTCCAATTACATAACTGACAAACTTGCGAGTGAAAGAGTGTGAATTGCTGTAACAGTGATATGTGAACTTAGGCTCCGTGTTGACGAGGTACTTTAACCAACAATGGATTTCTTTTACAAATTGCGACCTGGATGGAGAGTTGTCTCATTAGGACTCATAGCACATCTTGTATCTAAATATAAAATAGCAAACCATCAATGGCTCCAATATTGTATTTCCTTCATCTTATAAACACTTTATATATTTCAGTGTATTCAAGAGAGTGTTCTAAAGCCACTGTCGATAATTGTAATACAATATCAGCACAAGAGGAACAATGCTTTTGTGATACAGATCTTTGTAACAAATTATCTACCATGACTATAACTGTAACAACACTTATTATTAATATCATGTTGTTTTATATTTTAAAATAAAAGAAAACTTTGATACAGAGACATATATATTATATGTCTGATTGATTGTACATGTATCATTCCATCATGTTTATACAGCTTTAAATTAAAATATTTATTATTTAAGTTATTTTGTCACATAATGTTTTGTGTTGAGAAGTATGTGGATGCTAGGCTAAACATACATATATATATATAGCAACATACATGTTATAAGGATTATATTACTTTGATAAATAAACAATTACATATTGCATAGAAGTGATGTTTCATGTCCCAATGCAACACAGAACCCACGACTGCACATGCTTTCCATGACAATTTTACAATGTGAAGATAAAGCACATGAAAATTTCCACTAATCTCGTCATCTCCTGATTATTGCACCAAAATGTATTTTTTTAAGGATTAAATGGTTCCTTTTTGTATGAGTATTTAACCAACATGAATTCATATGTACCTGGATAACAAGACACAGCTTCACGTCCTATAGAATTTAAATTTTGGTTAATAATAGCCTCATTCTTTTTTGCAATAGCTACAAAATTTGCCAGAATTGCAGTTTTTATGCATTTAAAATTGGATAGAGGTCCACCTTAACATCACAATGTTGATAGAACCCCACATTGCAAACACAAAGCTATCACAATGAAGATTTTAGTAGAGACTTGAGAACTTTTTAAAAAATGGCCCTTGCATGAAATAATTGAAGGGAAAGTTTACCCTACCTTTTTTGTCTATTGTTGAAGGCCATAACATACTTGACTCCAATAAGTCCCACATTACCTTTTACACATACTATTTAGGAAAAGACACCAGTACAACACATGTACATTTCTTTGTTATTTGACATCAGCAAAACTAAGCTTTGTGACTAATTTACGTAACTTTGAGGCAACTGAAGAACAAAAGTATCAAGAAGGATCAAATGAATAAAATAGATTTGATACAAAGGTGTTTTTCCTTTTATCAAGTATCAAATTGATGCAACTTGTGCACATAAAGGATAGGTGTACATGAAGGATAATATTCAGTCAAACTAAAAACCTAATACTACATTGATTAAAAGAGAAAAAATACTGCAAGAATGTCTGTGGATAAAAAAAACTTTTTGATGCATTATAAGACTATGACTACCAGTCACCTATATAACGGATGAATGATAAATATGAATACAACAATTTAAACATTAATAATGATTCATACAAAGTTTTTTTTTAATAAGACTACAGTAGTGGATTGAATAATATTTCAAAATAATTCAAACAAACACAGCACATTTTTTCTTGCTGCAAATCTTAGCTCTAATGATCTTTATGATATTTGTTGACTACTGGCAGTCTGCAAATTGTCAAAAAAAATCATATGGACAACATAAGCTACGATTCCATAGCTAACTTTGATCTTACTTGGTCTCCTAATTAAATTAAAATAAGGAAATGTGGTATAATTCATAATAATTGCCAACTCAGAACAATAAAGAATGGTAAGACAATTCCATATTACCTTCAACGATAAGCCAAACCCATAGGTAAGGCACCTGAGTAGCAAAAAGTGAAACAACTCAAAAGGGACAAAAGTACTGATGGCAGATGAAAATAGAGTTTGTTGAGAAAGGTTAAATATTTATTGTAAAATTAAAAGAACAATTATAAATACAAATAAAATAGTTTATACAGAATGACTAACTTTTAACAGAGGGATAAATATAAACAGTACAGTAACAATATCATTGAATTTCTAACTGTAAAATTGCACAACATTTAATTCTAAATAAAATGGAATTTACAATCAATTTTATTATATTATCTTAAAAAAAATTACTTTGTCTACAAAAAAGTTCTAAACATTTAATAACTAAAATCAGTTTAAACACTTCACATATAGTTCATTATCTGAATAAAAACCACAAAGAATGTAACATGACTATGAAGTAGATTTCCTCTCAGCGTTGTAATTTGTTGATAGAAGTTATTAAGGTCTATCATAGCTTTGAAGAAAACTATAAAAAGAGAGGATTTGGTATGATTGCCAATGAGACAACTTTCCACAAGACACCAAATGAGGTAGATTTTGCAACTATAGGTCACTAAAAGTTATAAGTAAATAATTCAATTGTAATACAGTCTAAACATTGGTCAATCTTGACTTACAGCATAGCCATATAAAAACAATCATTATTACATTCAATGCTCCTTTGCTAAGGGTTTTGTGAAGTGCCCAATGGGTTTTTTTTAAGTCAGAAATTAATACAACCTTTTTTCCTTGATAGGAACTTCAGTAATTTTTCAAAAGTTGCATAAAAGGCAATGTTGTTCTATTGTGATATTTTATCAATTGATTTATTTTCTATCTTTACACTTTTATCACTCTTCTAGTAATATCAAATATTATAAATTTTGAACGAAATATAGTCAATGTCTACCAACTTTTAAAAATATTCATGAGGGATTTGTTATTGCATCTCCTAAAATGCTACAAATCTGATATATACCAAATCTTTACATCCCATTGAATGCATGCTTGAGGTTTTCAGTTTATATTATGGAAGATCTTAATAGGAACTGTCTGATACTTATTCTGATATTAAATTTGCAGTAATAGTGTCAACATTAAGTATAAATACCACTTTGGAGCTGAATTAAAAAAATCTGGATTAAACATTATGAGAAACAAACATGAGATGTAAATCATTAAAAAAAGGAGAGAAATACAACTTTCTCCTCCCTGATATTATCAGAATTAACAAAATGCCATACAAAAAACATCAATGTTAACCTTTTTTAGACAAAGGCACTAGAGTCTAGGTTACTGAGTTTTCTATCGAAGAATAAAAAAAAGAACATCGTAAAATACACTTCACCCTCTAATATGCCAATATAATTTTAAGAATCATGTCATGGCAAAGGGTTAAACTAAAAATTCTTCTAATGGAAGACCAATTTATTAATAAAAGAAAGAACCAACTTTGGAATTAACAAGAGTCTCAGGTCTATAATTCCTCTCTGGCATATAATTCCTCTTCCCATAAAGAAAAATATATACATTTTATTAATGCATCTATAAAAGACTATAGAATAAAAGCAAAACATACAACCAGTGGAGTCTGTAAATGAGAAAAAAAAACATTTAAATGCTTTAAAAGGAGATTAAGTTGGGTAAAAAATGATTTTAGCTGTTATTTATGTACACCGTTAACAAGCACTTTTTACAGAATTTTCAGTGAATTTCTTCTGTAAATTACAAATAAAAAAAGAATAAGATATATCTGAATATTTCAACATGCTTTGCTATCAAATGCAGTATATACTTTAAAAGCTTAATATAAATTTAATAATACATGTATATAAATATATTAATTAAAATTTGTTAAAAATATACACTTTTACCAGAAAAAAACTTCACAAAATCACAATAACAGAAGCTTTGTAAATATGCAATTAACAAAAACAAATATTCTCCCCATAGCATAAATTTCACATACAGGGGGTCTTGAAAGGGATTCAGTAAGTATTTGAAAAATGCCTGTAGTCACTCAACTGATCACGCTAAAAAAGTTTATCACATTGGTATGTGTAGGAGCTAGACAAGTGCTTTTAAAATGACCACTAAATTAACCCACTTGTACTAGTTTGAATGTGTGTAATTCTAACTCAGCAATGAAATCAAGGTGCATCACATAAAAATTCAAAAATGATTTTAAAGCAATACGAATACTCTCCAATTTGTTTCAGTGAATTTCACATTATATCCAAATAGTTTCAATAGTTTCACAGATAGTACTACAATGTTATAATCTATATTGATTGTTTCACGTCTTGTCTGAGCTAGGTGTCTTACTATATAAAGGTGTTTTCAACATTAATTTTACAGCAGTTTCCTTGTATAAGGTGTTCTTAGTTACAAAGATAAGTATATATAACATACATATAAAATGACTGAATAATAGTCAACAATAAATGTTACTAGTATATATATATATGCCTAGTCCAAATAACAATTAATGATTTACTTCCTAATACATCACTTTTAGAGTTCTAACACATATCATGCATGTTGTTTCTTCACTTATTCATACATAAAATTTAAGAGATTGTTGTGAACGGAAAGTGACCATTAAGATTTTTTTTACCTTAGATTTAAAAGTAAATTGCAGTAATATTCAATGTAAAAACAGTTGAAGACTTTTATATGCAGAGCCTGTCTTGTAACAGACCATAGAAACTTAAAAAAAGATATATTGTGGATATGTATTCAAATGCATTACTTTGTTACTCCTCTAAAATAACATCATGAAAGTGAACAACATACAATAATGCCACATTTTTCAGGGTTTTGTTTAATTTCAACAATTGCATTTTAAAAGATAACATCATAATTCAATTCTATTCATTTCAAACCAATTTTAGAGAATAGGCAATAGGTAAACATTATATATATATATGATATAAATGGTACTACATTGTACAATATCTATGGTATTCAGATTCATTTATTTCTTGCCCAAATTAGGCCTGTCTCTTTTGTAGAGAAAATAAAATCATAAATGTAATATAGTATAGCAATATAATATTTCCCACAGAAAGTAACCAAAAGTTAGTGTGCAATTATTTCTAATATTGCACTAATGCAATAAATCTTCAAATTTATGACGTCATCAATGATAATATACCCCAATATTCAAGCAATAACCCTATATTATTGCTAATTCCTAATATTTTTTTTTATTTTGTTCCAAATCTAAATTTTAATAAATATTTTCAAAACAGAAAATTTTACAAAAACTCCATTTATTTAGAATTCTAAAACTCAATAATTCCAAGTTTTTCCCCAAACAACCAACCAATTATATTATCACATTAATTTTTGAAAAAGCTGACATATGAGTTGATACTTTAGCAAGCAAAAAAGACACACATTTGTATCCAAAAAGTGAATCAAGCAATGAAAATAAACATCTACTTGTTGAAACAACCAGTGAAACAAAATAAATGAGGTCAATGCTACCTGATTAAAACATGTAAAAACAATATCAACCCTCAAAAAACATTAAAAAACAATTTTAAGAATGAAATATTCTGTGTATGAAAAATGGAATAGTAATAAATAACTAGATACTACACTTATAACTATATACTAAACAGAAAACTTTGTGCATTGCATAATGATATATTAAGTACAAATAAATAATGGATGTGGGTTTGCATTAATACAGGATCCATTTTTTATTCAATAACTAAGAAAATAACAAAATTAATATAAGATTTTTCTCAATAATCACACACTGTTAAATGACCAATATGTTTGCACATCACTTTATGGCACAACTTTATCTTAAGACACAACATAAAATTAAGTATAAAATCTTGACAACAGTATCTGACTTAGACATACTCAACATACCCTTAAAATAATCATGATTTTGAAAAAAACCAATGAACACACATGTATAAAAAGAACATCACACTTTTACTGTATGGTATTTGTGACTGTTTGAAGTTTATTTGTGACTGAAGTTTATTTTGTGACTGTTTGAAGTTTATTTTGTGACTGTTTGAAGTTTATTTTGTGACTGTTTGAAGTTTATTTTGTGACTGTTTGAAGTTTATTTTGTGACTGTTTGCAGTTTATTTGTGACATTTACAAAGTGTTCTGTTAAAGCTTTAATCATGTTATAAAATGAGGTCAGGGTCATAGAATATGTAGACCATATCTATTTTTATTTTATATCAATAAATCAAAAAAATCTTAAATTTCAAATAATAAAGCTTTGTATTATTAGAGAGTATAATCATACCTTGCCATGGATATACAAATAATTTCTACTCATAATAACCAAACCAGACAGAAATGGTGGATAAACTCAACAAATCTTTCTTAGCATCACACAAATAGGATTTGCATTTCAAGACAGCTAATGATTATTCAATTTTTGAAATAAAAATGTATAGTCAACATCTAAGTGGAGGTAACTCCAACCCTTACTCTTTTCATAAAAAGTCATTTTAATTTTTTACTAATCATCATGAATTTTTTAGTTTTTTTCTATTACTCATAAAATAAAGAAAATATCTGTCACAAAACTATATGATTACCAGTAATCTAAAAGAACCTTTCATGATAAAAGCATGCAAAATGAGGACTTTGCTAAGTGATTTCAATATCTTTAGACTTTTCTTACCCTTATGTTCTTAAAAATGCAAAGAAAATACATAAGGCATCAGCTAAATACATCAATGTGAAGCTTTTAAATTTACACAAAAAGCTTTTTTAAGCATTCAGCACTATCTAAACAGTCTATGGCTATTACTGTGGATAATTATTTCCTCCTGCTGGCGGTGGATATGCTGCTCCTGCTGGCGGTGGATAGGCTGCATCGCCTGGTGCTGATGGATAGGGTGCTACAAAGCCCCCTGCTGGAGTAGGAGATGGATAGGGTGCAGCGCCACCTGTTGGACCTGGGTATGGTGTTTCTCCTTCAGGTGCTGGTGGATAGCTGTAGGGCATGTCTGCAAAACAAAACAACTTAGTTAACAATATAACATTATCAAGTTCAGCATGTTACTTTTAAATATTAAAATTTCATTTCAAAAGAACGAAATATTCTTACAATATTAAATTTATAACAACTGCACAAACAAAGTATACTGGGATCTACAACTCTGTAATATCTATAGTCAAACCATAGTAAGTCAAAGAGAGGGAATTAATTTTAACTTTAAAACTTTAATAACTCAGGCACTACAAACCCCTTGACTCACTAAATATGTTCAATATAACAGATGCTTTTTTAATTTCCTCAACAAAAACTCTTTGTGTAGTGATATTTGACATGTTTCTATGATAAACAAGTGACTGAGCTTAACCATTTGTGTTAATTTAGAAAGTAGGGGAACATAGAACAAATGTGTAAAGAGTTACTATGGAGCTAGTAAATGTGTTCTAAGTATTAAATTTTCAAAGAACTTATTGTGTTAAAAAAAGGATTTTTTACTACGAGGAGCCGCATCACAAAAGGATACTCAGGGTTTGCTTATTTACGGAAAAAGTAATCTCACTTCGTACCCCAAAAATTTAACCACATATGTGATAATGTCTCAGCTTCGAAACGAGCCATCATCCATATCCAAGTTAATGATATGGACTGCAACAGAAGAAAACGTTATCATTACCGCCTATGGAGAAACAATTGCTAACATTGACCCATCTGGATAAATTTCTATGTTAGCTCTCATAGTTAAGCTTTGCTTTCTGGAGGTAAATATCCTTATGAAGGTTCTGTTTATATCATCAGATATCTATTAAGGACTAGAGTTAAGACTTACTACTGTCTGGTCCATATCCTGGAGCAGGGTTAATGCCATACGGCTGGTTACCTCCAGTGTTCACATCATCAGTTGGCATGGGGGGTTTGTACATTGGATCTATAATAACAATAGTCTAAATTAGCATATACATTTTTAACTGATATTTTAACAATGAAACTCATCTTTATTGAACATGTTATAACCAGTCTATAATGTATCCCTTGTAATCCTGTCTATACTGAACACTTTGTTAACCTATCTATAGTGATACTTTTGTTAACATGCCTATAATGAACCAATTGTAATCTCCCTATACTGAACCTGTCTTTATAAATTAACCTTTTGCTTCTCATCTATATTGCAATCTGTAAATCAGGGCATAAAATAAATGTAATCTGAACAAAATGTTTAGTCCATAAAAGTTTGTATTTACTGTACCTCATAAGATATTAATTATTAAGTAAATACCAGAATAAGGTTCAGCAGGATATGGGTTGTTCATGGCATCTCCGTAACTTGGTGGATGAGGCGGAGGACCACCATTGGCTGATGGTTGAACTCCATATGGCATAGTTGTCGGCATTGGAGGTGATGAATAATCTGGCATTGGTTGTAATGGCTTGGCTGACTCATCTGAAAAATGTAAAAGTTTATCTTATAATAACTGGAAATTTGTATATACTGACAATTATGATTAATAATAAACTCATCATAGATACCAGGACTAAATTTAGAATATACGCCAGACACACGTTTCGTCTACAAAAGACTCATCAGTGACGTTCGAATTGATTGTTTGTCGGTACTAAATACCCTAGTGGCACAAAATTGTAATATCTATAAGAAATAGATTATAATTCATATTTTTATGCTTACAAACTTATAAACTATCATTTTTTTCTTCAGCATTTACTTGAATCCAAAATAGTTAACAAAATTGGAATAATACTTAGTCAACTTTGATATAAATATCTAAATCTCACAAATCCCTGATACATAATTTCCAAAAAGTCCAGTAATATACAGGAAGTGGGAATACAATTAAGTTGGAAAAGAGAGTGGATGAGGATTGGAGGAAAAAATCCTATGATATATCTGATATCATCATCACCAGGGGTTGCAAAGGAGATTACAGGAACTTCTGATCATAAGACATATGTAAACAAGGTGTGAAATTTTCATAAAGACTAGTTCCTGCAAATATTAAAACCAGTTTAACATCCAAAAGTAAATATCGTCAAGAAAATATTTAACAGTATAAACATTTAAAAAAAGACACACTTTTACTAGTAATTGTTTCTGAAGCCACAATTATCAGTACAACTGATTTTAAAAGGTATACTGCAAAAGCTACTATTTATTAGTAAAATCATAAAACTGCTTCCCTAAAAAGTGCTTTTATTGTTAATACATAATTTGTTTTAGCACTTTTCCAAAGCAAATAATTTATATTTATGCAAATACAATGAATAGTGAAATATAAGCTGGAAGCACAAAAGTACCCGGTATATATTTTGGGAAACAGGACATGTGAGGCAAATATCAGTGAATCATATGATAAGAAATACATTACCAGGGGTTATCAGAAAATTGTTAAAAGTTTAAAACAAATTTCCTGTCTAATACAAACACCCTTTGTCTACACAGAACTCAATAGCAGCTTATGAAGATGACACTGAACTTAAAAGCAGCTTGATATAATGACTGAACTCAAAAGCAGCATGTGATAATGACACTGAACTCAAAATCAGCCTATAATAATGACACTGAACTCAATAGCAGACTGATAATGACACTGAACTCAAAATCAGCTTATGATAATGACACTGAACTCAAAATCAGCTTATGATAATGACACTGAACTCAAAAGCAGACTACCGGTAATAATGACACTGCACACAAAACTGCATGTGATAATAACACTGAACTCAAAAGCAGCCTGTGATGATGACACTGAATTCAAAGGCAGCTTGTGATAATGGTACTAACCTAAAATCAGCCTATAATAATGACACTGAATTCAAAAGCAGACTGTGAAAATGACACTGAACTCTTAATCAGACTGTGATAATGGCACTGAACTCAAAAGCAGACTGTGATAATGACACTGAACTTTAAAGCAGCTTGTGATAATGACACTGAACACAAAAGCAGTCTGTGATAATAACACTGAACTCAAAAGCAGTCTGTGATAATAACACTGAACTCAAACGCAGCCTGTGATGATAACACTGAACTCAAAAGCAGCCTGTGATGATGACACTGAATTCAAAAGCAGTCTGTGATAATGGCACTAACATCAAAATCAGCCTATAATAATGACATTGAACTCAAAAACAGACTGTGATAATGACACTGAATTCAAAAACAGACTGTGATCATGACACTGAACTCTTATCAGACTGTGATAATGGCACTGAACTCCAAAGCAGACTGTGATAATGACATTGAACTTTAAAACAGACTGTGATAATGACACTGAATTCAAAAACAGACTGTGATAATGACACTGAACTCTTAATCAGACTGTGATAATGGCACTGAACTCAAAAGCAGACTGTGATAATGGATTAAATAATTAGGACAACTCATTAAGCAACATAATAGCTTGATGATGAGGAGGAGGTTACAAAAACTTTAAATGAATAATTCATTTGAAAATGAAGACACCAGTATGATTGGGACTGTTTTACCTGTTGCACTGATGCCATGTAGTGCATATTCCTGCTTTTTTGGAGTTCCTAAAACAAGCACATTATATATAAATATGAACATGCTCGACAATTCTAGAATAATATTTAAAGCAACATTTGCAAAAGTCTTTACTTAGATCATCATTCATCATTTTTTATGTTTATGTCTTCAATGTTATGTAAAAGTGTTATTCAAAATTTCAAACCACTATTTAACTTCTTGTTTCAATCTTTTTTTACTTTTTACTATTGTAGATTATGTTCTCATACAGGTGTTCTCATAAATGTCAGATTTATAAACTTGAAGAAAACAAAACCTAAAGTTATCTGTAAAAAAAATAAGCCATATGGTCTATTTTAGCCATGTTAGTGGGGTCATCATATACAGTTTTTAAAAATACTGTGAAAGTACTTTTATTCGTGGGGAACCACTTTTCAAGGTTTTCGTGGATGACTTTATCCAGAAAATTAAAGGTCCAACGAAATAAATCAATGGTTGTCCAAATCAAGACATGGAAAGATCCCAATTTAGGTTTGACTACTGATATGATCTAGAGAATATATTGAATGTCGCCAAATCTTGAGAATACTATATATAGTGCAAACCCACTATGAACTACAACTGCAGGCAGGATTATACCCATTTAATCTTAAAAACCTAAACTGTACAACTTTTGATAATTTAATTCTCATAACAAACTATTTTTGATCGATGAAAGTCAGATTTCTGGTATTGATATGCTATGCATAAGTTTTCATTTTATATCCTCATAATTCACATATGGAAAATAATAATTTCATGCTGGACTTGCTTTTGATAGGAACTATTTTACAATTCAAGATATGCATGTTCATGTAATTGTTTTCTTTAGGTCACATGTTTATGGCCTAAGTAACACCTTTGATGGTCTTTAATCTGTTGATCATTCTATCCAGGGTTAATAAGTGTGATCACACCGAATTACAGGGTCAATGTTTACTTTGCAATTTCCTTTAATCCAGACAATTTGAAACCTTCATTTCTGATATATATTGGTTTCAATTTTTTCATTTTTTTTTTATTAGAAAATAAAATCCCATATTTAAAAAACCCACAAACATGTAAATGTTGCTAAAACCACAAAAATTGATACCCAAGAATTAAAGTACTTTTGTAACAGTAAATTTAGTCCGGTAGTAAAATCTGTCCGCCAGACTTTTTTCCCTAGGAAAACAAGTCCATGATCATTATTTTACTAGGAATGTAAGTCCCAGGACAATTTTTCCTAGGAAAATAAGTCCATAGGTAGTAAAATATGTCTGGCACATATTTTCCTAGGAAAAGTTGTCCTAATATGTTATACTAGTATTTTTTTATTATATTATAACAATTATTGAAAATTAAAACAGAATCATATTTTTAGTTAAGATTTGAAAGTTTCACTATTTTTTCCCATTTAAAATAAAGAAAAGTGACTTTGTAACCTAGGAATGTTAATGACATGGACACGATGTCCTAGGAAAATAAGTCTAGGGACATATTTTATTAAAATATAATACACACCTCTATAACTGAATATTGAAACATAACATTTATATTGATATTTTAAAATAAAGGGCATGGACGATTTTACCTTAGGAATGTTATTGACATGGACACGATTTCCTAAGAAAATAAGTCTGGGGACATATTCATATACAACTGTAAAACTGAATATTGAAACATGAAATTTTTATTAATCTTTTGAAAAAAAGGTCTGACATTTTACCTAGGCAGTAGCAATATTATTGACATGGACATGATTTCCTAGGAAAATTAGTCCAGGGACATTCATGTCATTAAATTTTTAATGCCCGAGCTCTTGATCCGAACAATATTTTAAATCATCAAAATTGCATTTCCATGTAAATAATTTGTTTCATTAAAACGTTCTTTTTAAAATACAGGACATGGACGATTTTACCTAGGAATATTAATGACATGGACAAAATTTCCTAGGAAAATTAGGCTGGGAACATAAACTTTATTAAAAGAATTGATACACAACTCTATATAACAATATCAAAATATAACATTTTTTTACATTACAAAATAAAGGGCATGGACGATTTTACCTAGGAATATTAATGACATGGACATAATTCCCTAGGAAAATTAGTCTGGGGACATACATTTTATTAAAAATATAAACAAACAACTCTTATAAGTTTCCATTGTTTAAACTTAAATGATTTGATTCATTAATATTTTTCCTATAAAGAGGACATGGACGTTTTTACCTAGGAATATTAATGACATGGACTACAACTCCTAGGAAAATTAGTCTGGGGACATAAATTACTAACATCGGACAAAAAATACTAGTAAATTTTGTAACCATGGACTTTTTCTACTAGTTATATGTGTCCACCCAGACATATTTTACCAGGACAAATTTATCTCTTACACTTTCACAGTAAATAACCCAGTTAAAATTGTTGCCAAGTTCAGTTTAATTTGGCCTAATAACATTTAGTTTCAGAGGACAATGACAAACAATGAATTCCAAGTGGTTATACTTTATGTTAACCTAGTCTAAAGAAGTTGTAAACAAATTTATCAAAGATCTGGCCTTGACATAACATGCCCTACAGGACAAAAAACACATTCCTTACAAAATATATGTCATTACTGAAAACATAATTACAAATGTATTAAAGGTGCATTTAAATGTCTGTTACAACTAAAAATAAAATGATGATCTAAGAAAGATATATACCGTTGAAACAACACTCCTTTACACCTCGAGCTTTACACAAGCATATAAGTTTGTTAAAAACATCATGCACTTAGCTCATCTGATTTCTGAAAGATTAATAGTTGCAATTTCAGGTAAAAGCTACAGATACCAGAATGTGAGTTCTTATAACTGAGATAAAAACCTCACAATAATTTCTTTACAGTATCTTAGAACCAGACCGAACTGCACAAATTAACATTGTTCAAATTACCATAATAATGAGGTCAAAGGTCAAGGTTAGATGAAACCTACTAGACAGCAATGTACACCTTCTAATCATTCTACATACCAAATATAGGTGACTTAACAACAGAGTTTTTCAGTCATCACTTTTGCATTTCAGGAAAAATTAATAATTGTGGCGATTAGAAATCATGATTAGTGAAATATTTTTGTGACCTACATGTATTAAAGGGAAATTCCGCGATTTTTTACTTATCATCTAATTATGTTCATCTTAACATAAAAAACACATTTGCAAAGTTTTAAATTTATATTCCTTCTAATAACGGAGAAAATCAAGTATTTGTAACTTTTTTGGTTGAATTTTCGAGTGGGTCGTGACGTATTAGCCCGATTTATTGAATTCTGGGAAAAAATAAAATCTGTTTAACTCTTATAGCTTATCGACAATATACGTAATTAAAAGCGCACAGCTGACGAATGGTCGTAGTTATTAACCACAATATAATAATGAACGAAAATGAATATGCATATACCGTTTTGTATTCATTGAATTAAACTCCTATAAAATTATATGTCTCTGTCTCTAGTAAATGTTTTTGAATAAATTTAATTAATTATTGTTGAGATTTTATTCATAAAATATTTATTGAACATTTTTACTATTTACTTGTCTTTTTACCGTTATTGTTTTGATAATCATTTCAGTGCAACTAATGTGTGAGCAGAGTGTGTATATTATTTTGTAAAGGTCACTGTATATTTCTCGGCTTGAGGTCAATTCGTTTACCTTGTAGCTATTTAGCCGCAAGTGTGAGTTCAAGCGTACACAGGTATAAATGTTGTTATTTGGAAAGGATATACAGAAAGGATTAGAAAGAGTATGATGTCACAATGTTAATACACTAAGATTTAATACACGATGAAAATAAAGATTCAATAATTAAATTGTGTAAATCAATTGAAAATAAAATTCAGATTCGTAAATCCGAAAATGTATAAAAATAAAAGGAAACAATTTTTGATTACTTTCTTAGCGGCAATTGGCGTAAAGATTCAAATATGAAGTAAAAAAGAGTAGTTTTAATCTTTAATAAAAACTAAATGCAATATTACCCAATTTGATATACCATTGTACATCTGTTTGATATCATTGACTTTACCGGAATTTCTTAACTTGTATTCAAATCTGGCTGTGTTTAAATGCTAATAAAACTATTGCAATTTTAAAGTTTTTAATTGACAAAAAAATACAACATACATGATTTTTTTTTAGTTTCTTTATAACATTTTATTCTTACATAATTAAATTCATTTGACAATCATTTACACGAACTTTTTGTGAAAAAATACCAATTATCTAAGCTAAGGCATTATTTTTTTTAAGGATTTTTGAGGATTTTTTTTTTAATTCTATGATAATAGTTGTGCAATGTTGAACATGATAGCCGTCATTAATCCAAATAAGTAATACAGTAGTTGTAATAAAAGTTATATTTTAGTCATGCATAACTGATATTGACGAATTTAGAATAGTTCGTCCATACATCGTTGTTCTTGAAACAATCATTATTAGTATACATGTAAGTTTCCTGACGTATAAGAGCCATTGAGGATGAGCTCCAGAGAAAGCAGACTAGTAGCGTTTCGTTCGTTTGTTTGTTGGGAAAGGAGAGGAAATGCAACCGCTTGTACAGATAAACAACAGAATTACCATACAAGCATTTATAGTCAACACAATCAGAAACAGTTCCCATCGTTAGACGGGGAATATGAAGGCTTTCAAGAATGAACAAGTGACATGTCTAACTCGAACAGTTAGAAAACGGACTATCGACATCGACCGCTTGTTCTTGATATTTGAAATTGTATGCATATATACGTATACGTTTATGATAGTGATGAGTTCTTTTGTCTGACAAAAACTAAATTCCTTCATGGTTATATCTTACCATACGTTTATATTGGTTTGTAAGGTGATTACTCAAAATCGTTATTTGAAAATCCTGTTTGTGAGATGTATATTCATTTCAATACAGAAATTTCGTCTATATATTTCACAAGTGTATAACACAGAGAAGCTCTGAAGGTCCCTTACTCCCATTTTGTTTGGGTGTGAACCATCGATGTTGACAGCAATATCAAAGGATAAGATGATGATGGTAGAAAGAACTATGGGCGTCATGTGGCAAATATTATATGCATATCGGACAATGAGTTGTCAATCTGTATGAAAAGATTTCCAATACAACCATATTATTGAGAAGGAATGTTTACATGCTATACTCTCGTACTAGTATTACAGGGTTCTTGTGGCGTTCACCTTAGACACGCATCTTTTTAACGATGTTTAAAAAAAAGACAGAACCAATTTAATGTCATATTTCCCTATTTTTTTTAAATATAACTAAAAGTCTTTCATCTGACAAGAATACCCCTATTTAGCGGACAAGTAATTTATTCTTTTTTCTGTTATTGAATACCAAGAAAAAAAAAAAATCCCGAAATTAATTTGAAACTTTGATACTCAAAAGTTACCCAGCAAAATATTCACATCCCTTCGGGATAATTAGTGTTCGTCCAGTGGCATATATAACAATTGTGATGACGAATTCCTTCCTTTGTTCGAGAACAATCTTATTGAAATATAAATCTGTGATTTTACTATGTCAACAACTTCAATGAACCAAAGCAAAAGTTATACATCGACCTGTATTTAAATCAAATTGGTTCTCTTCTTCTTCTGGTATACAATAGTCTATCGACATTCGATGATTACATACTGTTGGCATACGTGGACTAGTCTATTTACAACACTTTTACCCCTATTTATTCAAAATATATGTTTTTTTCTTATGTTCAATGTATACATGTATATATTTTAAATTGCGCTATAGTTCCGTAACTTTCTATCCAGTCGTATAAACGAATCGTCGGCAAGTGCGTACATTTTTTTAAATCTATATTTCTGGTATGTTCCAATCTGTCCTTCACTTTTGACAATGAGTATATATTACATTTTCCCAAATTCACCCTTGGAAAAAATATTTAAATAGATTTTAATTTCATCAAATCTTATTTTTTGGGTATTATTTAAATTTTTATGAATAATATTCTTTACACCAGAAATGTTACTTATAATCAAGCGTATGAGTTTGGTAATGACAAGTAAGACAGAGTTGTATATTATACATCTGATAGTTCAAAATGGAAAGTTAAATGTTATCAGCCGTGTACACTGATCAATACCTGCATAAGTGAAACGATGCGTGAACTTGCAAGCCTGACAGGAAATCGCTTGAATACCTGGACGTGTCACCTCACACCCCTCACAATACCTTTGGAAGTAATACCTTTAGCCATGCTGGTGATCAGAAGAGGGAAGATCAAAATTTATTTGAAAACAGTTTATTACTTTAAAGAATTATGAACAAATTAAATTTTCGAAAACAATTTTCACGGAACACTTATTTATGATTTCAACTTTGACTTTTCACCTAATTCCAATATCAAGTTTAAAAACAACAGACCATGGTTAGTTAGTCGGATAAAACAACCGTACGATTGACAAGATATCGACATGCAATTACGACTACATCGGTTACTGTAGTTTTGTTTCTTTGTGGTTTATAGACATATCGTTTCATTAATCGGGAAAGAAGGACAAAATGGCGGAACGCAGAGAATTAATACTCTAAATTTAAAATCGATGGTGATCGCTTATCTAGCGGAATAAAACTTTAATATCTATGAATTTGAGCATTTTTATACAGAATGAACATAATATCAATTTTTGATTTTTTTGCGAAGTTTCCCTTTAACAGCGTTTTGCTGGTCGTCACGACTTTTGCATTTTGGGAAAAATTAATAATTGTGGGGATTCGAAATCATGATAAGGAAAATTTTTAGTGAAAGAAACACAACATTTCGTTCTACCATCTTTTAAATTTTATTTCAGGTTTCTTTGACATTATCCTTGATCATACAATTCTGTGATTTAACTTGAACTCCTCACCTGTACTAGTATTGATTTTGATACACCTGTTTTCACTGATCCGTAAAATGCAATGCTCTATATATATTAAATATAGTTATCCATTTACTCATAAAAAGTGAGTATTTCAAATGGCAATAAATAGGGAATGTGTCCACAGGACACAGATGAAGCCCCTGCTTGCATATGATGTTATAAAGGGACATAACTCAACAATTGTAAAAATGTCACTTAAAGTTCAAACTTGATCTGTGTTTTGTGGTAATAAGCATTGTGTATAAGCTTCATAACATTTAGTTGAATCAAACTACAACTGAGGGGCATAAAAAAGCAAAAAAAATTTCAAGCTGTTGCAGACCAATGAAAATCAGGTCATGGACAATGGACAAATGACAGATGGAAATTTTGTAACAAGGCATCTGCATACAAGGTATGAAGCCTCTAAGTATTCTACATTTGTAGTTTACAGTGCTGCCTAAGGTTGTAATGTACATATATAATATATATACATTACTAGTCTATTAATCTCAAATTAAGGTATATAGTGCCTGCATATAAATAAATACTTGCGCGTAGAGAGTGTTGTTCCCTGGGTACCCTTCCTTTTCTTAAAACAGCAGTAAGCCAGAACACCAACAATTCCTACTGCAATCAATACACCAATGACTACACCAGCTGTCCTGCCAGCTCCTTGCGGACTACTACAAATGGACAACACAATTAAATACTTTATAAGCCATATCAAAAATTTAAAAGAGAATGAAGATATCTGACAGATCTGACAAGAGTTGGCACATAACAACTCTTCACTTTTCATTTCTATGAATATGATTGGTCAAAAGCAACTGTGTGGAAACCATTACTTTTCATAAGTAATAAGGCATGGCTTATTGTAATACACGGTTAGTAGTGGTGTTACTTCCCTTTGTTAAAACAACATGGTGTTGATGAAAAATCTTTTAAAAAAGGTTTCAACAGACAAAGAAATTAATAATGAACGATTTGAAAAATTCCTGAAATGTATCAAAAGCTAACAATTTGTTGTTGTTGGCATTTATTTTATATATATATATATATATATTTAAGATACATTTTGTTACATCTTGTGATCAATTTTATTTGGCTATCGCCAATGGCAGTCAGCAGGGTTAAAAAACATCAGTTGTTCGACCTGTTAGTCAACAGGTCTGTACCCCAATATCTCCACAGCAATAAACTAAATCACAAACCTTGTGTTAAAGATTTTTACAACAGGTCTGTATCCCAATATCTCCACAGCAATAAACTAAATCACAAACCTTGTGTCAAAGAATTTACAACAGGTCTGTATCCCAATATCTCCACAGCAATAAAGTAAATCACAAACCTTGTGTCAAAGAATTTACAACAGGTCTGTATCCCAATATCTCCACAGCAATAAAGTAAATCACAAACCTTGTGTCAAAGAATTTACAACAGGTCTGTATCCCAATATCTCCACAGCAATAAAATAAATCACAAACCTTGTGTCAAAGAATTTACAACAGGTCTGTATCCCAATATCTCCACAGCAATAAACTAAATCACAAACCTTGTGTCAAAGAATTTACAACAGGTCTGTATCCCAATATCTCCACAGCAATAAACTAAATCACAAACCTTGTGTCAAAGAATTTACACTAAATCACAAACCTTGTGTCAAAGAATTTACAACAGGTCTGTATCCCAATATCTCCACAGCAATAAAGTAAATCACAAACCTTGTGTCAAAGAATTTACAACAGGTCTGTATCCCAATATCTCCACAGCAATAAACTAAATCACAAACCTTGTGTCAAAGAATTTACAACAGGTCTGTATCCCAATATCTCCACAGCAATAAATTAAATCACAAACCTTGTGTCAAAGAATTTACAACAGGTCTGTACCCCAATATCTCCACAGCAATAAACTAAATCACAAACCTTGTGTCAAAGAATTTACAACAGGTTTGTATCCCAATATCTCCACAGCAATAAACTAAATCACAAACCTTGTGTCAAAGAATTTACAACAGGTCTGTACCCCAATATCTCCACAGCAATAAACTAAATCACAAACCTTGTGTCAAAGAATTTACAACAGGTCTGTACCCCAATATCTCCACAGCAATAAACTAAATCACAAACCTTGTGTCAAAGAATTTACAACAGGTCTGTATCCCAATATCTCCACAGCAATAAACTAAATCACAAACCTTGTGTCAAAGAATTTACAACAGGTCTGTATCCCAATATCTCCACAGCAATAAAGTAAATCACAAACCTTGTGTCAAAGAATTAACAACAGGTCTGTATCCCAATATCTCCACAGCAATAAACTAAATCACAAACCTTGTGTCAAAGAATTTACAACAGGTCTGTATCCCAATATCTCCACAGCAATAAACTAAATCACAAACCTTGTGTCAAAGAATTTACAACAGGTCTGTATCCCAATATCTCCACAGCAATAAACTAAATCACAAACCTTGTGTCAAAGAATTTACAACAGGTCTGTATCCCAATATCTCCACAGCAATAAACTAAATCACAAACCTTGTGTCAAAGAATTTACACTAAATCACAAACCTTGTGTCAAAGAATTTACAACAGGTCTGTATCCCAATATCTCCACAGCAATAAACTAAATCACAAACCTTGTGTCAAAGAATTTACAACAGGTCTGTATCCCAATATCTCCACAGCAATAAATTAAATCACAAACCTTGTGTCAAAGAATTTACAACAGGTCTGTACCCCAATATCTCCACAGCAATAAACTAAATCACAAACCTTGTGTCAAAGAATTTACAATAGGTCTGTATCCCAATATCTCCACAGCAATAAATTAAATCACAAACCTTGTGTCAAAGAATTTACAACAGGTCTGTACCCCAATATCTCCACAGCAATAAACTAAATCACAAACCTTGTGTCAAAGAATTTACAACAGGTCTGTATCCCAATATCTCCACAGCAATAAATTAAATCACAAACCTTGTGTCAAAGAATTTACAACAGGTCTGTACCCCAATATCTCCACAGCAATAAACTAAATCACAAACCTTGTGTCAAAGAATTTACAACAGGTCTGTATCCCAATATCTCCACAGCAATAAACTAAATCACAAACCTTGTGTCAAAGAATTTACAACAGGTTTGTATCCCAATATCTCCACAGCAATAAACTAAATCACAAACCTTGTGTCAAAGAATTTACAACAGGTCTGTACCCCAATATCTCCACAGCAATAAACTAAATCACAAACCTTGTGTCAAAGAATTTACAACAGGTCTTTACCCCAATATCTCCACAGCAATAAACTAAATCACAAACCTTGTGTCAAAGAATTTACAACAGGTCTGTATCCCAATATCTCCACAGCAATAAACTAAATCACAAACCTTGTGTCAAAGAATTTACAACAGGTTGTATCCCAATATCTCCACAGCAATAAACTAAATCACAAACCTTGTGTCAAAGAATTTACAACAGGTCTGTATCCCAATATCTCCACAGCAATAAACTAAATCACAAACCTTGTGTCAAAGAATTTACAACAGGTCTGTATCCCAATATCTCCACAGCAATAAACTAAATCACAAACCTTGTGTCAAAGAATTAACAACAGGTCTGTATCCCAATATCTCCACAGCAATAAACTAAATCACAAACCTTGTGTCAAAGAATTAACAACAGGTCTGTATCCCAATATCTCCACAGCAATAAACTAAATCACAAACCTTGTGTCAAAGAATTTACAACAGGTCTGTACCCAATATCTCCACAGCAATAAACTAAATCACAAACCTTGTGTTAAAGATTTTACAACAGGTCTGTACCCAATATCTCCACAGCAATAAAGTTAAAATTACAAACACTTGTTTTGCAAAGAATTTACAACAGGTCTGTATCCCAATATCTCCACAGCAATAAGTTAAATCACAAACCTTGTGTCAAAGAACTTACAACAGGTCTGTACCCCAATATCTCCACAGCAATAAATTAAATCACAAACCTTGTGTCAAAGAATTTACAGCAGGTCTGTACCCTAATATCTCCACAGCAATAAACTAAATCACAAACCTTGTGTCAAAGAATTTACAGCAGGTCTGTACCCCAATATCTCCACAGCAATAAGAAAAGTCATCAGGATCTCCGTATCCAGGACAGACAAATCTCCCATAGTAACGCTGGGTAGTGTTACCTTCATACACATCATTGTAACAAACCTCAGGATCTGAAATAACAAATAAAGCTTGTCCTAGATCATAAAGAGAGAAGATTCTGTGTTTGTGGATCATTGTCATCATAAGTGGTAGGTCAATTATATTTGGTATGCAGTTTTTATGAGGGTAGTAATGCCCTTTAACGTAAGCCGTCAAACAGTCATTTTCTGCTACCATTAGCATCAAATTGGTTAAAATTTTACTGTGATTCTTCAAAATATTCTTATTGTGATTCTTCAGGTCTCAAATAATAATCGTTGCCGTCATTTTTGGAAAATTAATGTGATTCGTCAAAACCAGTTGAAATTTTCATTGTCTTAAAGAAAGTGTACATTTTATGGTCATACACCAAAAAATTACCTCTAAAGTCATTTGACAAGTATTTTTACTGTCATTGGCCATGAAGGTACCCACATTAAGACCCTCTTCTATGGATGTAGCATTGGCACATCTCATTTCCATGGAGATTATTTGCCCCCCCCCATCCCCTCCATAATCCTCATTCATTATCTATTGACCTAAAGTGTTTTGCATATTTCCATGTAAAAGTTTGCAATAAGATCATTCTATGATTAACCTATAATATTTAGTCAATCATTTTTGGTATGCAGTTCTTTTGGCATTTGCAAGTCTCAAGAAGATAATATGGTCCTACACCTTCAGTCATGGTTCCTTGAATTTGCATTATACAATCAAAATAACAAAGCGCAAGACATATCTCTGAATATATTTGTAAAACAAAAAAAATCACAAAAATACTGAACTCAGAGGAAAATCAATTCGGAAAGTTTATTAATCACATGGCAAAATCAAATAACAAAACACATTGAAAATAATGGACAAGAAGTTTGAAGAACTGTCCTGACTTGGTACAGGCATTTTCAAATGTAGAAAATGGTGGATTAAACCTGGTTTTATAGCGCTAACCCTCTCACTTTGATGACAGTCTCATCAAATTCTGTTATATTTACAATGATGCATTAACTAAACAGACACAATAAATAAAACAGTCAAAATATGGGTACAGCAGTCATCATCATGTAACAATTTTAAAAGGAACAATTTAACAGAACACAAAAACATCTATCTACAAACACATTCATTGATTCGCGTGTCTGACGTCAGAAAATTTTATACGTCACATATATTTGTCGTTCAATGTACATACAAACAATTTTATAAAATTTCACATAGCCAATGTTAGCATAAAGGGTTAAAAAATCAAAAGTATGCAAGAATAAATTTCAGAAATAGACCGAGATTTAAAACAGTCCAAAAGTTATATAGAATTTATAAGAATCCACAAATAGTTAATTCCACTATGCAATTGATTGATTTTGACATTTGTGGTTCAACATATTTTGTAATTCATAATAAAAATAAAAAAATTTCAACAGTTTATTGGAGTAATATGTTTAGATACTCTATCAAATTTCCCTTCTTCACATGCAGCCAAAAGAATTCGATTTGAATTTTTTTTCAGATACAAATCTGTGACTAATATTAAAGGGAAAATTCGCGATTTTTTACTTATGGTTTAAATATGTTCATTATGACATAATATATATATTCAGTTTTATCGCTATATGTGCAGTAATAAAGGAGAAATTCAACAATTAATGGAAAAATATTAACAACTTCCTGTAGGTCGTGACGTTTTCTGCTGGTTTTTGCATGCCGGGATTTAAAATACAATCATTAAAAGTCTTGGTTTTTAATCATATTTTAACGTAATCGTAAGCGCGCCGATGACTTATGCTTTATCTAATAACCAGCCGATAATAAGAAGATAAAACGCACAGACGTGCAATTGTACACATTCATGAGATAAATGTTTTATGTTAAATGTATATATTCGAATAATTTTTTTAGACAACACAAAAGTTATAAATTCATTTTTAATTAATGCATTTTGGACTGATAAGGTGAACAAATTAAAGTACAATAATCTGTAAAGACAATATGTTGGTGTACTCTTATTGGCCTTTTTCTGTCTCTGCTTTGACTAGGTTTATACGATGTGTGTATTCACGGTTCTGTGGCAATACTCGTAGATGGCTTGTTGAAAGGTAAATTGTTATTTGCACTTCGGTATTTAACCACGCCTCTAGGGCACACCTTGCCAGGTGTGACTGTCTATTCGGATCAGTGGATTATAAAACAAGGGAGCATTTAATACACACATTTAAAATACATTTCAAGTTGGTGACAAATGAAAATAGATCGCCGTGGAATTATTTAATTATATTTGGTATTATTATTTATTTGAATTCAAATAAATTAATTTACTAAGAAATAAACAATTTTCGGTTAAAGACGGGAAACTTAATTCATGTGTTAGAATGAAATGATATACACCTCTTGTCCTTGATTAGGCAAAAAAAAAAATGCACGAGAACACTTACATTTAGACTTTTGAAACCCATGTATTAATTAATATCTGAAACTATCTGAAAATAACTCTACCGAAGCGGAATATAATATGTACGAATAAAGAAAAAATACTTTTGTTTTTAAATCTTTGCACATTTATGATTAATTATTGTTATCTATTGTTCATTTAATTACTTAAAATTAGTACCTAAAATATGTCTCCCGCTTGGCATCAAATCTCGAAGTGGTAGGAAACGATTAATTATTACATATAGATTATATTATTTGGATGAGGATTTGAGCTAGCCTATAAAAACACATTAATTAGTTAACATATACATTCGAGACCAAAGGATATTAACTTTGATAATTCAATTAACTTTAACTGACATATTGTTCTCTTATGATTTGTGCGAGCTTGTTTCTATAGGACAGTGTATAAATGGTCCAAAAATTAATAATAAAATCATAAATAAAAATGTCTTGTTCGGAGAATGATAGTACATGTACTAACAGTGATTCCAGTCCGTCAAGAGAGGCAGATTTTGACGAGTATGGTCAATTTGGGTACGCACTAGAGCCAGAGTATACCGAAGAAGAGCTCCATGAAATGGAAGCTGCAGAAAGTTCCCGAAATCAAGATATCCTAAGCAACCCTCGCCAGTTTAACACAGATTGGTGTTCGTGTACTAAATGCATAGTTATGCCGTTATTGACGGAATGTCTTTGTTGCCACGAATTTACTCTCTTTGATGGTAATATTGAATTTGTTGAATGCATTAGTGACAATATCGATTTCAGAACAGTTTGTCTGAACCCGGTTATTCTTGAAACCAGCTATATTCAATTCAAAATATTTTATTGTTCAAGTATCAAATGTACATTTAAACAAAGGGATTGGACAAAAGGCAGCTATATACGTTTTTTGAGGTACAAGCGCCATAGAGGGAGAGCTCCAGACGTACTAACTGACAGCCAAAGCCGACTAATGGCTTATCGTCAGTTTGTTTGTTGAGTCAGAAAAGGGCAACCACTTGGCAAGAGAAACATAGTGACTATTCCAGCTTGTGTTGTTAACATTATTAGGGAAGCATTTCCGTCACAAGATGGTGTTTATGAAAGCTTCAAAGAATGTAAAAGTGACACGTCAGACTCAGAATAGTTGTAAAATAGACATATGCTAGATTTGAGGCTCAAAATATTCATCGCCAGAAATAAAGTTTCTCGCACGAAAAAATGGTATTAATTCCAAAGTCAAAATTTAAAGAACTTATATTTCCATGTTTTCTGGTATTGTACGAAAGAGAATTGACCTAACAAAATAATTGTTATCTTAGGCTATTAGTAACACATGTAGAGCAGTGGGTCGTTGTTGGACATATAAATCTAGAAAGTGTATCATCTGTTAAATTTGCAGGTCGCTGAAAGGGGAAGTCCCATACGGAAGTAGGTGTTGAGGATGATTTTTTTTATATCCAGTGACACATATTACATGCGTATTCTTGAACGTTTGATACATCATTTACTCTCAAAGGGAGACGGATTTATATAAGTTTTTCTTGTTTCCGAATCCCTGTATTTCATATTGTATAATTATATTTTGTGCACTTCTTGAAATAAAATATTGTTTAAACTAAATTGCAAAAACAAAAACTTCCACTTGTATTTATAGTATTTGTATTTTTATCCATCTGATGAGTTAAGCCTTTTTCAAATGATTTGTATAGTTCGTGCATATGTTGTACTGTGACACCACTGTTCAAGGTTATGGGAGGGTTGGGATCCCACTAACATATTAAACACGCCACATTATCTATGTATGTGCCTGTTCCAAGTCAGTGGTCTGTAATTGATGATGACGAATTTCTTCCTTTATTCGAGAACAATCTAATTGATATATAAATCTGTGATTTTACTATGTTCATAACTTCGATGAACCAAAGCAAGTTACATATCGACCTGTATTTAAATCAAATTGGTTCTCTTCTTCGTCTTCTTCTTTTGGTTTACAATAGTCTATCGAATTCGTTGATTACATACAGTTGGCATACGTGGACTAGTCTATTTACAAAGCTTTTACCCCAATTTGCACAAAATGTATGTTTCTATCTTATGTTCAATGTATACAATCTGTCCTTTACTATTGGCAACGAGTATATATTACATTTTTCCAAATTAACCCTTGGAAAAAATATGTAAATAGATTTTTATTTCTTCAAATCTTTTTTTTTTGGGGGGTATTATTTATATTTTTATAAATAATATTCTTTACACCAGAAATGTTATTTATAAACACAAGCGTATGAGTTTAGTAGTGACTAGTATATTATATCACTTTCGGACACGCAAGATAAGAGATGTATATTATACACCTGATAGTTCAAAAGGGAAAGTTATAAGTTATCGGCCGTGTACACTGATCAATACCTACAGAAGTGAAACGATGCATGAACTTGCAAGCCCGACAGGAAATCGCTCAAATACCTGGACGTGTCACCTCACACCCCTCACAATACCTTTGGGAGTAATATCTTTAGTCATGCTGGTGATCAGATGAGGGAAGATCCGAATTTATTTGAATAAAGTTTATTACTTTAAAGAATAATGAACGAATTAGATTTTCGAAAACAATTTTCACGGAACACTGACTTATTTAAGTTTTGAACTTTGACTTTTTAACTAATTCCAATATTGACAGTTTAATAATAACAGACATTGGTTATTTAAAAAAAATAAGAACATTTTCCGTATCAGGTTAGTTAGTCAGATAAAACAACCGTACGATTGACAAGATATCGACACGCAATTACGACTACATCAGTTACTGTAGTTTTGGTCCTTTGTGGTTTATAGACATATCGTGATTTTTTTATTGTAGAAGGTGTAACACCACTAATTCAGGCCCGGCCAGAAAGCACATACCAGAAAGTAGTACATATTTAACACAAAATAGTTCCTACGCATGGACATAACTTTCAATATATTTAGAATATTTTATTAATTTTGGTATCAAATGAAAGCTGCATGACTGGTGATCATTGCAGAACAATTTTTGACTGATAAATTTGAATAATAAAAAAATGGCATGAAATTTAACTAGAGGCTCTAAAGAGCCTGTGTCGCTCACCTTGGTCTATGTGCATATTAAACAAAGGACACAAATGGATTCATGACAAAATTGTATTTTGGTGATGGTGATGTGTTTGAAGTTCTTACTTAACTGAACGATTTTGCTTCTTACAATTATATCTATAATGAACTTTGCCCATTAGTAACAGAGAACTATATTTGGTAAAAATTTACATAAATTTACCAAATTAATGAAAATTGTTAAAAATTGACTATAAAGGGCAATAACTCCTTAAGGGGTCAATTGACCATTTAGGTCATGTTGACTTATTTGTAGATCTTACTTTGCTGAACATTATTGCTGTTTACAGTTTATCGCTATCTATAATAGTATTCAAGATAACCAAAAACGGCAAAATTTCTTTAAAAATTACCAATTGGAGGGCAGCAACCCAACAACCAGTTGTCCAATTCATCTGAAAAATTCAGGGCAGATAGATATTGACTTGATTAACAATTTAACTTCTTGTCAGATTTGCTCTAGATGCTTTGGTTTCATAGTTATAAGCCAAAAACTGCATTTTACCCCTATGTTCTATTTTTAGCCGTGGCGGCCATCTTGGTTGAATGGCCAGGTCATCGGACACATTTTTCAAACTAGATACCCCAAAGATGATTGTGGCCTAGTAGTTTCAGTGGAGATTTTGTAAAAGATTACTTAGATTTATGAAAAATGGTTAAAGATTGACTATAAAGGGCAATAACTCCTAAAGGGGTCAACTGACCATTTTGGTCATGTTGACTTATTTGTAAATCTTACTTTGCTGAACATTATTGCTGTTTACAATTTATCTCTATCTATAATAATATTCAAGATAATAACCAAAAACAGCAAAATTTCCTCAAAATTACCAATTCAGGGGCAGCAACCCAACAACCGATTGACCGATTCATCTGAAAATTTCAGGGCAGATAGATCTTGACCTGATAAACATTTTTACCCCATGTCAGATTTGCTCTAAATGCTTTGGTTTTTGAGTTATAAGCCAAAAACTGCATTTTACCCCTATGTTCTATTTTTAGCCGTGGCGGCCATCTTGGTTGGTTGACCGGGTCACGCCACACATTTTTTAAACTAGATACCCCAATGATGATTGTGGCCAAGTTTGGTTTGATTTGGCCCAGTAGTTTCAGAGGAGAAGATTTTTGTAAGAGTTAACGACGACGGACGACGACGAACGACAGACGACGGACGACGACGGACGACGGACGCCAAGTGATGAGAAAAGCTCAAAAAGGAGGGTACATTTTGCCTTTTTGTCAGATCGGAAGTACCTGTTTTGGTACATCCGAAGTTCCGGGAAGCAGTTCTTTCTTATATGCAATGTAAGGTATGTTGATTTTTTCAGTACAGGACACCAGAAGGTGTTGCTTTGACATGCAATGATTGTCACTTTATTTGAACTTAAGATAAAAGAGCTGTGACCACTCGAAATTGATGAATTTAACATAGAAAGCAATGGGGCCATTAATTAGTGGTGTACTTCCTATTACAGAGAATCACCAGAAATCCAATTTTTAGAAGTTGTACCTGTTCCAATGAAAATAAGTCCAATTTGATGTTAGTAATCATGTTTAATCATCTTTTTTTGGTCAACCGTCCTGCTTATGGGAAATTTAAGCTCTTAAATTGGCATACTCAAGTATGTTAGCCTTTTATGGTCATACAGCATGCATGCAGTTAAGACTTGACTCCAAGTTCTTATTTTTGCATTTTTTCTGATTGAAATCAATAAAACAAGTATTTTATGACTTGTATATGGAACAAAATAGCTCTTGGTCAAAATAATCTTATGATTTTTCAAGTTTTTTTTGTTTTTCTTATGGTAGCCTTTTACAATCAAGGCAAATGGTACGTACTCATATAAGAATTCTAAAATCTCACTGTACATGCAATTTTGAACCAGTTTAGCAAGTTATCTAGCTGAGGGATATATAAATTGCTCTTATTAATCTATGTTTTACCACAGAATTATGGTATATACAAAAATAAGCCCTTTTCCAGTTTCAAGAAAAAAGGGGGGATAATTTCTCATTTATGTCTTAAGTTTAAACTGATATATTTTTATTTAATGAAGAACCTCTGATAAAAATATGACTATTAGTAAGCACATAGCTTTCCTAATAGAAATTAATAAATAAAACAATAATATTGAGAATAACTAGAGGCTCTAAAGAGCCTGTGTCGCTCACCTTGGTCTATGTGAATATTAAACAAAGGACGCAGATGGATTCATGACAAAATTGTATTTTGGTGATGGTGATGTGTTTGTACATCTTACTTTACTGAACATTCTTGCTGCTTACAATTATCTCTATTTATAATGAACTTGGCCCAGTAGTTTCAGAGGAGAAGATTTTTGTAAAAGATAACTAAGATTTACGAAAAATGGTTAAAAATTGACTATAAAGGGCAATAACTCCTAAAGGGTTCAACTGACCATTTCGGTCATGTTGACTTATTTGTAGATCATACTTTGCCGACATTTATTGCTTTTTACAGTTTATCTCTATCTGTAATAATATTCAAGATAATAACCAAAAACAGCAACCCAACTGTCCGATTCATCTGAAAATTTCAGGGCAGATAGATCTTGACCTGATAAACAATTTTACTTCATGTCAGATTTACTTTAAATGCTTTGGTTTTTGAGTTATAAGCCAAAAAACTGAATTTTACCCCTATGTTCTATTTTTAGCCTTGGCTGCCATCTTGGTTGGTTGGCCTGGTCATGCCACACATTTTTTAAACTAAATACCCCAATGATGATTGTGACCAAGTTTGGTTTAATTTGGCCCACTAGTTTCAGAGGAGAAGATTTTTGTAAAAGATTACTAAGATTTACAAAAAATGGTTAAAAATTGACTATAAAGGGCAATAACTCCTAAAGGGGTCAACTGACCATTTCAGTCATGTTGACTTATTTGTAAATTTTACTTTGCTGAACATTATTGCTGTTTACAGTTTATCTCTATCTATAATAATATTCAAAGTAATAACCAAAAACAGCAAAATTTCTTTAAAATTACCAATTCAGGGGCAGCAACCCAACAACAAGTTGTCCGATTCATCTGAAAAATTCAGGGCGGATAGATCTTGACCTGATAATCAATTTTATTCCTATCAGATTAGCTCTTAATGATTTGGTTTTTGAGTTATAAGCCAAAAACTGCATTTTACCCCTATGTTCTATTTTTAGCTGTGGCGGCCACCTTGGTTAGTTGGCCGGGTCACCGGACACATTTTTTAAACTAGATACCCCAATGATGATTGTGGCCAAGTTTTCTTTAATTTGGCCCAGTAGTTTCAGAGGAGAAGATTTTTCTAAAAGATTACTAAGATTTACAAAAAATGGTTAAAAATTGACTATAAAGGGCAATAACTCCTAAAGGGGTCAACTGACCATTTCGGTCATGTTGACTTATTTGTAAATCTTACTTTGCTGAACATTATTGCTGTTTACAGTTTATCTCTATCTATAATAATATTCAAGATAATAACCAAAAACAGCAAAATTTTCTTAAAATTACCAATTCAGGGGCAGCAACCCATTAACGGGTTGTTCGATTTATCTGAAAATTTCAGGACAGATAGATCTTGACCTGATAAACAATTTTACCCTTTGTCAGATTTGCTTTAAATGCTTTGATTTTTGAGTTATAAGCCAAAAACTGCATTTTACCCCTATGTTCTATTTTTAGCCATGGCGGCCATCTTGGTTAGTTGGCCGGGTCACCGGACACATTTTTTAAACTAGATACCCAAATGATGATTGTGGCCATGTTTGGTTTAATTTGGCCCAGTAGTTTCAGAGGAGAAGATTTTTGTAAAAGTTAACGCCGGACGACGATGCAGGACGACGACGGACGACGACGGACGACGGACGCCAAGTGATGGGAAAAGCTCACTTGGCCCTTCGGGCCAGGTGAGCTAAAAAAGGTATATTGGCCAATGGTAATATCCATATGCAGTTTTCTTTGAATAACCCATATGTTACTACCAGTCCAATTTGAGCTTAAAATTAATAAAATAGTATTTGGACTAAAGCTTTATATGTTTTTTATTGCTTGAAATAGATCATAGAATGAAATAAAGTAATGCTCAAGTCAATATAGCAAGTTTGGTTCTGTTATAGGTGTAACACCACTAATTCAGGCCCGGCCAGAAAGCACATACCAGAAAGTAGTACATATTTAACACAAAATAGTTCCTACGCATGGACATAACTTTCAATATATTTAGAATATTTTATTAATTTTGGTATCAAATGAAAGCTGCATGACTGGTGATCATTGCAGAACAATTTTTGACTGATAAATTTGAATAATAAAAAAATGGCATGAAATTTAAAAAGGAGGGTACATTTTGCCTTTTTGTCAGATCGGAAGTACCTGTTTTGGTACATCCGAAGTTCCGGGAAGCAGTTCTTTCTTATATGCAATGTAAGGTATGTTGATTTTTTCAGTACAGGACACCAGAAGGTGATGCTTTGACATGCAATGATTGTCACTTTATTTGAACTTAAGATAAAAGAGCTGTGACCACTCGAAATTGATGAATTTAACATAGAAAGCAATGGGGCCATTAATTAGTGGTGTACTTCCAGAAGATGACAAAATGGCGGAACGCAAGAATTGATACTCAAAATTTTAAATCGATGGTGATCTCTTATCTAGCGGAATAAAACTTTAATATATATAAATTTGAGAATTTTTACACAGAATGCACACAATATCAATTTTTGATTTTTTTGCGAAGTTTCCCTTTAAGAGGAAATAATGATTTATATGACTTCAAAACAATTTACTGCTAAAGAGAAGTTATCATAAATTGCTGACACATCTTTAATATACTAATATGTACATCACTAAATGATAAGTAATAATTCAGTTTATAACACAATTTGTTTGTATTATAATAATTAGCCTTTATCTCTACAAACATAGGTGACATTTCCTCCTACAATGTTTATTTAACCAATACATGTATGATTGAAAAAGATTTAAATTCTAAACTTTACTAATACACTTCAAGAATTTTTAAACTTTGAATTGGTTCAATATAAGCTGAGAAATGAACTAGGTCTTGCAAACCTTGTAATCTACTGATATTGAATTATAAGAGAAAAGAAAGAAATTGGCCATGGTAATACATCTGCATACCAAATAGCATCACAATGGCCATGGTAATACATCTGCATACCAAATATCATCACACTGGCCATGGTAATACATCTGCATACCAAATATCACCACACTGGCCATGGTAATACATCTGCATCCCAAATATGATCACACTGGCCATGGTAATAAAACTGCATACCAAATATGATCACACTGGTCATGGTAATACAACTGCATACCAAATATGATCACACTGGCCATGATAATACATCTGCATACCAAATTTCATCACACTGGCCGTGGTAATACAACTGCATACCAAATATGATCACACTGGCCATGGTATAAATACAACTGCATACCAAATGTCATCAAACTGGCCATGGTAATACATCTGCATACCAAATATCATCACACTGGCCATGGTAATACATCTGCATACCAAATATCATCACACTGGCCATGGTAATACATCTGCATACCAAATATCATCATACCGGCCATGGTAATACATCTCCATACCAAATATGATCACACTGAACATGGTAATACAACTGCATACCAAATATGATCACACTGGCCATGGTAATACAACTGCATACCAAATATCATCACACTGGCCATGGTAATACATCTGCATACCAAATATCATCACACTGGCCATGGTAAAACATCTGCATACCAAATATGATCATACTGGCTATGGTAATACATCTGCATACCAAATATCATCACACTGGCCATGGTAATACATCTGCATACCAAATATCACCACACTGGCCATGGAAATACATCTGCATACCAAATATGATCACACTGGCCATGGTAATACAACTGCATACCAAATATGATCACACTGGCCATGGTAATACAACTGCATACCAGATATCATCACATTGGCAATGGTAATACAACTGCATACCAAATATGATCACACTGGCTATGGTATTACAACTGCAAACCAAACAGGATGACACTGGCCATGGTAATACAACTGCATACCAAATATCATCACAATGGCCATGGTAATACATCTGCATACCAAATATCATCACACTGGCCATGGTAATACATCTGCCTACCAAATATCATCACTCTGGACATGGTAATACAACTGCATACCAAATATGATCACACTGGCCATGGTAATACAACTTCATACCAAATATCATCACACTGGCCATGGTAATAAAACTGCATACCAAATATCATTACACTGGCCATGGTAATACAACTGCATACCAAATATCATCACTGGCCATGGTAATAGACATACATACCAAATATCATCACACTTGCCATGGTAATACAACTGCATACCAAATATCATCACACTGGTCATGGTAATACATCTGCACACCAAATATGATCACACTGGCCATGGTAATACAACTGCATACCAAATATGATCACACTGGTCATGGTAATACAACTGCATACCAAATAGCATCACACTGGCCATGGTAATACAACTGCATACCAAATATCATCACACTGGCCATGGTAATACAACTGCATACCAAATATCATCACACTGGCCATGGTTAAACATCTGCATACCAAATATAATCACACTGGCAATGGTAATACATCTGCATACCAAATATGATCACACTGGCCATGGTAATACAACTGCATACTAAATATCATCAACTTCTCATGGACTTGGCAATACCCCCAGAAATTGGTACGGTTTTATCAAATTCTTGATATTTCCCATCCCAAGAAAATCATTCATTTTGTAGTTATACTTTGCCAACTCTGTTAGCTGTAATTTTTTATACCATAAAATACTGTATCTGAGGAGTGAGTGAGGACACAAATGATAGTTTTGCTGAAATATTAGTCTTAAGTTCTGTACAACAACTAGATGTGTCGGAATGACACCAATCATAAAATAAGCTTTTTTCAGGAGTCAAAATTTTCAAAATCCTAAACTCTAAATATAATATCAGCAGAGTGACACCAAGCATAAACTTGGTCTGCAATTTGTCAATGTAGACTCTCATACAAAAAATTTATGAATGGAACCAAACATAAACTGGTTCTGTAACTCTTCATATTGTTGTCATGTTGTGGAATCCTTGAATGACAGAATGAAGGAATAACTGATGAGGGTAAATCTATATGGCACGACCTAATTATAAGTGGCAAGGACAAAAAATTCCTCAAATTCATATAAGAACCTTCACAACTTCAATCTGTGTGCAATTTATTTCTGTAAAGTTTCAGCAATCTTGCTTGAGTTGATAACACAAAGTTTGTACATGTATTTGCACGAGCTTTTTGTAATTTTTCTGAAAAATGATTGGTTCCAAGGTCTGAAAAAAAATTCACATCCACTCACAGTGATATTGTTTGCCTTAAATTACTAGAGAATAAAGGCTTTTTCCCCTGGAGAAGAATCCCAAGTTGAAATAAAATGGCTGAAAATGACTGTATGTGCAGATTTGAGGGTCTATTTATATGTATCATCACTGACAATATAAAGGGGTCTTATTTCAAATGAGGGTTTACCTCTTGAAAGGGGGTCTGCAAATTGAAGTTCCAGTCAAATTCATGGTTTATTATTAAAAAAATGATGCATATTTTCCCGATAAAAAAGGGTAGAGATAGTTTTGAAAAAAGCCAACAATATCACTGACTCACAAGGCTTATATTGTACATGTCATACACCATATATATATGCATTTAACAATAAGCCTATTTTTCACTTTGTGCAACCTGAATGATAGACAGTCAGATACAAATGTAGCTGCAGTATGATCTACATGTATACTACATGCATAATAATACTCTCAGCATTGAGGGTACAAAATGTACATGTACATTTATATACATAAAACACTAACAATACATTGTATATTATGACATAGGATTACCCTTTAAACTATTTTGTGTCAAATCAGTTTTTAAGTGGAAGGATAAATAACTTGAAGATGATCATCCAAGAAAATTCACTAAAATTGTATTTCATTGTGTCAATGAATCAAACGTTTTTTTTCGAGTCATGCTTCATGTACATAATATAAATATAGAGCCTCCAAATTAGTCATTTACATGTACTTACATGTGTGCCTTGACCTGTAAGTGCTCCGTCTCATCCATAATCTAGCTCCATAGACTGTGCCACCAATGATAGCCGCCTGCTTCAGAGATGGAGAACTTAGTCGATGACTAGAGTATTTAGTTCTTGCAACAGCAAACCTCCCATATCTGCTGGATCGAGAGTACCTTGTTCGAGTACGAGAAAATCTTGTTCGTGTGGACCTGGAAAATCTGCTACCTCCAAATCTTCCACCACCACGACCACCTCTACATTCTGACAAATCAAGAACTGGAATACATAATTAATTTTTATTAACTGCCATAAAATCAATCCAACTTTTCAATTCGCCACTGGACCTAAATCAAGCATTAATCAAATTTTTCAATAAAGATTCATTGGATGTCTTCTCCAATCTAACCTAATAAGTAAATGAAAGATCCCAGTTTGATATAGTTTTGTCGTATTAACTATTTATGTCATATAACTTTTCATCCTAAGTTTTGCCATCTTCTATTCAAAAGATAGAATTTATTCAAAACGTTCAGTAAACTTGCAAACAGGTACTTCCTTTACTAGGCCTAAATTAATATATTGTTTGTTTCAACAATCCCGACCCTGCCAAGCCAGGTGTGGGTAGGTAGGTAGGGAAACAATTTTTTTTTGCAAAAAAGCTTGAACAATATTGCTCAATTCGGCAAATCGGAAAATCGGAATGGAATAAAATAATATTTGAATTAGTTTTGAAAATAAAATTTTATGAGTTGCATCGTTTTTGCAGGGTTGGTTGGGATTGGGGTAACAAACAATATTTTATTTTAGGCCCTACATACTGTGCATGGGAGAAAGAATTCATATAAATATTTATATACACCAAGGTACAATTCCTTGTAGACCCCTAAAGCATAAAATATGAAATCATTAGTATTAAATTAAACGAGAGAGACAAATATAGTTCTTATTTAGGCCAAATAAAAAAGTATGTGTGGTTCCAGTTACATCTGAAAAAAAGTTAGGGTAGGTAGGGAATTTTTTTTTTTTTTATGTTTTTTTTTTAAATTGAGTCTATGGGAGCAACATTCTGACTTTACCAGTGCTTAATGAAAAATGACAATAAAATCTTTAGGGTAGGCTATTTTTAAGCCGAAATAGTAGGGACGGTAGGGTTACTGGAACCACACATATATTTTTATTTGGCCTTAGCAACTTCATTTAATATATGAGCATATCCTGCCTTTTGTTTAACACTGAAACAATCTGTAGGTAAATTCGGTTTTGTTCTAAAATTATCATCCACCTCCCATTTTCATTTAATTTAAAAATCGAAAGTAAACGTGATCTATTCTCAATTAATTCACAATTAACAGTCATTAGATTTGTTCCAATTATTATTGATCCAAATCCTTGTATCCAACTTAAAAGAAATGAATTCCGAATATATCGATTTAGAGGTATTTACACGGATAATGATTATTCAGTGAAATAGTTGTTACAACTTCAAGTTCAGTTGTGCTCTGTTTGGCTGTGGTTTTAAAAAAAAGAGGCACCAAACTTTTGTTGATCAAAAGTGTTTCCTGAAAATAACTGCATTGAAATTGTGAACTATATTTCTGGATACCTGTTATAATCTTCATATTTTAGCATTACATCATTCAATTCCTGCAATAACTGCCTACACTAGCAATCCTTAGGCCTTCAAAGATCATAGTCCTTGAAGGACTTGGGCATAAATAGCTAGTATGATATACATGTACATCCTTGATCCCTTGCTGTTACCTAAAATAAGGTTGATTTTCATCTCGCGCAAAAGTGAGTTTAAGTTACTATAAAGCCCTAAATTCCTGGCTGATACCCTGAACTTGATACATCTCTGAATTTGGATTGTGATTAAATATTTGACACAGCATATGTTTCTGACACAGAATGAATGTGATCTAATGACCTTAAAAGATTTAAATTTACCTAATTTATGGTCCAAAATCTAAATACATGGATTGATTCAGCATATCAAAGAACCCCAAGAATTCAATGTTTGATGAAATCAAACAAAGTTTAATTTTGGACCCTTTTGACCTCAATGTGGACCAATATATCAAAGAACCCCAAGAATTCAATTTTTGTTAAAATCAAACAAAATTAAATTTTGGAGCCTTTCGACCTTACTGTGGACCAATTTGAAAACGAAACCAAAAATTTAAAATCTAAATACACATTTAGATTCGGCATATCAAAGAACCCTAATAATTCGATTTTTGATGAAATCAAACAAAAGTTTAATTTTGGACCCTTTTGACCTGAATGTGGACCAATTTGATAACAGGGCCCAAAAATAAAAAATCTAAATACATGGTAAGATTAAGCATATCAGGCCATAAAGATTATGTGTGTTTGCCCTAACCCTACCTACCCTAAAAATAGCTGCCTACTCAAAATCTGTTATTGTCCTGAGGTGAAAAAGTGTGTACCCACTGTTCAACCTTTGGATAGGATTTGGACAAACCAAATTATTTTAAGTGTGGCCTCAGGACCTATATTCATTTTTTATTGAAATCAAACAAAATTAAATTTTGGACCCCAATTTGGACCAACTTGAAAACTGGGTCCATCATCAAAAATCAAAAAACCTGTTTAGATTCAGCATATCAAAGAACCCCAAGAATTCAATTTTTGTTAAAAACAAACAAAATTAAATTTTTGACCCTTTCGACCTTTATAAAATTGAGAAAGGAAATGGTGAATATGTCAAAGCGACAACCACCCGACCATAGAGCAAACAACAGCCGAAGGCAACCAATGGGTCTTCAATGTAGCGAGAATTCCCGCACCCGTAGGTGTCCTTCAGCTGGCCCATAAAATATGCATAATAGTACAGTGATAATGGACGTCATACTAAACTCCGAATGTATACCAATTTGAAAACAGGACTCAAAATTCAAAATCTAAATACACGGTTAGATTTGGCATAGATATTTTGTATTTTGAACCATCATAAAAAGATTGAAAGATAACAATTTGTCATAAACTTTTCATTGACCAAAAAATTGACATCTTGCTCTTATGTATCTATTATCCTATAGTATACTTATTAATCAACCACTTAATGGAACTAAGAGGCTCTTAAGAGTCTGTGTCGCTCACCTTGGTATATATGCATATCAAACAAAGAAAACAGATCGTCAGATGGTTTCATGACAAAATTGTGTTTTGGTGATGGTGATGTGTTTCGAGATCTTGCTTTACTGAAAATTCTTGCTACTTACAATTTTGTCTATCTATAATGAACTTGGCCCTTTAGTTCCAGAGGAAATTATTTTGTAAAAACTAATGAAAATTGTTAACAAGAGTGCACACGCTGAAATGTCTCGCCTTCTATAATAATCATTGATATTATGTTAATAGTCCTAAGTATAAAGCTAAGCTTTAATACAACTGTCACATAAACTTAACATTAACCAAGATAACTAAAAAAAGACCAATGAACCTTGAAAATGAGGTCAAGGTCAAATGAACCATGCCAGGCAGACATGTACAGCTAACAATGCTTCTATACAACATATATAGTTGACCTATTACTTATAGTTTAAGAAAAATAGACCAAAACACAAAAACTTAACACTGTGCAATGAACCGTGAAAATGAGGTCACGGTCAAATAAAACCTGCGCGACTGACATAAAGATCATAAAATATTTCCATACACCAAATAAAGATGACATATGGCATATAGTATTAGATAAAAAGACCAAAACTCAAAAACTTAACTTTGACCACTGAACCATGAAAATGAGGTCAAGGTCATATAACATCTGCCCGCTACATAGGTACACCTTACAATCATTCCATACAACAAATATAGTAGACCTATTGCATATAGTATAAGAAAAACAGACCAAAACACAAAAATTTAACTATAACCACTGAACCATGAAAATGAGGTCAAGGTCAGATGACACCTGCCAGTTGGACATGTACACATTACAGTCCTTCCATACACCGAATATACTAGCCCTATTGCTTGTAGTATCTGAGATATGGACTTGACCACCAAAACTTAACCTTGTTCACTGATCCATGAAATGAGGTCGAGGTCAAGTGAAAACTGTCTGACAGACATGAGGACCTTTCAAGGTACGCACATATCAAATATAGTTATCCTATTACTTATAATAAGAGAGAATTCAACATTACAAAAAATCTGAACTTTTTTTTCAAGTGGTCACTGAACCATGAAAATGAGGTCAAGGACATTGGACATGTGACTGACGGAAACTTCGTAACATGAGGCATCTATATACAAAGTATGAAGCATCCAGGTCTTCCACCTTCTAAAATATAAAGCTTTTAAGAAGTTAGCTAACACCGCCGCCGCCGGATCACTATCCCTATGTCGAGCTTTCTGCAACAAAAGTTGCAGGCTCGACAAAAACTGACTGTAAAAGGCTGCAACTCCTTAAGGGGTCAACTGACCATTTGGGTCATGTTCACTTAATTGTAGATCTTACTTTGCTGAACATTATTGCAGTTTACAGTTTATCTCTATCTATAATAGTATTCAAGATAATAACCAAAAATGGCAAAATTTTCTTAAAAATTACCAATTGGGGGAGCAGCAACACAAAAACCAGTTGTCAAATTCATCTGAAAATTTCAGGGCAGATAGATATTGACTTGATAAACAATTTAACACCTGGTCAGATTTGCTCTAAATGCTTTGGTTTCAAAGTTATAAGCCAAAATCTACATTTTACCCCAATGTTCTATTTATAGCCATGGTGGCCATCTTGGTTGGTTGGCCAGGTCATCGGACACATTTTTTAAACTAGATACCCTAATAATGATTGTGGATAAGTTTGGTTAAGTTTGGAGCAGTAGGTTCAGAGGAGAAGATTTTTGTAAAAGTTAACAACGGACGACGACGACGGACGCCAAGTGATGAGAAAAGCTCACTTGGCCCTTTGGGCCAGGTGAGCTAAAAAGTGAATGTTACATGTATATGTATTGGCCATGCTTGTTTAAAAATCTATTTCACAAATTTTTTTCAAATCAAAGAATTTTTTTAGATTGGTGCCTGTCTGAATATATTTAAAAGTTAGATAAACTAAAGGTAATAATTTAAATAACATATTCACTGTCCGTGTAACTTTTCTGCCATTAGTCACTTAATTTAGTCTAGGAAGTAAATTGTTCTTAATTGTTAATTTTTTAGGATAATCGTAGCCAGTCCCTGTTTTCATTACAGTGATGAAAAAGAGCGCACAGCAAACATGGCAAATCACATTCAAGATTTTAATTTTCTAATATTTGAATTTCAATTATCTATAGGTCATGCCATGCCTTAAATTTTTTTTCAGATGCACAGGTTACCATAAATTTTAAGGTATATAACACAGATCGTGTAGCCAAATGATCCAGATGAACTATAACACAAAGAAAATATTTAGTGTCAGAGAATGAAGACCAAATGGTGCACTGATTAGAATACACCTTATCACTATTTGTCCCCATTACTGGACATCACACAAGTTCCCGTAAAATTTTGACGTCATAAAACAAAACATAATATGCCACAATGGGTGTCTCATTGGGGGTTCCGGTCCCGGACCCTGCTTACTGTTTTGTCAGATTCACGTATCCCGCTTATACTATGTACGTAAGCAATTCTCATTTTTTTGTCATTTCCCGAGTCCCGCAAGACCTCATTTCCCGTTTTTACGCCACAATAATTTGACTTTCACGTGTCATGATTACAAAAAATCGGCAATCCCGCGTCACGCTAGACCCCAATGAGACCCATCACAATTGAAAAGTGATAGCTGTATGACGTCAAAAGTTCAAGCAGCCGGGTCAGCCTGGGAATAGCGTTAAGGTGTATTGATCAACATTAACATAAGGTAATTAATGTTACTACAGTGAAAGAACCTTAAATTTCCCACTATACATGTATTTACACTTTAATATTTTTTATCGCTATTATTTGGTCGCCATCAGGCATTACTCGACATCACAACGACACAAATTCCTGTACAACTTGATGTAGTAATAGAAAATAAGATACCATGAAGGAAATGTGATCGTTGTATGATGTATATTGTTCAACTCACTGGGGAAGATTCTCAATTAGCTACAAGGACTATACATGTACATGCAGACTATGTCATGTAAGTCCCAAATGACTTTTAACTGTTTAAAAATAGGCTCTTAAAAATAAAATAAACACACCATGCATGTGCAAATTTTGAACATTTTAGATGGATTATGTTGACCTGTAGGGATGATTTTTACAAATTACAGGCCCTAAAGCCTGTCCAGGTTGCTGGTCCTGGCTGTGAGTGTGATGTTTGCTATAGACGGGTACTTACTCTGTATATTTACAACTTATTTGTTATTTTAAACATTCAATTTTCAATTAACTAATCGTTTAAAATGTTTACCAAGCAGTAAAACCAAAAGAAGGCAAATATTAATTATTAGTATACGAGGAACCATCTTCTTATTAATGAGCCACCAGCCGAGAAATTTCTGTAAAAATAGTGTCAACAGTTGTTCCGAGTGTAATAGCTGTTCGAGATTCTCGGGTATTTCCACATTTTAAAAATTTATTTTGCAATGCAATCCTGTTTGACGTCACGTCATGTGTCAAGGGTCGTGGAAGTTTTCCTGTTCGCCCACGAAATCGGAAAATTAAACTTATAAATTTATTATAGCTCACCTGTTTGTAATAATTTGCGGCAACACAGTTGTAATCAACCTCCCTTCATCACTGTGTTAAATAAACACATTGGAATAATCCGAGGGCTGGAAATCACACCACAGGTGCTTGAGGACAGGATCCTGTATGAGCCCCATATAGTCCCTCCCCCTTATTATCATAAATCTCAGATTTTTCAATATATATCACTTATTTGTACCATATATATACCAATATACCATATTTATACTCTAAATATGCATGTTTACTATCAACGTGAATCTCGACTATAGAGCGCTCTAAATAGTCGGAAATTTTGAAAGATTCATTTAAATTTATAAAAGTATAAAAATTGTTAGAAATGTATTGAAAAAAATATTCCCTTTGAATATCATAAAGAGGACATTCTAATAAAAAATGAAGCTCATCTTCAACTTTACCAAGTGAGCAATTTGAACATAGACGCTCAATTCTTTCTATATGTTTTTTTGAATATATGTTTGTCTCAATTTTTAAAGATGAGCACTTATTCTTAATTTTCAAATTGACAGTCTTTTTTTAAATCCTGTAGTTCTAAATATTTGTTTTTCTTTATTTTTTAATAGAAACTGAATAAGTACCAAGCTTCGGTCTTTTTCCGAGTTAATCGATTGATACTTCAGTTTATTCCAAAATGTTAAATAACTTTTATATAGTTTATTTTCAACATACTGACATAAATTTGGTAATTCAATCTCTCTCCGAATATAATCTAACCAGAGACATATAATACAATTGTATTATATGTCTCTGAACCATGTAGATCTATTAACATTAAAAATATCAAGGATTTGTATAGTCTTACTCAGGGGGAGGACAGGGGTGTACCCTTCTCCCACCCCTCTTCTCCTTTCACCTACCCCTCTTCTCCTTTCTCCTACCCCTTTTCTCCTTATTTTTTTTTTTAATTTACCGGAAAAAAGAGATATTTTATTTTTTCATATTTTATTTTTTTCTCCAACTTTTTCTCCTTTCTCCTAGCCTTCATCTCCTTTCTCCTATCCCTTTCTCCTTTCTCCCACCCCCTTTCTCCCTGTCTCCCTTATCCCTGTCCTCCCCCCTCCTTACTATACAAATCCTTGAAAATATGTAACTGTGTATGTAAATTCTATGTACGGTATCTATGCTAATCAATGTTCATTTTCCTAATACTCTATATACCTTAATCGGAAATAATAAAAAAAAATATATCTTATCTTATTATGATAATATCTAATGAAATGAATTCACACAACACAATAGTTCAATACTATTCAATAAACAAATTTAAGAATGACCAATATAGAAATTCAAAAATTGTTAATACATAAGAATTAACCCTAAACCAGTAGAGAAAATATTGAAATACCCAAAAGTAAAAATGGGCACGGGTGGGCGGGTTAAAAAATGTTCTCAAAACTACCAAAATGTGTTGATCGACGCTTCAACTCAAATTTCAAAAATAATATATAATAAGAACTAAGTGTTTACCGTGTGAAAGCAAATCTTTGAGTGATGTAAAAAGGTATGTAATTTAACAGGTAAACGAAAGTGAGTAGAATTCAACTAACAAACCAATAAAAAAAGTTATGACAAAATCAGAATGACGAAAAGAATATAGCATTTAAATAAATAAATTCCTTAGGAACAGAAAAATAATAACTAGCAAAAATATAAATTTCTTTCTCAGTAATTAATCATTTTTATCGAAATAAAAATTTCCAAATTACTTTCAAAAACATGAAACAACAAATACAATAAAAACATTTATTAGGCTAATGAAATGAATTCACACAACACAATAGTTCAATACTATTCAATAAACAAATTTAAGAATGACCAATATAGAAATTCAAAAATTGTTAATACATAAGAATTAACCCGCCATACCGAAGGTCAGCCAAAAAACAGTAAGTGTTAAAAGAAAATTGAACCAAGAGTACACTCTTAATTTTGATATAGTCAGAATCTGCTAACAAATAAGCCTCCCTAGCGCCCAAAAAAGGACCAAGTTAGAGATAAGCTAAAGTCAGCCTTCTGAATTTAAATGAGAGAAATCTGCTACAAAAACTCTCCCCCTCAAAAGAGGTCAGAAATAAATGAAGCCTTTCTCGTAAAGAGTGTTCCCTCAATTCAAATGAGCCAAAGTATTGGCTATAAAATGAACAAATTTTTGAATTCCAGCATGATTCAAATGCAACAGGTCAGTTTTGAGAAATAAAGGGAATATAGGACTATGAAATCTGTCATAGAAAGACTTACAAACTGGCATATAGTTAACCTTCGCACATCCTGTTTGAGAAAAATCAAAAAGTTGTGAATTAAAATCCTGAACTAAGCGGTCAGACATCCTAAAATCTACTGGTCTAGGTAAAATTGAAGATAAAATAATTCTACAGGAGGCGTTTACACACCTAATTTCCTGAATAATTAAATCAATATTAAACCTATATTGATTACTAGTTATTGCAAAAATATCATTAGTACCAACATGAATTAAAACATTACAAAATTCGTTAATATTAAAATAGCCATGTCTAATTTTCCATAGCAAACGTTCACTAGTTATGCCACCAAACGCTTGTATCTCTGTATTCTTTAAATCAGGAAAGTATTTAAAAAACGAATCACTCAAAATCAAAGTGCTTCTGCACCAAGCTTTGCCTCCTAAAACGAGAATAAAGTATTAGAAAACAATTAACAATAAGACATCATTTTATTTGCTACAATTAGCTTTTCATTCAAACCATAACGCAGATAAAGTTTATATGCAGAACTTTTCCAGTCACCTTGAAGTTGAATTAAATCAGATGGAACACCACATTTGAAAGCCCACGTGGCACCACCCCTTCTAAAACTATGAGTTGAAAATTTACCTGCATCCAAGCCAATACTTGTAATGCATTTTTTCAAAAAGGCATTGAACATATTGTAAGTAACTGGTTTTAAAACACCATTTTTTTTTACAACAAAAGCTGATGCTGAGTCTGGAACAATAAATTTATCGCACATGGAAACATAGGCCGTAAAAGGACAAAGAGGAGAAGAAGTATTTCTAACAAGAGGAATTTGCAAACTCCTTTCACCAAATTGTATAGTTTTGGACCAATTAAAATTTACAAGCAATATATTGTGTTTTACAAAAATATCCTTCCTTTTTAGACATTTCAACGGATCATCTGCGGTGCCTACCAAATTAGACTTCCGGCACATAAGAAAAAACGCAAACAAAAATAAACACCAAAAAGTATGATGATTACTCTCCTCAAAATTTAAAATACTTTTAAACTGCAATAAAATATTCGGAGAAATGGGAAAGGCTGATTTAACTTCATGCGGATTTACTCTTTTTAAACCTTTAAAAAATAATTTAAAATAGAAAGAATTTAAATGCGGAAAATCTAAATCCAAATACAAATGAAGACATTTAACACCATTTACATAATTTCTAATCGAGTCAGTGCTATTAAATGACCGACTTAAAAACTGACAGTATAAACATATATTCTCTATTGAACAAGGTAAAGGCACTAATTCATAAAAACTACAAAACAGAAAAAATGTTTTCCATTGTGTTTTCAAATTTTTTCTAGTACCAACTGCATAAGCACTATTTATTGAACATCTTGCTTCTCCTTTCAACCTGACTAAATCACCACTCATGTTGAAACCTAAAAAGAAAATCGTTTATTTCAATTTCCTGAAAAAACTGTTTGTCGACAAGATTAAAAAATTCCGACTGATAAAAGGGAGACAAATCCCACCTAGATAACAAATCGGAAACTCTGTTATCTTTTCCATTCAAGTGAATCGCTTTAATTTCACACTCATTTATAGCACAAATAAATGCAATTTCTCTTAAACAAGCTTGTAAAAACCTACTTCTCGAACGACCATAGTTTATGACTTGCACAGAAACGGCATTATCACAATAAATGCAAATTTTCTTTCCCTTTCGAACCCACACTTTTAAACAAACGATCACCGTCAACAATTCCAAAGAATTAATATGCAAATTTTGTTTTATAATAAAACTTGGAAAAGCACAGTGGAAATACTGTGAAGATGAAATACCACCGCACCCGGACAAACATGCGTCACAAGAGAAAAACTGATCTGGTTCTGTCCATTCCGGTTCCGGCGAAGACAGCAAAAGGGTTTTTTTTGGTGCCCCTAATTTTTTTTAAAAATCTGAATCAATCCTGCATAAATTTGGTGTCCCTATTAACATTTTCTCCATGAAAGCTTCAACACAACATTGACATATCTTTTTAACTAACATTTCATTCAGAAAAAAACATAATGAGTAAAACAGCAACTCCAAAGACAGGCACCATGCCGACCTCAATTAACAACAAATCTTGTGCCCAATGTGAAGAAACATTTAAGAAAAATCAAAAATGTATGAACTGTAATATATGCCGATATTGGTTCTGCATAGAGTGTAGCCACGTTTCAGCAAAATTATATGAGTTACTGAAAACCGAGTCGACCCCTAATTTGCCATTTAACTGTGATGGATGTGTCCGCGTATTACCAAAATTAAATGAGTTAGGGTTACACATTGAGAGACAAAGGGTACTTTTTGAAGAACTTGATACTAAATTGAAAGTAGTTGAATCCAGCATGGATGTTAAAATTGACCAAAGAGTTGAAAGAGCCTTTGAGTCGTTTAGAGACAGAGAAGAAAGAAAATGTAACTTAATAATTCACAATGTCCCAGAACCAGATTGTAGTACTGATAATAAGAAAAGAGATGATGAAATTTCATTAAAAGATATATTGCACACTGTTCAGAGTGATGAAGTTGAAATTAAATCATTTATAAGATTGGGTAAACCAAATGAGAGTAAACCAAGACTGATGAAAGTAACTGTTGGCTCCGTTGTAAATAAGCATAAAGTTCTAGGGAACTCTAAATTGTTAAGAAGGAAAAACAGTGATGGGTATACTGTACATAAATGGAACAATATTTATATTACCCCTGACTTGACAAAAGAGGAGAGAGATATTAACACTGAGCTGAGAAAAGAGCTAGAGAGGAAGAAAAAAGCAACAAACAATGCAAACTTGGTAATTTTCCGGGGAAAATCATTGAAAGAAAAGACATTTCTGGTCAGTCTAGTATGACAAATACAGCTAGTAGTGTTGAGAGTGGCGGTTTAGGTCAGACTGCCAATTTTCGACCGTAGACTTTCTATAGAAAAGATCAAACAACATGTAAATACGTTAATTCCATTTGGTTTTTGTTACAGTTCAAATGTTACAGTTAATTTTTTTAATAACTTTGATAATGCAGAAAATGACAATGCAAGTACATCTAATGTTGATTCAGCAAGTGAATCTGATGATATATGCGAAAAGGGTGGTGAAATAAGATACAGTACATCTGAGAGTGCTAAAGATAGTACGCAAGATAATGCATTTTTTAATAATTTTGATAATGCAGAAAATGACAATGCAAGTGAATCTGATTATATAAGCAATGATGGTAGTGTGATAAGTGATAGTACTTCCGAAAGTACAGAAAATAACAGGCAAAATAATATTGATGATTTAGATCGAAATATTAACCCTTTAATTGTAAACAAAGTAAAGTGTATGTACACCAATGCTGATCAATTACGTAATAAAATTGATGAACTTGAAGCACAAATACAGGTCGTGAAACCAGATTTTATTTTTATAACAGAAGTTTTGCCAAAAACAAATATTGATATAGATTGCATTTCTCCATTATTTAACATTGAAGGCTATATAGCTTATCCGAGTAAAAATACAGGACGGGGAGTTATTATTTATGCAAAAAGTAATTTCTGTGTCTCACCAAATGAATATATGAATTCGCTTTATGATGATGCCTCATGGTGTAATTGGGTAAAAGACAATAAGACTGTATTGATAGGCTCAATATACAGAAGCCCATCAAATCAAAACTCATGTTTAAATATTATTGGACTTTTGAATGAAGCAGCTCGATTGTATAACAATATTTTAATAACGGGAGACTTTAATATGCGTGATATTGATTGGAACTTTTGGACTACGCCTCACTCTGAGGACCATTACGAACATACTTTTATTGAAGCTTTACGCGACAATTTTCTATATCAACATATAGATAAACCTACAAGATTTAGGGAAAATCAGATGTGTAGAACTCTAGATTTAGTTATTACAAAAGATGAAAGCAATATTGACAATATTAATATTGATGCTCCACTGGGACTTAGTGATCATGCTACCATTACATTTGACTTTTTGTACTCTTTCAATGAATATGAAACTGGTAAATCGAAATATAAATATTCCAAATGTGACTTCGAAAAATTTTCTGAAGACTTTAGCAATTTTGATTGGGATAGTTCTTTTGAAGATAAAGACATAAGCGAGATGTGGAAAATATTTTATGAAAAATATAAAAAATGTGTCGAAACGTATATACCGAAAACTAATCCTAAACCGGGTTGTCAACCTAAACCATTATGGCTAACATTTGATTGTCTGAGCAATATAAAACGCAAACAAAAGGCCTGGTCAAGATACTTGGCTACTAGACGAGCAGTAGATTTTGATTTTTATAAAGTTGCTAGAAACAGGGCAAATGAGAACGTTCGAAAAGCAAAAAAGGAATATGAGAAGTTAGTGGCATCAAAAGCTAAAACTGAGCCAAAACATTTTTGGACATATGTCAAAAGTAAAGTGAAATCAAAATCAGCAGTATCAAACCTCATGAAACCAAATGGGAACTTAACTACTTCCGACAAGGAAAAAGCGACTGTATTAAATGACTTTTTTACCAGTGTATTTACTGCTGAAAATCCAAATAATATACCTAATATTGAAGAGAGAAATTTTGAATCATCTTTAGACCACTTTGTGATCAATCAAGATACAGTTGAAAAATATCTACTTTTATTAAATGGAAGCAAGTCTATGGGTCCAGATAATATTCATCCGTTAATAGTAAAGAGTATGGCAAATACATTTTCAAAACCTTTGACTTTGATATTTCAAAAGTCCATTGACACTGGAAAAATTCCAAAAGAATGGAAAGATGCTAGAGTTACCCCACTTTTTAAGAATAAAGGTAGTAAACTGGATGCGGGAAATTACAGACCGGTCAGTCTAACTTCAATTGTTTGTAAAACTTTGGAAAAGGTTATACGGAAGGAAATGATTGATCATTTAATAACCAATAATTTGTTATCAGACTCACAGTTTGGTTTTCGCTCTGGAAGATCATGTATATTACAATTACTTGATGTCATGGAAGACTGGTCATTATATATGGATAATAATATATCCTGGGACACATTATATCTCGATTTTGCCAAAGCTTTCGATAAAGTGCCACATAAAAGATTACTAAAGAAACTGTATTCATACGGTATTCGTGGATCTATATTAGAATGGATAACTGACTTTTTAACTGGACGTCGACAACAAGTTGCGGTGAAAGGGGAAAAATCTGAATGGCAAAATGTAATTAGTGGAGTGCCCCAAGGCAGTGTACTTGGACCTGTTCTTTTCATTATATTCATAAATGATTTACCAGATGTTGTGGAGTCTATAGTAAAAATTTTCGCAGACGATACTAAAATTTATGCACCTACTTCTAAATCTGATGTCTTACAGAATGATCTAGATGCCCTCTACGATTGGTCCAAGTTATGGGACATGAAATTTAATGTGAACAAATGTAAACAAATCCATTATGGAAGAAATAATCCTGAAAATGTTTATACCATGAACAATATTGATATCATTAAAGATGAACAAGAAAAGGATCTTGGAATTATTTTTCAAAATGATCTTAAATTTTCTCAACATATATCAAGTAAAATAAATAAAGCCAATAGTATACTTGGGCTAATTAACCGAACTTTTATCTTTAAAGATCAATATACATTTTTAAGACTATACGTTGCGTTGGTACGACCACACGTGGAATATGGAAATACAATATGGTATCCGCATTTAAAGAAAGATATTAATGCTGTAGAAAAAGTGCAGATGAGAGCAACTAAATTAATTCCTGATATACGACATTTAAGCTATGAAGACAGATTAAAAGTACTTAAACTACCTTCCCTAACTCACAGAAGGCGAAGAGGTGATATGATACAAGCTTTCAAAATATTAAAAGGATTCGAAGATATATCTTATGAAAGATTTTTTACTGTCAACAGTACAAATACCCGTGGGCATAATTGGAAATTAGCAAAACCTAGATGTAACACTTCTTTTCGATTAAGACATTTCTCACAACGAATTATTAATGATTGGAATAACCTACCAGTTGAAGTTATTTCATCAAAAACTGTGGAAGCCTTTAAAATTAGTATAGACCGTCATTGGGAGTCAGTCATGTATCAGTTAAGAAATTGATGAGGACACAAATAGTTTTCTATATAACTTTTTAATTGTGTGAAATATTGCACCAAATCATGCAGGATTGATGATTGTATCAGTTTTGAAAGTGTACCAAAATAGGGTGGGCTAAAAAGGATAGGATCCTTCCATATGAGCCCCACAACGATCTTACAGGTATCTTACAGGTATTCTTCCAGACTTAAAATGGAAATACCATTAAAAATCAGTAAGAATTCTGACCACCAGAAAATGTCCTTTTTGAATTCCTCCGATAATTCTAAACACTGATCATCAGAAACAAATTCTCTCAAAAAATTTAAAATTCTAGAAATGAATATTCTACCTGGTTTGACACAACTGGCTATGAAATTTAACTTTCCAATCAACGATTGTACTTCTTTTCTGAACACCTTACTTTTAAACAACCAAGCATTAACCAAAGCCAAAATTTCAGTAAGCCTAGCAGGAGTAACTTCTAACGTCATTTTCTCCGTATCAAACCAGACACCTAGAAATGACATCCTGGAACATGGGGGGCAGGCTTTTTCAAGCGATTCCTCTAAACCACAATTGTCTAGCACCTGCTTTAAAATCTGAAATGAATTATCAGCTGTGTCTGGAGAGTCAGCGCCAGCAAAATCATCCAAATAATTAATGACTTCGACACCAAACTTTTTAACAATATAAGACACTGCATTTGTGATTCTTTGACAAATATAAGCCGACGATTTCAAACCCATGGGCAATACTCTGTCCACAAAAATATGATTGCGCCAAGAAAAACCTACTAAATTGTAATCCTTGGGATCTAGCGGAAACTGTCTGTAAGCCCGGCGCAAATCGCGCTTAAAAATATGACACTGTGGACCTTTCTTCTTGATAATCTCTACAAGTTTATCCACATTTGGATAATGTAAATCAACCCTATTTCCCAAATACTCATTTTTGTCAATGCAATCATTAACAGAATTACCTTTGGAAAAACTAAGATCCATTATAACCCTTCTTTCCTCCGAATCAGCTTTTGGAACCGAGTTCAATGGAGATAAAATAAGACCATCTCTAAAGGGATTACTTTTGAAAGGACCAAGAATAGCACCATACGAAGCTTAAAAAATGTTCTCAAAACTACCAAAATGTGTTGATCGACGCTTCAACTCAAATTTCAAAAATAATATATAATAAGAACTAAGTGTTTACCGTGTGAAAGCAAATCTTGAGTGATGTAAAAAGGTATATAATTTAACAGGTAAACGAAAGTGAGTAGAATTCAACTAACAAACCAATAAAAAAAGTTATGACAAAATCAGAATGACGAAAAGAATATAGCATTTAAATAAATAAATTCCTTAGGAACAGAAAAATAATAACTAGCAAAAATATAAATTTCTTTCTCAGTAATTAATCATTTTTATCGAAATAAAAATTTCCATATCTTATCTTATTATGATAATATCTAAATCTTTAATATGAATGTTCTTGCTATATTATGGGTCAGTTGTGCACATGGAGCCTCTAGTAAGAATTCCAGCATCTGAATCTGTATTTTATTAAACAAGTTTTGATTAGTTAGTATTTTGAGATGTAAAATAAACACCAATGAAATTATGTGTTACATTAGAGTTCATGTCGTCACGATAACTTATGCAGTAATGAGGACCAGAAGGTAATCTTTTTCAAGGGTAACATTAAAAAATCCACACCTTGACAATCTTCTGTAACAACTATAATAAATGATATGTTATTATATGAAATATTTACAAACACATGTGTCATGCAATTAACAAAATTAAGAAAGCAAATATTGAAAGTAATTTTCTAAAAATTATATTCGGAAACGATATAGTTCATCCGGGCGGTTTTCAAAATCGAGGACCTGCTTCTTCATTCATCGCAAAAGTACACACAAAATAAAAAAAGTTGAATTAAGATAGAATGAACAGTCTGTGAAACAGAGACGAACCTCTGCAAACAATTTAACACAAAGACTGATAACTTCTGATTAAAATTGGTTTGATAGCATAAGAGAAAGGCACAAGAGATAGACAAAAATAGCTCTAAGATCATTTTGGAAAATGCATAATGATACAGAACACTTTTAGATTTTGAGGAGGATTTTTTGTGTATTTCGATTATGTGTAACAACAAACAGGTAATGTTTATTGATATTGTCATATCCCCTGCTCATAAAATCATTATCAGTTCTGCTGAATGCATTTCAGGACTCTCTTCATCTCATTATTAATATCTTGACCATTTTCATCATCAAAAGACAAAAGCTAAATGGCAAAGACAAATGAAAGAAATGTAACAGATTAATGTCCGAATGACTTCACACAACATGCCTTCTTACCAACTTATTGTATGAGTGTTTTTCACCATACTTATCTATAAAAATATGGAGCATTGGCCTTTATTATTATGATCGGGATATTATTTTCCTTTAATTTTTTAATCCGGTCTCACTAATTAGCGACAACAAGAATTTTAGCGACAACAAGCGTCAACAAGCGACAAGAAGCGACAACAAGATTTATTTTAGCGACAACAAGCGACAAGAAACTATTTAGCGACAAGAAAACATTTTTTTTTAATTAAAATTAATTATTGCAATAAATATTAAAAGAATATGCAAAAGAAAATAATTTTAGCGACAAGAAAGTTAAAATTGATAGAAAAAAATGAAACATTATTTACATAATATTTTATCATCTATTATGAATAACAGCCAGTATTACGTTTAATTATTGTATTATGAGATTACTTTTCCTTGTGTTTTAGAACATATTATTTATCTTATAATTTGTTTTTTAAAACTCTTTTCATGCAATATATATTAAGCTCGCAAAATGAATTATTTGTGCATCATTGTCCTGAAAATATTGACACAAATTGTGAAATACATAGAACTGAAATCAAACAGGAGGAAAAGAAAATTGAAATGTGAATGTTTTCATCTTTTTATTTGTTTATTGCCTCATTAAACGATATTTATCATGTTTATGCATATTAATTGAAGATGAAAGGAAATTAATGACAATCTTGAGTTTTCAACAGGTGTTCATTATTTACAATGATTGTATATTCTGGCACGTGTAATTGTATAGTCTGACGAGTGTACAAAGTTGAAGGTGTTAATTGGATGTTATTGTAGCAATAAAACAAGGGACAAGGGACACGCGACTCGTTAATCTCATTTGATGTTCCACATGTTTGCTTATCAAAATGGGACCACCATGTACAAAATGTATAAATGTTATGTTATGTTAGATAGGAATGTACATATTACTATATAATGACTAAAAATAATTAAAAAAAAAAATAAAAAAATATAGATATCCTCGGCGTCGTGGGGTCTGGACACACGCTAATAAAGATGGCAAAGCGTGGCTGAGAGTTCTATAAATAAAGCATCGAATTGACATAACAAGAGTACACTTAGAGCATAGTATTAAGCAAATGAATAAAAATATTATATTCCATTATGCCCGCTCCATATATATCTCCATTCGTTTATTCATACTTTGACTTTGATGAAAACAGATACATACATTATCTTATACATATTCTTCATATTTAAAAATGAAAAAAGAAGCTCAATCTCTTTCTTCTTCACAAATGTTAAATTTCTTCATCTACCAATATACTAATAAAAAAAAATGTTTTCTTGTCGCTAAATAGTCTTCTTGTCGCTTGTTGTCGCTAAAATAATTCTTGTTGTCGCTTCTTGTCGCTTGTTGACGCTTGTTGTCGCTTCTTGACGCTTGTTGTCGCTAATTAGTGAGACCCTTTTAATCAGTTCAAATAGACCAATCTCGAGTTGTATTTTTTAATGCGTTATATTGGGTGACCTGAGGTCAATCTGTGTGAATGACATCATAGAACAGTCGGATTTTATTGTGATGTACAATGTACATTTTTTATAACTTAGGCAGTGTGACAGGTACATGTACAGGTCCAAATAATTATGACGTCTTGGAAGGATATTTTAATTTTTTAGCTTGGACGACTTCCTGCGAATAATTATGACATCTTGAAAGGCTATAATATTTTTTTTCTTTGGCTCATCGATGTTACTATGCGTCAAAGAAAAAAAATCTTATAGCCTTTCAAAACGTCATAATTATATATAATTATTTTGACTATACGATAATGACAGAAATATAAAGGGAAAACTGCAGAAAATCAAAAGTTGTCAATATCATATACAAATGTATATTACATTTGTAGTTTAAACATATTTATTAATAGTGTATTGCCTATTGGGAAACAAGTTATTACAACTTTTATCAATTTCATTCCACTTTGTGGTTGCGAGTGCTGCCTTCAGCGACATTAGCTATAGATAGCCTGCTCTTTTTCATAATCTACAATGATGTCTTTTATGTGTAAGAGATATTGCTCTCGCTTAACACGTATCATACATGTATATAAGGTTGGTGTTACCTGTGAATTGGTACGAAGTTTGCAAAGCTATAGAATACTTTACTATATATCCTGTTAACGGTAGATTTACAAATGTATATAATTAAATATGTGAACCTTTATTGTAAAATATGTCCCAGGATAATTTATGGTGAAAAAGTATTTGAATCCATTTGTTGTTAAAATCTATTTCAAAACTATGCAACCATTGTGGGGGTAATTTTGGTAAAAATTGTAGAATATACATGTAGATCTGACCAATTTAGAGTATTTTTTATGAAAGAATTGCGCCAGTTGAATTCGTGTTATTCAATAACCAACTCTTTGACTGTGTAAATGTAATTATATAATAACATTACTCAGAAGCATTGTGATGTTGAAAATATACAAGGAAATGCAATTTATCTAAAATGAAAAAGATGCCAACACAGACACAGTCATCTGATATTTAAGAGATTTGAGTAGGAAGAAAAGTGAAAGTTTCTTAGAGCCTCAGAGATCGGTAGCTATATATAGTCACTCATAGGTGGTGGTTTTATCCATAAAAAACATTGTTCCCAATAGTGAACAACAAATCATTTTGAAAATTCTACTAAAGAATATTAGCTTGCTGTTCGGTGTGATCCAAAGCTCTGTGTTGAAGACCGTACTTTGACTTATGCTGATATACTTTTACAAATTGTGACTTAGATGGAGTCCGACAGTTGTCTCAAAGGCACTCTGACATACCACATCTTATTACTGTATATATACCTATTAAGAATTGGGTAACATAATGCATCTTTCAATCATACAATGTGACTTTCAAATAAAAAAATCAAATAAATTCACTTTCTACTTAAAGTTTTTGACAATAAAGTTGCCTGACTTTACCAAAAAATGTGTTACAATGTACATGTATATTGATAAGCATGCAAGCAAAATTTGCATTATTTTTAAGGAAAGGGAAATAAACAGTGACCTGATAAAGAAAGAATAGAGAACTTGATTATTACAAATAAAAGCAACTTTTGAAGATTTCAACAGGTAGCTGTGTACTAAGCATGCTAAATTTTATGAATACTTACATTTTGTATCTGTTATTTGTCATGTATGTAAATATTAACCCTTACATCAATGCAGGTCATCGATCAATAACTACATTTTGATGCTGTTTTTGTTTCAACATATAAACATCTCCTTTTATTCATATATGATCATGTGCAATGTATATAAAACACAAATTCAGTCTTTAGTCTATTGTTGAAAAATCTATAATTAATAAATATATATAATTTCAGGCAATCAAAAAGATTTGAAGAAATATCAAATGGAAATAAATTTAGAATGCAGGTATGTTTTGTTCATAAGAGTCATGTCATCCAAAATACCTGTACATGTATATACTCACAGCTCACAGTGGTCTTTTACCAGCAAAGATTCTGGCAATCTGTAACTGTGTTCTGTTGTTTTTCATAGGATCTTTCAAATTGAAAAGAAAATATGAATACATTTGTATACTTGATTAAGCATGCTAGGCTTTCCCATAGAATACATTTGTATACTTGATTAAGCATGCTAGGCTTTCCCATAGAATACATGTACTTTTTGTACATAAACTTTCTTTAAAAGAAAATCCTTTATTTTGTTCAAATCATCTGAAAAGTATTGCTATTGAATTTTTGTCTTTCCGTAATCTTATCCAACCAAGTGCAATAGATTGTCAATATGCAGTGATTAAATTCAGTATTAAAGAGCAAAGAGAAAAAATGATTGCAAAAGAGGAGAAAAATCAAACGAAGATCTAGTATTAATATTAACCAATTTTTAAATGAAAATTTTAATACACCAAAACTTTTATCAATAGACAACTTTCGAGTTCGATTCATTTCTGTCCAAAACTTTGGTTTTAGTGAACATCATTTGTGTGTTTAGGGGCATCATCACTTCCGTTCTCATTTTAAGCGAGTGGTTAGAAAACTATGATGCTATATTGCACGAAATATTCGGCAATTTGAATTCTCATAATTGAAAATCAGAATGCTGTCATTAGAAAATTGCGATTAAGTAACTACAGAACATTGAACAAATATTATTTCAAGTTTATCCTCCACATTGACGATCACTAAGACGCTTGATGAACGTTGATAGTGCAGGGATACAGGCAATCCCCTCTATCAGGTAAATGATGTCATAAAGGTGCGCATAATTGAACAGTTTTTTCGCGTGACAACAAACACAAAAGTGGTTTCTTGTTTTGACAAAGTTTAGTGTACAAATGTACACATGTACATGTACTCATAAAATTATAACATCACTCATTAACTCAATTAATGTAAACAATTTATACAATGTACATGTGCATCATAGTGATTATGTGTTAATTATTCATTAAGGTCCCAAATGATAAACTTTCAGTACCAAAACATAAAAGTTAAGAAGCAGGCAAATTTCATTGATCTTTGTTGTAATGGTATGATGTTCATGGATCTCTATGAAATTTTACAAGAAGGTTCAATACCACAAAAGGAAGGTCCGGATTTATTTTTGAGGTTATGGTACCAATTCAACAGTTTAGGAATTCAGGGGCCAAAAGGGGCCAAAAACAAGAATTTTTGTAGTTTCTGGACAATAACTTATGTGTAATTGTATGGATCTCATTAACATTGTTTTTCAATGTTCCATGTCACAAAAGGAAGGCAGGGATTGAGTTTGGGGGTAATTGCCTCAAACATGCAGGAATTAGAAGCAAAAAAGGAGCCAAAGTAAGCATTTTTCTAGTTTCCATACAATAACTTGAGTTTAAGTGTATGGATCTCTCTTAATTTGTACTACAAGGTTCCGTACTTGAAAGGGAAGGCTGTGATTACGTTTAGGGGTCATTGGTTCAAAGGGAGGGTGGTTAAAAATTAAAAGTTGGGGAGGTGGTTTTTAATTATAAGGGGTTCATATTTTTTTTCATTTGTTGAAATCTTCAATTACACATTTATTTTGTGTCAGAAACCTATATGATGCCATTTTTTTTTTTTATCACAATCCAAATTCAGTCAGCATCAAGCTTGAATATATTCAAATTTGCACTGTTCAGGGTTCAACCTCTGTTGTTATATCTGGCTTCAGCTGGAAGCATTTTATTTTTTATTACACTGTTTCATATGAATTAAAGCAGGTAGCATTCTAATAAGGGATCATGTTCATTTGTCTGTATGCAAGTGCAAGATGTACATATTGTTTTACATTGTTTTTTTCTGGGCCTTTTATAGCTGATAGTTATTAATGTCTGTGTCATTTTTGTCTCTTGTGGAGAGTTGTCTCATTGGCAATCATACCTCATCTTCTTTTTATATATATGTCCAGATTATATATTGACAGGTTCTTTTATAAAAAAAATCTACATAAAACAGGCTATTATTTGAACTTGGAATTATTTTTAATTATGGAATTTGCATAATTTCTTGTGTTTAAATTTTTTTATAAATTCCATGTTTATTTGGTATTATAATCTTTTGAGCGGTTAATAACACTTTCCATAAAATGTATTTTGGTTAGTTAGTGTTGTGCGCGGCACAGTACATTCTATTGAAAATATACTATTTTCTTTGTAATAAAAAGTGTTGTGCACAGCACAGAACATTTCAGTACAGAATAAACATGGAATTTATTAAAAATATCAATAACAAGAAATCAAGCAAATTCCATAATTAAAAATAATTCCAAGTTCAAATAATAGCCTGTTATAATAACTTTTTTAAACTATCCTGGATTTCTACCAAGCTTGGACAGAAGCTTGTTTATGATATTAAGATAGTGTCCAGAAGTAAACATTGTAAAAAAAAAATCCTGTTTTTCTGTATTTTACTTACAAATGTACTTTGTTTGTCCTCCAGTTAACAATACATACATGTACAGTGCAGTTAACATGGTTAAAGTTTTTAAAACATTTATAAGAATCACCATCCTGGAGTCGATTTCACAAAAAAACTTACGACTAAGATTGGTCGTAAGTATACTGAATTGTTCATGACTTACGATCAATCTTAGTCTTTATTTTTTTGTGAAATCGAATCCTGGATATTTACTCAACTTGGACAGAAGCTTCTTACAATCAAAAGATAGTGTTCAGAGGAAAATTTTTAATAATTTTTTGCCATTTTTATTGAGCCTGCAACTAACAGCAAAAGTAGGTGAAACACAGTCAAACACTTGGTTAACGCGGAACCCTTAAGAATTTTATGTCAATCATTGTTTTAATATGTGATGCTCAACTTTTACCAAGATTGATTTTTATTTCTGAGTCTTATGAGATTTATCCAGCTGGCTCAAATATTTTTTGGAAGCCCTGGTTCATTTGTACATGTATTGTAACCTATACAAAGCGTTCAGGTTCCTGAGAGCCTAGCTATGATGGTTACTTGACATCATTTGTACATGTATTGTAACCTTTACAATGAGTTCAAGTTCCTTGGAGCCTAGCTGTGATGGTCACTTGGTATCATTGGTACATGTGTTGTAACCTATACAAAGCGTTCAGGTTCCTGAGAGCCTAGCTATGATGGTTACTTGACATCATTTGTACATGTATTGTAACCTTTACAATGAGTTCAAGTTCCTTGGAGCCTAGCTGTGATGGTCACTTGGTATCATTGGTACATGTGTTGTAACCTATACAAAGCGTTCAGGTTCCTGAGAGCCTAGCTATGATGGTTACTTGACATCATTTGTACATGTATTGTAACCTTTACAATGAGTTCAAGTTCCTTGGAGCCTAGCTGTGATGGTCACTTGGTATCATTGGTACATGTGTTGTAACCTATACAAAGCGTTCAGGTTCCTGAGAGCCTAGCTATGATGGTTACTTGACATCATTTGTACATGTATTGTAACCTTTACAATGAGTTCAAGTTCCTTGGAGCCTAGCTGTGATGGTCACTTGGTATCATTGGTACATGTGTTGTAACCTATACAAAGCGTTCAGGTTCCTGAGAGCCTAGCTATGATGGTTACTTGACATCATTTGTACATGTATTGTAACCTTTACAATGAGTTCAAGTTCCTTGGAGCCTAGCTGTGATGGTCACTTGGTATCATTGGTACATGTGTTGTAACCTTTACAATGAGTTCAAGTTCCTTGGAGCCTAGCTGTGATGGTCACTTGGTATCCTTTGTACATGTGTTGTAACCTATACAAAGCGTTCAGGTTCACTGGAGCCTACATGTAGCTATGAAGGTCACTTGATATCATTTGTACATGTGTTGTAACCTATACAACATGTACAATCAGTTCAGGTTCCTTGGAGCCTAGCTATGATGGTCACTTGATATCATTTGTACATGTGTTGTAACCTTTACAATGAGTACCTAGGAGCCTCTAGTTTATAGAACTGTCATGCCTTTGTAACATGTTGTGCTGCAATAGACTTTATTGATTTACATGGTAATTAGTCCAATTGTCCTCTGCTTAATGAATTAATCATGTATTAAAACACAAAGTATTCTCCTATGGCCTCACATGGTAGTCAATTAGTTATACACACAGGAATTCATACCACAAAATATTCATCATGTACACCTTGTAGAGTTTTACATACAAAGAACCATGTCCCCATAATTAAGCTTGGAGCCTGGAGAAAGTCAAGTGATACTTGGATCTATATTAAACCATTTAGAATGACCCAAGATAGTTCTGATATTGTAGCATGTGTTTGTTAGAAAGGCTTTTACAACTTATAAATACTTGTAGTTAAGACTCTTGGCAATTCTTAACAAGCCTTTTTAATTAATACTCAGGTATATACATTCATACTTTATTAACCTAAATTTAGTATAATTACATACTTAAGTAAGTCGTGTAATTATACATGTAGCAGTTCAAAATATATTTTTTGAAAATGATTGAAATTGTTTTCTATAAAGTAGACTCCTTTTTGGTCACGTTAAACGTTGTTGTCTCTTTGAAACCATGGTTGCCCAAAACTTTAGGAAATATAACCAGAGTTATGCCACTTAATTACATATATTCTATATTTATAAAACAAAAATTGACTCAGTATCTGACAGTTTCACTTGTTAAGTCTTTATGATCTAGATATCGGGTCAAAAAATAGTTTTTTTTGTGGTTGACAGAACACATGTTCACTGTCTCCATTAGTCTCAGAGTTTCCTTGAAAAATTTTGATGTTTTGGTTGCTCTCTCATTAACTGGTAGTTAGGATTTAAAAATTTGTTTTTTCTCTCAACTTATTGGTCTCAATTGATCTGTTTTACAGTTGTTGCAATTTACCAAATACGGTACAACATGTACTTTGAATTTTGTACGCATCAGTTTTTTTAACCAAAATAATGATAGAAGGAGTTTTAACCTATGATTACTTTAAGCTGGCAGTTAAACATCAACTGTCACTCTGACGCTGATATTAAATATTCTTGGATTGGAAATTTGTAGTTGACAGTTACTGCATGTAATGAGCTGAAGTTATCTCCCTTTGACCTCACCAGAAAATTATGGAATATTGTGATTTACAACTGAAATTTCTACCATTTCATTCGTAAGCAAATATATATGTTTTCAATTTTCAAATGATTTCAGTCAAAAAATTATCTTTTAGATGTGTATAAATTTTCATTCATAAATGACCCTATACATGTAGTATGGATTAGAATATGTAGTTTTGAAAGGAAAGTTTGCATCCTCTGCAAAAGAACAATGGAATTAAAGTCAAAGTGAATCATAAGTTTAAAAAGTAAGGGGACAAAAAATGTTGACCTGATAACTTTTAAATTATTTCTGAAAAAGGATTCCTATATGAAAGTCAACATTTTTGAAGTTTCTTGAAAAAGGATGTCAACATTGAAAGTGAAACAAAGGTAAATAATTTGATTAAATGATTCGATCCACACAAAATTATTCTTTTAAAGGTAAAAACGACAATAAACGACGATAAACATTAATTTTTAATCTATAATACAAAATTTAATAGACCTATAAAAATGGATGGCGTCTTGGCTAAAATTTAAACGAAAAGAAGCTACATCTAATTGAGACCATGTCCTGTAAGTTGTTTATTTTATACTTTTGATAGTTTGGAAAAATGTTTTACATTGTTATAAATAAAATATGAGAATTTGAGTCAAATGGGTGAACATGAATTTGGCAGCTAGTGCCCCTTTAAATGTTCATCAAAATGATTTATTAACTATTCTATTTGATCAACAATTATAGGATCCAAATTAAACAAAAGTTTATTCAATCATCAAAATAGTTGTTTGTTGGATAGAGGTTATTAGATAGAAGGTTGATATCCCATTAAGTCCAAGAAGTTGTTATATTTGGCTTGGACGGTTATTTATTACCTTTCAATCTTTAATCCTTAATTTAGTTTCTGTATGGACCAGTGATCTTCAATTGAGGTTAAATGTATGTAAGGGAAGCAAGGTTAATAGACATAGGCAGTTGTGAGTTCCTGTGATATTTATCTTATGTATTTTATGTGTGTAAGCTGCATTTCATTTTGTATTCACAAAGTTATATTTATATAGATGTATCTATACTATTAAACGAGAAGACCTCATTTTGTGTGTCGCTTCTCTTCCTTCCATAATAAATTAATCATCATGACTCTGTGTTCTTTAGGTAACATGCATAGTCGCATTTGTCATCCATTCTTATGATTATTAGGGTCCTGCCTTTAGGCGGGTCGCCCTATAGTGATCAGTCTGTCTGTCCGTCCGTCCGTCTGTGCGTCCGTCCGTTCAGGTTAAAGTTTTTGGTCAAGGTAGTTTTTGATGAAGCTGAAGTCCAATCAACTTGAAACTTAGTACACTTGTTGCTAACGATATGATCTTTCTAATTTTAAAACCAAATGAGACTTTTGACCCCAATTTCACGGTCCACTAAACATAGAAAATGAAAGTGGGAGTTTCAGGTTAAAGTTTTTGGTCAAGGTAGTTTTTGATGAAGCTGAAGTCCAATCAACTTGAAACTTAGTACACTTGTTGCTTATGATATGATCTTTTTAATTTTAAAGCCAAATTAGTCTTTTGACCCAAACTTCACGGTCCACTGAACATAATAAATAAAAGTGGGAGTTTCAGGTTAAAGTTTTTGGTCAAGGTAGTTTTTGATGAAGTTGAAGTCCAATCAACTTGAAACTTAGTACACATGTTCCATATGATATGATCTTTATAATTTTAATGCCAAATTAGATTTTTTACCCAATTTCACGGTCATGAAAAATGATAGTGCGAGTGGGGCATCCGTGTACTTTGGACACGTTCTTGTTAATTTTTAATAAATTTGACTTTTACCAAAAAATGCATTGTAGCAAAGGGGAAGAATAATTGTGGTATAAGGCCAGAAACACGAAAAATAATTGAATTTAACAGAAAGGAAACACATAACGGACTTTGGAAAAAAGGGAGAGGGCTTTTGATACCCCAGTCATAATATCTTTTACAAAAATTCATCCTACAACAGTTTACAAGTTGTATATGCCCGCAATTTTGCGGTGTGTTCTAGTATATTTAAATATTATTAGTTACATAGTGTGCTAGTGACCTTTATGGTATATATTGGGTGATAGTGACCCCATATATACCGTATTACGGCACTAGCACACTATGTAACGAATTTATCTTACCAACTATCTTAACGTGTGAAATTTAGACTAGTGACCTATCAAAACAAGCAAGTCTTCAATACTGTTAGCATTTAAGAAACTACTTTCATTGATCCTACAAAAACAGGTGCCAACAATAACAGCTTGTTAGGTTTAAATTTGTTTTATAAATTTATTTCAATCTATTATTCTTAATCATCAATTTCTTCGTCTGTTGAAACCTTTAAGATTTTTTCTCAGTACAGTTTTGTTTTTATAAAGGGACATAACACCACGACTAACTGTGTATGAAATAAGCCCTGCCTCCTTTCTAACCTAATATGGAATATAAAGGGACGTAACACCACTACTAACCGTGTATGAAATAAGCCCCTCCTCCCTACTAACCTAGTATGAAGTATACACGGTCTCCACGTGGATGCTTTTAACCAATCATTCCTAGAAATGTATAGGAGGTAAGATAAATATATATACCTACAGCAAAATTCATTAGGAGAAATGCACTACACAAAAAGTAGATATATACAGTATAATGAAAGATACCAATTTAAAAGTAACTTGTCCTGACTGTCAATTTTTTGCTTAAAACATTAAAATTGACAAAAAGTAGAGACCTGCTGTCATTTTGAATTTTATAAATGAACAATATAGAAATCTGTTCTAACACTAATTTACTGTTCTGAATAAAATTTTACTAGTCTGGGGAAAAAAAGAGTTGGGTTTAAGGTTGAAAGTTTTTATTGTCACTTCATGGATGAACTAAGGAGTTTGAATATTTGTCAAAATTCTAAAACAAGAGTAGGTTGGTAGTGGTGTGCCATGTATCCACATACATGTACATCTATATGAAAACCACATGTAAAAAGCATATAATTACATACAATACTGCCAAATGTTCCCCACATCTGTAAATAATCAGTATAATACATAGGAGGGAGAGTAAATTGGAGAAAAGTACTAGCTAGGTATATGTGGGGTGGAGAATACGTTTGGGGAGAATTCAAAACTAAAATGGTTGAATGGTTTTGATCTGACAAAGTTCCATCCATGGATATTAAGTCTTTGTATAAAATATAGAATAGAAATCAAATGGGGAATGTTTCAAAGAGACAACAACCCAACATTTATAAAATTCATTCTTTATTTTTGTAGTTGTCCAGTGAGTACATTTCTTTTTATTCCACCTCCAAATTTTCCTCTTTTTCCTGATGGACTTGTCAATTTTTACACACATATATATAATGGGAAGTAATTTTTTTTTTAATCAAAACAAAAACAAATCTGCAATCATTGATATGCAGCAGATGCACTTGAAAGATCAAGTGAAAACATGGTTGAAAATCATTTATAAATTTTATGCATGTCATAAAATTTTCAGAGAGAATTCAATAATCATCTAAATAAAATTGTAAATTTATTCTGTTTCTACAATAAAAAAAATAAATCACAATATATAGAAAGAAATGCATAACTTTGCTATAAAATAGAAAAACAAGAAAATCTAGTTTGTCATGTTTCATGATAAAGTTTGCTAAAAATAGCTTATAGTTTAAATATATATATTCTAAAGTGGAACTATAGCTTTGTTCAAGGTAGGGGATAATAATGAGTTTGTACCTACATAACTATTAATGAAATCATATTTACGAACTAATGTACTTAGAATTGTATATATATAAAAAACCAATTCCAAGGAAAAAAACTAAAATAAAAACTTCGAAGGAGAAAATTAATTTGGAAACAAAATTTGCTGCAAGGTAAAATAGTATTTTTAATTCCAAAAGTAAATATTATTTATACTTTCCATTTGGTTAAACATTTTGTAAACACTATTGAAAGTTCATAGTGTGACTGTCTTGTGATGTACTTTAAATTTGTAAAAAGATATACCGGTACATGTAGGTATGTATTTATGTTATATAATGACCCTAAAATTTAACCTACTGCCGTACTGGTAAGTTCTAAGACATATTCAAAGGAAAATGTGATAATTTGTATGCATGTACTATTGTGTAGAGTTTTATAGTCAGAGGACAAAGGGATAAATTTATACAGTTTTGTAATCAAATGACAAAGTGATACAATTGTACATAGTTTTGTAATCAAAGGACAATTTGTACATTTGTACATAGTTTTGTAGTCAAAGGACAATTTGTACATTTGTACTTAGATTTGTAATCAAATGACAAAAGTAGTACAATTGTACAGAGTTCTGAGTCAGGAGGACAAAGTTGTTAAGTTGTACCAAGTTGTGTTATGGAATCACAAATTGAATCATTTGTACAGAGTATGTAGTCAATGGACCAAGAGGTACATCTGTACTCAGTTTTGTTATCAACACACAAATGGGTACAATTGTACAGAGTTTTGTTATCAAGACACAAAGGCGTACAATTGTACACAGTTTTGTTATCAACACACAAATGGGTACAAAGTTTTGTAGTCAAAGGACAAAGTGATTCATTTGTACATATTTTCATGTGCTCATAGGATACATTTAGTACAAAGATTTGTATATTTGTAGTCGAAGCACAAAGTGATTCATTTGTACATAGTTTTTAAGTCAATGGAACCAAAGTTAAATTGGTGCATTATTTTGTATTCAAAAGTCCAAGTGGTTCATGTACGCATTATTTTGTAATTAAGGACAAAGTGGTACAATAGTACATATTTTTGTAGCTTTTCTAGTATAAGGAAAAAGTAGTTGTACAATTTGTAGTCTAAAGTAAAAGGTCGACAAAGTGGTGCAATTGCAAATGGACAAAGGGTGGTCAAGGACAAAGTGGTGCAATTGCAAATGGACAAAGGGTGGTCAAGGACAAAGTGGTAAATTTGTAAATGGATTTTTTTTCAAAGGACAAATTATTGTACAAAGTTTTGAAGTCTTAGGCCAAAGTGACACAGTTGTACATAGTTCAGTAGTTTTTTGTTGCATATGAATTATGTCAATACATATAATGTTAATTATGGGTAAAGTTTTTTAGTGAATTGAAAAAGATTTAGAAAGTTTACTGGTATTACATGTACTAGTTAAACGATGGTGAAGATAAAGTGATTGTATTCTTACGCTATTTGATATTACAGATAGGGCTAGTACACTCACAGACTTATCCTGTTGTGAGCCCCTGATTAAAACAACACACATACTAGAGTACTCATTAATGAACACTTCTTATTTATATATAGTTATTATCATAATTTAGGTGTGAAAAAGTGTGAAAATTATTTTTCACCTTAAATTGGATATTGCTTTTAACTTCTTCAGGATTTTATGTGAAATTCATATGATGAAAGTTATAGTTAAGAATTTAAGGAATTTTTGTGTGTAATTTGTGAATAAGATAATTTTCTGGGATGGTACCGATTTGTAGTGAATTTGGTGCTGTGTATAATTATCTACAATAGATGAAAATATATGATGACAGTAGATTTTGGTAAGTCAGCTTGACAATTTATTTCTGAATTATATAGATTTTTCTTTATCATCAAAAACCAGATTTTATCATAGTATATATATATATACATGTATATAGTTTGAGATGGGGAATGACTGACACTAGCTGACAGTACAGTATTTATATATTTTAGTCACTTTCACAAGAAAAATGTTTGAAGTTTATGGAGATTTGAATAATATTCAATACAATATATAATCAAACATTATATTTTTTCTCACTTATAAGAAGGTTATCCTTTTATTTTAAAGTGATCTGTTCATAGTTCAACTTATATAGGACTTGTATGAACAATTTATGAACATGCTTCAAAATCGTAAAAATACTCTTATCAAAAGTGGTTGGCATCTCTATGAAGAGGAATAATTTGGAAGTTTTATATAAATGTCTACTGTTAATATTTTTTTATGGAGTAACCTCTGCTATTTATCAATTCAAAAAAAGGGCCTCCGTTACGGTGTGTCTAAGTTGTTCATCTGCTGTGTCTCTAGTAAAGACTCCAGTGGTTGATTTTGAACCCAGCACATGGCACCTTCTCTGAACTCTTAAAAAAGCCTTGTCACTGAGTTCTGTGAATAGAAACTAAATTTAATTAAATAATACTAAACTCAGTTTAAGTTCAAATTTTGGCAGCTTCACTTTTATAGTTCTTGAGTTATGTCCCTTTATAACGTTGTATGCTAACTGGGACATCATCTGTGTCCCCTATGGAGACATTCCCCATATACTATTTCACAATAAATGGTTAGAAGCAGATTGTCATTGTGATCTTTTGTACATCTTTAAACCAGTCAGACTACTATAAAAAAAGTTTTAACAAACCTTCATTGGATATATCAGAGGCTATGTTCTATAAATGCTTGTTGAAGTACATAGTTTTTTGAAAGACAATTTTCATGTGATTTAAACTGAGTGTCTGGATCGACCACTGTTTGAACTTTGAGGTGTTCCAAATGAATTTTTATCAAAGCTGATAACTGTATTTTCAACTCTTTTTTTTCAGATGTAGTACATGTAATGGCCTTAGATAATTGTATTTTTTTCCTCTTTCATTTCAGATGTAGTACATGTAGTGGCCTCAGATAATTGTGTTTTCTCCTCTTTCATTTCAGATGTAGTACATGTAATGGCCTCAGATAATTGTATTTTCTCCTCTTTCATTTCAGATGTAGTACATGTAATGGCCTCAGATAAAGCCTTCCATAAGAGAGATTCCTCAAATGTTCTAGTCAAACAGGTAATATATAAAGTTATATAAAGTTTTATTAAAGTAACTATGATGGCATGAATAAAGTCTTCTGAAAGGTCTCAGGGTATGCCATGTGTTAGTAGACTTTTTATAAGTTAACTATTTAGAACTTGGTAATTTGTACTCTGCCTACAATAGTTGTGATTTTTTTGAAATTTATGCTTGGTAAGGGTTTCCACCTAACTGTCCAATCTCATCTCTTGATACCTGAAGTATGCTTCTTGTTTTTATACCCACCCAGTTTATAATGTGCTGTCAGTTCTGTATCAGGTTATAGCTTTGGTTAAGTGTAGTTTGAGGTCATATTAACATGAAGGCTTGCACTGTACAATTCATTTAAAAGTGAACTGTATGTTATGTTTATGCTACATAACTTGTTTGACCACGATTTCACTGGGAAGTGAAAATGTATAAGTGGGGCATGTTGTCCTATGAACAAATATTCATGTTACAATCTGTTCCTTTCCTTGAGAAAAAACATTCTTATTCGTTGGATACCAATCTTCATGGGTTTCATGGGTGCAGTTGAACCACAAAATAAAATGTTCAACAAATTACAAACCCACTAAAAAAGGAATAATACTCACTAAAATAAATGAATCCACAGTAATTACTTGTACATGTATTAACATGATGACTTTAGGTAGAAGTAGGGTGTATCATGTCCTCATAGTGTAGCTGTAGGTAGAAGTAGGGTGTATCATGTCCTCATAGTGTAGCTGTAGGTAGAAGTAGGGTGTATCATGTCCTCATAGTGTAGCTGTGTATTTAATACTGATCAACTCGATAGAAAAAATGCTAAAAGAATCATTCGTTACAAATAATTGTCAGATGTAAAAAAAATAAAAGAATAACTTAAGGTCAATTTGAAGACATTTGATTTGACCTTGATTATTAGTTGATATATACATGTGGAGAATGCTGAACATTTGAGGAAAGAGGACAATCATGTTTATCTTATTAAGCTAATTATTATCTACAGAAAGATTGGAGATCTTCCAAATGAAACAGACTCTGTCTGCTAACATATGTTATAATAATGATAATATTCTGATAATATTCATTCATGTAATTATGATGGCAAATTGATGGCATCAGGTCATTTTACTAAATACTTGGCATCACAATAATGTAAAGTTGCCAGGGACACATTTAGGCTCCGGGCTGTTTAACTTAATGTTAGAAATAAACCATTGCCCCCAATCCCCAACTATAGTCTTAATTGATGGCATAGGGTCATTTTTGTCGAGCCTGCAACTTTTGTTGCAGAAAGCTCGACATAGGGATAGTGATCGGCGGGCGGCGGCGGCGGCGGCGGGTGTTAGCTAACTTCTTAAAAGCTTTATATTTTAGAAGGTGGAAGACCTGGATGCTTCATACTTTGTATATAGATGCCTCATGTTACGA
>CM034358.1:28330464-28556977 GCA_019925275.1 Mytilus edulis | reverse complement strand
ATGGTAAAAGTTTTCAGCAATCCAGAAAATTTAACATAAAAATAAAATATAAATAAATGAATGCACAGTTTTTTGGAAAAAGGCAGTTCTAATACCTTTGATGGCTAAATTAAATTTGCAATGTTGCTGAAAAGTGCTATTTCATGATATACAATTTTAGAATGCAGGTGCATCAACTTCAATTTTAAATTGACTGGGATTGTTAGTTTTCCTATAAAGGGGTAGTGTTTTTCTCCAGGCCTCAGTTTCCCTTCACCAATAAAAATAGAGACCACAAAAACCCCAAAAAGGGGTGCTTAAAAGTGGCGTTTAAACACCAAAAATTTTCAGATCACTCATCTGCTGTGCTTCATTTATGTTTTCACATCACCTATATGGCTTCATTTATGTGTTCACATCATCATACATGTGCTTCAGTTAAGTTCACATCATCTATAATGTGCTTCATTCACTGTTCACAATCATAATATGCTTCATTTATGTGTTCACTCTAAAAACATATGGTTCATTTCACATCAGGTAAAGGCTTGCTTCATGTTCAATCACATATCCTGTGCTTAGTTCACATTTTCACTCAGCATAACATGTGCTTGGTTCACGTATTAATATAATCATATTCTTTTCCCTGAACAAAAAAACATCTTTTTCCAAAATTTTTAAGCGGTATTTTGTGATTACTGTTGATACTGTAATTTACAGTTAAACTATTTTATTTGAAAAAAAAAGAAGCCCCAGTTTGAATACACTGTATCTTTGGAGAGTTTTTATTTTTAAAACATTTAGTAGCCAACCATGATTTTTAACCTCCTTCACGGGAGTTTGGGTATTAGGCCAAAATTAAAAATATGTTTTTTTCCCCCTCCCCCACCGGGTTAAAAATAACCCCCGGGTCAAAAAATTATTTTCCAAAAAAAAAATCGAAATTATTTTTTTCCAAAAAATTATTTTTTTCCCATTTTTGGAAAGTGCTTAAAAAGAAAAAGGATGATAATCTAAATAATCCCCTCAATTTGAGCACAAAAAACTGAAAAGGGCCCGGGGACGGGACAGGTCAAAACCATTCATGTGACTTGTATGACAAAAATTTCCATTAAAAAAAAAAAAAAAAAAAGAACCTGCCTTCCTGGTCTGTTTACAAAGGGTAGACCCGGGGGAGGGGAAACAGACATTCTTTTAAATGTGGCCTTAAGCATTTAGTTCCGACCACAAGAATAATCGGAAGCTCTCGGACATTTAGATAACTTGCATCGTAAATGAACGAGGTGTTACATTATGGTCATTTGCATAAATCATCACTGTTTTCTCATGGTCACATGATCATCTTTGAAAATGAAAGGCAAAATGCAGAAATCGATGGGTCTATGTGAAAACTGTAAATATGGAAAAATGAAGGTTGGCAGGTAGGTGAAACTTACATAAATGAAAAGATAAATGAAAAAGGAACAGATTGATGCCCGATTTATATAATTTCAAGGCTGTCAGTTGGCACCAGAAGTGAGGTCAGAGTAATCTTGGACTACGGCCCCAGCTTGTCTGGCAAAACAGCTGTTGGACGTCAGAGTAATCTCGGACTAGGCTCTGATCTGGCTGTGGATTAACATCTAAGAATTGAAATAGTTAAATTCATATTTATGATTTATGTCAACATCATTGTAACAATTATAAAAATCTTTGTATTAAATTACTTTGCTCTTCATGAGCCCTTTGATTGGAATAAAAATATCTTATCTTATCTTATCTGTCGGTGTCGTCCCGTCCGAAGACGGATGGTTTCCGGATAATTATTTTAGTATAAGTAAACAGAAATCAATAAAATTTTAACACAATGTTTATAACCACAAAAGGAAGCTTGTGATTGATTTTGGGGGTAGTGTAAGGTTTCGGAATTAGGGGCCCAATGGGCCCAAAAATAGCATTTATCTAGTGTCAGAACAATAAGTTGTTTATAAGTATTTCAATTGTTCTGAAATTGTACCACAATGTTTAATACCATAAGTAGAAGGTTGAGATATATTTTAAGGGTTATGGGGCAAACAGTCTAGGAATAAGGGGCCAAGGGGCCAAAAACAAGCATTTTTGTAGTTTCAAGTCAATAAATTGGAGTCATCTTTCTTTGTCCAGAATGGTTGTTGAATCACCTAAAACCAAAGCATTAAATAATCTTCTTTGAAAATTGGAGTTATCTTTCTTTGTCCAGAAAAGAAGTTGAATCAACTTAAATCAATGCTATATATACAATATATAATGCAATATTCACTTTACTACCAACTGACAAATTAAAGCAATCTTTACCATTCAGTGATTACAAGCACTTTGATTACCATTCTAGGGTTATGCCCCTTTACAAGTGAAAAAATTGAATTTTTTAGTTTCTGTTCTCTTAACTTAAGTTTGTCTCAACTAAATTTAATGAAATGTGAATTAAGTTCATAAGACTACATTCATTCTGTGTCAGAAACCTATGCCAGAGTTCGCAAAAATGGTCGGTCCTGTCCTGTCGGTCCTATTGATCAAAATGAGGCTCGGACCAGTATTTTGAAAGCTAGTGCTGGTCTCGATGACCAATGTAAAAACAGCCGTTGCAGTGCCTTTTTATCGGTAATTAGTTGTACCGCAACTAATTCCAATATGTGTTTACATCGGTCTTCAGATGTACTTGCTGCTAATTTCCGGTACTGGTTTCCTGAAACCTATAGAAACCAAAGTGCCGATCTACACGTGCATGGCCTGCTGTTAATGGCAAACAATCGGCGATTGAAATCTTAGATGGAGATAACAAATACTGAGAAAATGATTCAGATGATGAAATGGATAGAGAAAATGACTTTAATTAAGAAAAATCAGAAGATCAGAACTGGTCCTGCATTATTAATTTGTCCGTGGCTGTGAAAAATAAAAGTAATAATAATAAAGTTATATTTTTGGATAAAATATGTTGTTATTTTTATTTTAGGATCAAATTGACAGATGTTTTAGGACTGGCTAAAATTTTGTAGGACTGACAAATAATCTTGCTTTGTCGGTCCCATGACCGACGGGTCAAACAAAGTTTTCGCGAACTCTGCTATGCTGTGTCAACTATTTAATCACAATCCAAATTAAGAGCTGTATCCAGCTTCAATGTTGTGTCCATTCTTGCCCCAACCGTTCAGGGTTCGATCTCTGCGGTCGTATAAAGCTGCGCCCTGTTGAGCATCTTTTTACAAGAGTTACGGCCCTTAGTAATATTATTCTATGGAAATTTTCATTTGTTTGCACTCTCTTGTGCTCAATTCTTTCAAGAGTTTTATGAAACTTATATCATAGGTTTTTATCAGTAATGTCTAGTATAAGTTTGAAAATCAGTGCTGATCAACTAATTTTGATAGAGTTAAGCCCCTTGGAAATGTTAATTATAATGGAATTTTCTCTATATATTTATAAAAAAAAATTATGAACAAAACATATTTTTTAGACATTGCCCTTGAACAGATATGATATGTGCAACATTGGAACTCTTTTCTCATTGTATAATATAGTTGAAAGAGCAAGCCTTTAGTTAATAGACAAATTATAACCCTTTATATTACTTCATATTGTATTTTAGAAATGGATCTTCTTGTGTATAAATTAATGTAGATGTTACTTACAATGTATCACATATTTTAAATGAAAAAGGAGCCTCAAGTTTATGGGAAAATGGATTCCCTTATTTTACTCTAATTTACTTAAATTTGAGAAAGTTATGGCCTATAGATTTTAGACAAACAATCCCAGATGTTGCTATATGAAGAGGGATCCTTCATTTGTAGGCATATGCATATGGATCCCCAGAGATTTCTATGCACTGTACTATGCAGGATATGTTTACTGGTGATTGATTTACAAGATATTCTCCCCAGTTCTATTGACTTTGAGATATTGATTTTCTTCTGTCATCCATTTGTGAACATTGTCACATAACCATATGTGTGCCATTTCATTGGCGATGACCTCATTTTAATGTTGCAGTGCATAATTCAGCACTTAACTTCCTCTTTGGTGTTATATCAATATTCTAGAATGGCTATATGAATAATATAAGCAATATGATTCAGAATAAGCACAATTAAATATTTATATATCATATTCCTAACAAAATAGATTAATGAATTATGCAAGATAAGATTTCCCATCATCACATATAGTGTTTCCCTTCTACCCATAGATGACTAAGTACTTAAGTGTAAGAAGCAGATTCTCAACTTTAATTATTCAATTCCTCATGCAAACAAGAAAGTGAGATATTCACTTTTTACAGGGGTTTTGGCCAATAACTAAAATTGAATTAACCTTGACTAATTTTTTAAGCCAAAGATAAAAAATACACATTTTCAGGTTAAAATATTTAATTTTTTCCTGTCTAAAGATAGATAAAAAATTAAGGGGGATTTGTTTTTGTCGAGCCTGGATTTTGTCCCAGAAATCTCGACATAGGGATAGTGATCTGATGGTGGTGGGGGCGGCGATGTTAACTAACTTCTTAAAAGCTTTATATTTTAGAAGGTAGAAGACCTGGATGCTTCATAATTTGTATAAAGAAGTTTCGGTCTGTCACATCTATGAACATTGAACCTGTGTTTGCTTAGTCACTACTGAACATTGAATCTGTGTTGGTTATATACTAGCTGTAATTGAATCAATTCTATGTTTTCCCCAACAGATTTTTATTCTGCTGTTTCTGTTGTTGGACAAAGTGTTAATATGTCCGTCGTGGGTGTGCATCTGAGGTTTCAATCATTATTTAATCAACTTTTCCAATTGATTATATATGATTATCTCCCTTGGTTGACATTGATCTGTTTATTGAGAGGAAGGAATAAAAGAATGGATGGTAGTCTCAAGAGAGTTTGACTTGATTAAAAATGACAATAGATAGAAAATGACATGTTTGATTGTCAATTGTTTGATTGAGTGTGGAGGACTAGTAATGATTCATAGATTTTTATAAAAATCAATAAGAAAACTGATCATTTTGTGTATGCATATTATTGTGTGTATTGTAATGTTTCAAGTTGAGTGATCTGAGGAATTTATTGGAAAATCAACAAGTACAGTGAAATGCTGTTTTGAGTTTGGTGTTCTATGGAAACAAGCAGATTATACACAGTAGTAACTGAAATCACAGGAGAATTTGTGCAGTGTTTAAATATTTGTTAACCAGATTGCTTAGTGTTCGATGATATCTATTTATTAAGGACTTCAATAAAGTACGTAGAATTTTCTAGAATTTGATTGTATTGACTTTGTTGAAGTGATGTATAGGATATTTGATTAAGCAATGAATGATTCAACAGATTGGGATTATAGACAGACAAGTTGTCATTGTATTTCAAATCAAAAACAAATTACAACAGTCTTCCAGTAGTATACTGTATTTTCCTAGAAATCTGACGAAAGGATTTACGAACAGGAAATTCACCAAAAGTGTCAAGGGAGATAATGAACATTGTCTTAAGATTATATTATTATTATTATGGTTGCTGTAAAACTTCAGTCACAGGATCAGTATAATTTGTTAGATAGCTCATCTTCAATATCACAGGTAAGTCTGTGGCAGTCTATAAATAACCTGCTAGTTGTGGTTTATCTGGATCACTGGTAATGGCCTCTGGCTAAATTATCTGGTTGAGACTGCTTTACATCTCTGTTTTTCTGAATACATGGCCTCAGTCTAGATTGTCTGGTTGTTACTGCTTTACTTTGTTGTTTATCTGCCTAAGTGACCTCAAGCTCTGTCAAGATAACCTTGTGGTTACTGCTTCAAATCCTTGTCTTATGGGGGGGGGGGGGGGGGGGGTGATGTTGACTTATTGACAATCATACCACAACTCCTTCATTTTATATTTATGGCAAAATTAGATTCTAATTTTACCTATATTGTGTTTTGAATTTAAGCAAATCAGCACAAATAGTTTAACCATTCATCTTAAAAGTATGATTAATCAAGTTAAACATTTACAATATTTAGATTGTAAAAATTAAATCTGACCTATTTATGAGTGACTAAGGGGGAAAACAAAACTGGGAATGAGTGACAATGAATAAAATCTTGCCAATGCATAAATGACTAGGAGTTAAATCATAAATCTTGCCTATAAATGAGAGACTATTGGTGAATGTTGTCTCTCAATGAGTGCATGACGTGACTTAGGATATAATATTGCTTATGAATGAGTGACTAATGGTAAAATCTAACCTTTCAATTGGTGCCTAAAGCATACAATCTAACCTCTAAATGAGTATCAAAGGTTAATCCCTTATATTTTAATGACTAAGGGTGAATTTTACCTACGAATGAGTGACTACAGGTAAAATCTGACCTAGGAATGAGTGACTACAGGTAAAATCTGACCTATGAATGAGTGACTACAGGTAAAAATCTTAAGTATGAATGAGTGACTACAGGTAAAATCTTAAGTATGAATGAGTGACTACAGGTAAAATCTGACCTAGGAATGAGTGACTACAGGTAAAAATCTTAAGTATGAATGAGTGACTACAGGTAAAAATCTTAAGTATGAATGAGTGACTACAGGTAAAATCTTACCTATGAATGAGTGACTACAGGTAAAATCTGACCTAGGAATGAGTGACTACAGGTAAAAATATTACCTATGAATGAGTGACTACAGGAAAAATCTTACCTATGAATGAGTGACTACAGGTAAAAATCTAAGTATGAAAGTGACTACAGGTAAAATCTTACCTATGAATGAGTGACTACAGGTAAAATCTTACCTATGAATGAGTGACTACAGGTAAAATCTTAAGTATGAATGAGTGACTACAGGTTAAATCGTGAGTATGAATGAGTGACTACAGGTAAAATCTTACCTATGAATGAGTGACTAAGAGTAAAATCTTACCTACGAATGAGTGACAACTGGTAAAATCTTACCTATGAATGAGTGACTACAGGTAAAATCTTAAGTATGAATGAGTGACTACAGGTAAAATCTTACCTATGAATGAGTGACTACAGGTAAAATCTTAAGTATGAATGAGTGACTACAGGTAAAATCTTACCTATGAATGAGTGACTACAGGTAAAATCTTACCTATGAATGAGTGACTACAGGTAAAATCTTACCTATGAATGAGTGACTACAGGTAAAATCTTAAGTATGAATGAGTGACTACAGGTAAAATCTTACCTATGAATGAGTGACTACAGGTAAAATCTTACCTATGAATGAGTGACTACAGGTAAAATCTTACCTATGAATGAGTGACTACAGGTAAAATCTTAAGTATGAATGAGTGACTACAGGTAAAATCTTACCTATGAATGAGTGACTACAGGTAAAATCTTACCTATGAATGAGTGACTACAGGTAAAATCTTACCTATGAATGAGTGACTACAGGTAAAAATCTTACGTATGAATGAGTGACTACAGGTAAAATCTTACCTATGAATGAGTGACTACAGGTAAAATCTTACCTATGAATGAGTGACTACAGGTAAAATCTTACCTATGAATGATGACTACAGGTAAAATCTTAAGTATGAATGAGTGACTACAGGTAAAATCTTACCTATGAATGAGTGACTACAGGTAAAATCTTACCTATGAATGAGTGACTACAGGTAAAATCTTAAGTATGAATGAGTGACTACAGGTAAAATCTTACCTATGAATGAGTGACTAAAGTTAAAATCTTACCTATCAATGAGTGACTACATGTCAAAATGTTACCTTTGAATGAGTGACCAAGAGTGAATTCTTTCCTTATGGGTGAGTGACTTAGCGTAAAATCTATTAATGTTAATGATTTATTTGATAATAAACATACAATAGTAGTCATACAGCTTGAACTTAGCTCTAAAAAAAATATTTTTCCTTTCCATTGACTTGTGGAATATAGAATTTAGAAGGGATACATATTAAATGTTTCTCTCTTGAAATGTGCATTATAAGCAGTATCTTCATGTTTTATCTATATAATGACATTATATTTTTATATTCCAGGGCTCTGCTGATTCCAATTACAGTCAAGACTCAGACATTTCACTTCAGGACGACAGAGAGGCCCTCAGAAGGGAAACCACACGGCAGGCTTTGGAACAACTGACAAAAGCAAAGGTGAATATCATTGAAATGATCATTTTGTGTAAATAAACTGTTTATAAAATGTATAATCAAAACACTAAGGTTAATCTTTTCCAAAGAATATTTTTCCTTTTAGGATAACAATCCCAAGGGGGGGTGTTAACAATTTGTATAAAACTTATACAAGTATAGTTTTCATGTAAATTTCTTTCTTTCTATTTTGTAAATGGGATGTTTAAGGTCTACTATACACATCTGTCACACAGGATTGATCTGACATTGATAAGGAAGTGCTGAATGTTAAATGAAAAGTAGGTCCATTTATCAGATACTGTAAGAAGTAGGTCAATTATATTTGGTATAGGGAATGATTATACTGTGTACATTTCATCTGACCATGACCTCATTTCTATGGTTCATTGGCCAGTATTAATATTACTGTTTTATTTCTGGAATAGAGGCTATAAGCAATAGGTCAAGTCACCCTCAACTATATATGAAAATTAGATGCTGGGCTGTCTAAGTAGTCCAACTGCTGTATCACTAGCCTGTCTAAAGTACCAGGATTATAATTTAGTACGCCAGACACGCGTTTTGTCTACATAAGACTCATCAGTGAAGCTCATATCAATATAGTTATAAAGCCAAACAATACAAAGTTGAAGAGCATAGAGGATCCAAAATTCCAAAAATTTGTGCCAAATACAGCTAAGGTAATCAATTCCTGGGACAAGAAAATCCTTAATTTTTTGAGAAATTCAAAGTTTTGGTCAGGACTGAGGGTGTCAGTGTGATTCAAATATGTATTAAACAAACAACAATCTGTTGGCCTTATAAGATCTTGTTATAAGTTACAGTGAAAAGTGAATTATATAAACAAAATAATTTCAACCTTAAAACTTTTTGAATTGTAGACAAAACCAGTTGCTTTTGCGGTTCGTACCAACGTAGCATACAATGGCTCGGGTGATATGGATTGTCCCGTACACGACCACCATGTTAATTTCGATGTTAAAGATTTCTTACATATAAAAGAGGTAAGACGTTTACATGTTTTTTCTTTCAATGTGTCATAACTAATTAATGTGAACATCTATAACAAATCTTAGCTTCATTTATTTTTGTTAGCTGTCAAGAAGAAAATCTTAATTGCTTGGTATTTCTTGGCTCATTCCCCTGCCATTATATAACTATAATCATTCCTCATTAAATCATGAATTTTGCATGGTTTATTTGCCCTAACCTGCAACTTTTTGCATATAAATTATTTGTAAATTTTATTGATGGTAAATTATTTGCCATGCTAAGTTCTTTCCCCCTTATCCTGGGCTAATAGTGGTTATATATTACATCTGTGTACAGATATGGATTAAGCTGTGTATGTTGTAAATTGTTGGTGGTTCTTATCAGAGCATTAACTTCTCCTACTGCACCTGAACTGGATGTACTCTACCACACAAATCAATAACATCACTGTAACAGCTATTGTTAACTAATTATTGATTCTCAGACACACAGTCTCTACAACATTTATACATTACATATTAGTGGTGTGTTTCATGTGTATTGCATTAAAGGCATACACATACATAATATTACACATTTGAAAAAAATTAAAACAACAAACAATTTAAGCTGTGAATGATTATGTATTACATAGGAATATATAAACCAATATTTACAAAGCAGCAACCCAATCACAAACTTCTAATACTGTAGTTCAGAATTATTTATTAATTTAAGATATAATATTGAGAGGAGGTAGGAGGGGTCCTGATCCCGAAATCCCAGGCTTAAAAACACGAAATCCTGAGGTCCTGAAATTCGAAAAAAGAATTCCCTGATCCCGAAAGGGTCAATCCCGAAATCCCGAGCTTAAAAACACCCGATCCCAGAGTCCCCATAAAGGTCCTACCCCCCCCCTCAATATTTGATGATTTCCTGGTTATTGGGGAACCCAAAGGGGGGACCACAAAATGGAATTGTTTAACAAAGTTCAACTTCACTATAAAAGGCTTAACTTGTATAGGGACTTTGGCAAAATGAAATTGAATATTACTTTTTTCCCAATACACAAAAAAATGCTACTCCAGTAATAAAAAAGACATCTTGTGGAGATCACTGTGTGTCTTAAATATTGGACAAGACACAATTCCATACATTTTGACATGTAGCATGTCAAACTCTACATGTCAACTGTTTCTGGTAAATGCGTACCTTGGGAGGTCCTCATGCAGATCAGACAGTTTTCCATTGACCTTGATCTCATTTCATGGATCAGTGAACAAGGTTAAGTGTTGATGGTCAAGTCAATATATCACAACTATTAACAATAGGTCTACTTTATTAGATGTATAGAAGAATTGTAAGGTGTATATATATCTGTCTGGCAATTATCATCTGACCATGACCTCATTTTTCATTGTTCATTGCTCAATCTTTAGTGTTTCTAGATATGTTTGTTTCTTAAATCCTATATATGCAAAAGGTCAACTATACTTAAAGCATGTAAAGATTATACGGTGTAAATGTCTGACCGGCAGGGTTCATCTGACCTTGACCTCATTTTCATGGTTCATTGATCAATGTTTAGTTTTCTTGGTTAAGTTTGTTTCTTAGATGTGCAAAAGGTCATCTATGTTTCAAGCATATTTCGTGTAAGGAATGATTGTAAGGTGTATATGCATTTCAAATTTGGTTTATCTGACCTTGTTCTTATTTCTTTTCAATCATGTTAAGTTTATGTGATAGTTGTATTAAAGATTTATTATTAGGACTATCAACATAATATCAATAGTTAGTAAAGGAGCGAGACATTTCAGCGTGTGCACTCTTGTTTAAATATCTCCTTTTCTTGGATTACATGATGTTCATACATACATAGCAGTATGACAAGTATGGATTGCTAGACAATTGGGTAAAAGGCTTTTGCGTATCTTGTCTGGATGAGGCAGAAATGTACATATTCTGAAAGCCTTCTTTGGAGATATACCGGTACAATGAAATCAAATCATACAATGTTTTATCTTCTGAATTCAAATATTGTAAAGGGTCAGAATTTTGGTCAGACAATATTAAAAACTTTATTTGACCAGACAATATCAAAAACTTGATTACTGCTAATTTTAATTTAGATTTAACAGAAAATGTGTTTAACAATGAATCAAATTATGAAGTATTTTTGCTGCAGAACAACACAGTTAAAATTTTCAGTTTTGAGTTAAAATTGTCATGTATACAGAGTCAGACCATTTGTTGTAAACTTCATCTACCAAAGTAGATTAAAGATTTTCAGTTTCCTAACATTCACAGAAACTGTTTTATTTAAAGAGTTTTGCCTGTCTGACAATGTCTGATATTAAATTTTACATCATATTCCAGTCATTGATTAAGCTAATAGATCTGTCATTTTCAGTTTGAACATATTATAAATAGCATTGAGAAGATGCATGGTTTATTAGTTGATATTGATTGCATTCTCCTGCATTAAGTCTGCACTTGGTTACATATGAATACTGTCCTATGTATTATCATACGGAATGAAATATTCTAGACTTTCAAGGAGATGTGAATTATTTATGTGGATTGTCAGTCGCATACAAATTAACTTGAACTGTGTTGTCCTATAAAAGCGTTTTTAGTATTATTGGTGATATGATAGCTGTGCATTATAATGCGCCACCTACATTAGTAAAGGGGAGGGGGCAATTATATTATTTGGGCTAATTGTCCATCCATCTATCTTTCCTATAACAGAGTAAAGCTTAAGTTTAAAGTACCTATATATAGTTTACCATAATAAACTTGTGGTCACAACTTAAAAATTTGTATACATATTTTTTATGATGTGAACTTTATAAAATATATATCATAATACAGTTTTTCGACCAAGATTTCATGATTAATTGCACATGAAAATACTATAATTTGAGCTGGGTGTGTAACATATGGACATATTTTCTTGTTTAGTTATTTTAGAATTAAAACAATAACTGTATGTTTTATATCTTTTTTTAGAAATTTAACAATGAATGGTGGATAGGTCGTCTGGTAAAGGAGGGCTGTCCTGTTGGATTTATACCAAGTCCTGCCAAACTAGAAAACATGAAAGTTCAACAGCAGCCTGGGACAGCCGGTGGAAGGGGGGCAAAACTTTACACAGCGTAAGATTGATACAGAAAACTTTATTATAAGATTTAAATAAGAGTCTGCACCATAATCTTTGTCACCTACTCAGTCGGAAGACCAATATTCAAAAATTGTTCTGTTAGTCAGTTATATAAAATTTAATATTTTCAAAATTTTTAGTATTTTGTATGAGTTCCATATTTAGACATTTGTCCCAGCAAACTATTTTGTTGTTGTTGTTAATAATGAATAATATACATGATATATGTATATATCAATGGGTTTTATTGAAAACCTCCTTAGGATAGAATTTGGATCTTCATTTATCTGATAGATATAAAGAATATGAACTTATTCTTTTTCAGTAAAAACCCTTCATCGTCTAATATAGAGAGTTTATTAGGTGGCGGAGGGACGAACCCATCTAATTCACGTGGCTCAACTCCTCCCACACCAGATTTAGGGGTGATTGGGATGGACACAGAGAATGGGATGGATGGAGGGCAGAGTACAGTGGACGACAGTGATAGTGTCGGAAACTCTAAACAGTCCAGCAGTGTAACGCCTCCTAGTGGCAAGGAGAAAAAGAAACCATTTTTCAAAAAGGTATTTTATAATGAAAATCTATTTTAATGGAGAATGAATAAGTCGACGGAAAAAAAATGTGTCCAATACCAAATACACTTAAAAACCTCTTTTAATGTAAGATAATGAGATGTGGTATGATTGTCAATGAGAAAACAGTTACTATCCACTAAAGTTCAAATAAAGTGGATGCAACCAATTAATGGCAACCGTATGGTCTTCAACTACAACGAAAACTAATTCCTAGTGTCAAAAATTGTTCATCTGTTGCCAATTTTTTATGACCATTAACATTTTGGTTTTGTTCGTATGATGCTATGTCGTCAGGGGCATCATTTCTTGAGATAGTCAAGCTATGAATACATGGGCAGGATTTCGTTATAACATATTAACATTTATATTATTCATTTCAACAGATACAACACAAAGCATCGCTGTAAGGCATCAAAGCTAAAAAATATAATAGCCTTTCAAGACATCATACTTCTTTTGATTAGTCATTCATTTGACATATGTTATTTTTTTTCAGTCTGATAGTATTCCACCGTATGAAGTAGTGCCTTCTATGCGACCTATAGTACTAGTAGGACCTTCATTAAAGGGATATGAAGTAACAGATATGATGCAGAAAGCTTTATTTGATTTTCTCAAACATCGGTTTGAGGGCAAGTAAGTACTCAATTAAAGTGAAAATTCACTGTCTTATTTGAAAAAATCCTATTAGATCTGCATAGGGATGATTCACTCAATAAAAAGATTATTACCATCAATGAAAATTAGTTCTAGTTATCTGCAGACCTACAAGACATATGTGCACTTAAGTTAAACACAATAAGATGACGATATGAATACACTAAAGAGGGGGAGGACAGGGGGTACCCTTATCCCTTCTACCACCCCTCTTCTCCTTTCTCCTACCCCTGTTCTTCTTTCTCCCATTAGAATAAAACATCTCCTTTTGATATATTTTTTCTTGAAATATTAGATCAATTTTTTAAAGGAGAGATATTTTATTTTTTCTCCTTTCTCCAACTTTTTCTCCTTTCTCCCACCCCCTTTCTCCCTGTCTCCCTTACCCCTGTCCTCCCCCTCACTAAAGGCAGCAAAAGTGCAAATATCATAAATTCATTAAAAAAAAATAAAACAAAAGTAACTTAAACTAAACACCATAAGGCTATGTATATGCATCATCTGCCGTGCGAATTCACACAAAATGTCGTAATCAGAAGCTGAACACAATCAATAAATTTACAGATCAGACAACTATTCTGGTATCTAAATATGCATGTGAGATCTCCAAAGTTTGTCGGAGAGAGAGGCCTTTGATAGAAGTCTCAACTTTCAGAAAGTAGTTTACAGAACTGCATACCTTTTATCTGTAGTACAAACCAGTTTGATTATTTGAGGACTTTCATTATTGAAAACAGATGACTTAAGAATCTGTTATCTACTTTCTAGATCACATTTTCACACATTTCAAAGGGCTTGAATTTAAAATATGTTATTAAGAAATCATGTCTATGTATCCATCTCCATCTTTGAAGTTTTGATATATGCTTATACATTGTATTTACAAAATTTCATTTATTTTTGTTTTTCAGAATCATCATAACTAGAGTATCTGTAGATATATCTTTAGCTAGGAAATCAATAGTTAACAAACCAAATAGGGTACTTGGTACTGGTACCAATAAAATGACTGCTGTAGGTAAGTCACTTACAAACTAAATAGGGAACCAGGTAATGGTACCATTGGTAAGTTTACATGTCTCAGCTTAGCAAGCATTGTTACCACATCTATTTGATCAACAAACAAAATTTTGTGTTTATCATCATTAACATATCCAAATTGGATCTATTCCCACTAGAATTTTTAAGATGAGAAGACATTTCTTTGAAATCATTTATAAGACATTGAAGCACCTCACTTGCCATTTAACAATTATTAAAAGCATATAAACCCAACAAGTGGATATGAAAAAATAGAAATAACAAAAAACAAACATAAGAAAAGTATTCGTTCCTATATTGATGATTTTGTAGTCTTAGAAAATATTTATTTCTCAAATAGTTAGAGAAGGTTAAAATTTGAGAGGGACTGAAAAACAGAAAGGCCTGAATAAAAACCTGGTAACAGTCAATTGTTGAATTTAAAAACAGATTTTCAAATCATCTGTTTTAAAGTGAGGAAAAAAAACCAATAAACAATTGAAACTGAAATGAATATTAATTGAAATGTTTTATTTTCAGGCGAGGTTCAGGAAGAAATTGAAAGAATTTTCGGCTTGTGTAGACAACTACAATTAGTAGCATTAGATTGTGACACTATAAACCACCCCTCTCAACTAGCCAAGACTTCATTAGCACCCATTATAGTTTATGTAAAAATAGCTTCACCAAAGGTAAGTCACATGACTTCTATCACATGACAGCATTGATATCCTGACATTAGTTGTATACCAACTGTGAACAAAGTTCAGTGTTTATATAGGAATCACTCGTTCACTCTGTGTAAGTTATGTCTGGTTCAGAAGTTTTGATTGGCTTTAGGAATTTCAATGATACCTGGAATTATTTGGTTTGATTGTTGCCATTCAACACATATAAATGGTTACACATGCTTCCATCCCCCCCCCCCCCCCCCCCCATATTTAAATTCTTTCTAAAAACTGAATATCTTAAGGAATTTAAATGGTTACACATGCTTCCATTTCCACCCCCATATTTAAATTCCTACTAAAAAGTGAATATCTTAAGGAATCCAAATGGTTACACATGCTTCCATTTCCACCCCATATTTAAATTCCTACTAAAAACTGAATATCTTAAAGGATATTATGAATGATACTTTGTATTATTTTTGAAAATAAGACTTAAGAAATAGTTTTTTTTTAATATCAGGACAGAAGTTTGGATCTGCAGTATATGATTTTTATGCATTATAACTGAATTACCCAAGCACAGTTTTGTGTAAAAAGTAAAATAACAAAATACTGAACGCCAAGCAAAAACTTAAAACAGAAAGACCCGTAACAAATGGCAAAATCAAAAGCTCAAACACATAAAAAATATAATGGAAAAAAGGACAGAAATAAAGATTTCCCTTTAAGCATTTTACACAAAAGCTTGATTTAATCTATTCACACAGGTTTGATGTGAAAATGTTTTCACAGTATGTAGGGTTATTTATAGAATCAAAGCAACTTGTACACATTATTAAAATCAGTATATCAGACAACAGATTGTATAAAGTGAAAAAATCACAGTGAAAAATACAAATTTTTTGATAGTTTTTTGTACATGTATACACTTAAAAAACCCTGGTTCATATAGCCGAGATTTCGACCAAGTAGTAATTGATACTTTTAATATTTCAGGTATTACAGCGATTAATCAAATCTCGTGGGAAAGCCCAGAGTCGTAACATGAATGTTCAGCTGGTAGCTGCAGATAAGTTAAACCAGTGTAGTTCTGTAAGTACATTGATGTCATTTTGATAGATTGTTATGGAGACTAGATGACTATCCTGACTAGTGCAGTGATTTCTTTTGTATTTGTTATTTGATTTTGGTATTCTGGGGAAGACCTAAGAAAATATGGAAAGGTCTTACCTGTCAATAATAATACTGTCTAGAAACATTTATTCACTAGTCAATTTTCAAAGCTTGAAATTCAGGTTTTATTTAAAGTTTCAGAGAAAGAAAGTTGCATTTTTAAGCAGAGTTGTATAGAGTCAAAATTTCAACAATCTGACATATTTACTTTGTTTGTATTTTGATAATGAAAACTAATGTTAATATAGAAAAGCAACTGTGGTCTTGAAGGATAGCTAGATCTTTACATAGATTTACTATTTATACCCGTAGCCAGGGGGTTTTGGGGGGTTGGGACGACCCCCCCCCCCCTTGAAAACAAATAATGACTGTTAAAGTCAACGTTTTGTTCGAATTGTGACTGTTAAAGTCGAGTTTTTGAAGCCAAATAACTCCCCTCTGGAAATTCCTGGCTACGGGCCTGCTATTGTTGTGTGTAACCTAAAGAAGATCATTTAAAACAAGTTGTAATCAGGAATTAAATGTTAAATTACATTTCTGTTTAGCAAAAAATTGTATAGTGAAATGTGCATACATCAAGAAAATGTTTAATGAATTGAAAAAATATTTATTTCTGAATGTGTAAGAGTATTATGATACATGTACTTCTGAATTAAAGGGAAATGATGCACATTTTCAACTTTACATAAACTCTTAATGTTGTAATAAGAAAAGGAAACATTCAGGAGTAAGGGTTAATAATTGGTCATAAGGCCAATTAAAATTAATTGATAGATTTTCATCCCTGCCCGCCCCTCTGAAATCTTCCCATCCCCGATTTTTTTTATTTTTGAAAAAATTACGATTTCCGGATTTTGTTCATTTCCGTTACCGGTAACCGTCGATATTTCGTTTCGTGTAAAACTTTCTGTTTTAAATTTCGGTTTTCGTATTTCTTAGAGTATTCTAACTGGATGATTAAGTCGATATATTCTGCTGATCTATGACGACAACATCATTTACCGAGAATAAATTGAAAGATTTATTATGAGAAGGGCATGAAATATTCGCTGTGTCCAAGAACGCAAATCGCCGTACACTATGTCACAAATGACAAATGTTTGCGAGTAAAACACCGTGGATTTATTTTATTTATACAATGACTTTGTGTCAAGAAATTTGAACTGTGAAGGAAACCCAAAAGCGTCAGAATCGTGGAACACATTTGACTGGAATAAAGAAATTGACACAAGCATGAACTTTTTAGAATAATGACCGTATATTGTGTTCAGAAAATCGACAAAGATACGCATTTTTAATTTATTAATTTACAGCAAGCTCTTAGAAATAAATTTGTCCATGCCTTTCGTTTTTTTGTAAAAAAAAAAACCAGCAAACATCCTCTGTCCCAATACCCACGATAAAGTCATCAAACAACTCTGTTCTACATTGTAATTATATTTGCATCTTGCATATTAAGGACCAACCCTATTATTTCAACACTGTTTGAGTTTTCATTTTATTCTGTACTTATCGTACTCGTGTTGCATACCAATGGATTTGCTTCATTTTATTCAACAAAACATAGCTTAGAAAGCAAAATATATTTCATGTAGATAGTCCAACTGAAGAGAGCATTTCCTCACATTTCTGCTGCTTACTATAAAATAGGTTTCTAAAGTGGCAATTACATGTAGAACAGTGGTGGCCAAATCAGAGATATATACTTGAATACGAATTTGAAAAAGCGACACCAGCATATGGAGTAAATGTGTCTCAATATTGATACGTTACTCTAGAGCTAGCTCAAAGTACATGTACGCTGATTTTGTTGAACGAGGAATACTGCTTTCTCAAAAGTTGCTAAGACAGGGCTATGAATCATCAAATTAAGGTCATCACTCAATTGTATGGTTGCCATCATGAGCTGATTGGCCATTATGACAAAAGTGTGTCAAAAATCATATCTCAGTGATATTCTTCCTCAGTCATAACAACCTTCCATCATTACCGAACTGAACAAACAAATAACATGACGGGTGCCGTATACGGTACAGGAAATGCTAACCTTTCCGGAGCACCTGATTTCATTCATGGTTTTTAGTGGAGTTTGTGTTGTTTCCTACTTATTATTTGTTATTAATTTATTATTACACTTGCATATATGATCGAATAACACGTGACAAGAAGGTTTCATATAAAATAAAATTAAAAAATAAAATCCCCCCACCCGCCCCATTTTTTTCAAAAATTTGGATGAAAATCTACTAATTAATTTTAGTTGGCCTAATAACATGAATAAGAAAAGGATATATTCAGGAGTAGGGGTTTATGATTGTTCGTAATTAGAAAAGGAAACAATTAAGAGTAAGGGTTTATGATTGGTTGTAATTAGGGAAGGAAACATTCAAGAGTAAGGGTTTATGATCTTGCAATTTTTGTGTTGTAAGAGATGTAAGATCTTTAACAAAAAATAATTATCTCAGAGAATAATGAACTATTCCAGTTCATTTATCATAAAATTAGAATGTCAAAAAAATATTTATATATTTGAAATAGAGCTGGGTCGTGATGTTAAAAATATCAAATTTAGTTATGTCCTATATGATATAAGATGTTATTTATTTGTTATTCCAGGACATGTTTGATGTGATTCTGGATGAAAACCAATTAGAAGATGCATGTGAACATTTAGCTGAATATTTAGAAGTTTATTATCGCGCTGCTAATCCTCCTGATCTGACACCTCATCATACGCCACGTCATCACGGGCACAGCCCTCACTCGCCGACGTCTCTCAGCCGGCATAATACAATGCCTGCCCCCCATGGTTCACAACATCATCGTCATTCAATGTCTCCAGAACGTGGACATGATAGACGTGATAGACACTCACATGAACATGATGCAGGACGAACTTACGATAAAATGCATGAACGTGATATAAGGAATGAACATAGGGAATATGATAGACGTAGGGAGCATGAATATAAACATGATGACAGGCTTTATAGTGATGAACAAGATTCTATAGATCCCAGGTACGGATCACCGTCAAGAAACTCAAAGTTTAAACCAATTAAACAAGCCAGTATAGACATTTAACCAATCAATTTTTGTCTGTTTGAATATTCAATTTATCCAATCACCATGGTTATACTGTTAACCAATCAACTAAGACATGATACATAGCAGACCTAACCAATCAACATGTTTGTTACTGTATAGATATGGAATTGTTATGGAGTAGCACAGCCATTTTATTAACTGATTTCCAATTTAACCAATCAACATTGCTTGTAACTGGATGATTATCCAATCAACAATGACTGAGAGTTATCTCCCTCTTTCAAATAAAATCATGTGATTTTTGAATTTTTTCACCTTTTAACTTATAATATTAACACATGAATGGAAAGTTTTATGCTATGTTTTATTGAGTATGAATGTGTTTTGTATACATGGATAAGAAGTAGTATATAGTACAGCTGCTGAAATGAAAACATGAAGCCTTCATCCTTTTTACATGTGGAAAAACATAGAAATCGTTTGTAATTCATTTATTTTCAGTAATGTTTGATTTAAAATGAGATAACAATCGGTTGTTATAATTTTCTGTTATCTGTTCTTTTAAAATTTGTAATAAAGCAGTTGTCTTTTGTAACACAATAATTACACTGCAAGATTTGCGAATCAGATATTTTCAGTCAAACATATATTTACTTAGAAATATTCTTGTCTTTTATGTATACATGTAGTATATATTATTTTAAGGGGCAACTCAAGCCTGCCACCAGGTAAAGAATGTTTTTGGCTGGGTTGAAGACCATGGGTGGCCTTGGACTGTTTAAGGCTCATTAGTCGTGTTGTTGTCCCTTGACACATTCTCTATATATTCTATGTGAAGTTGAGTAGTTATCTTCCGTGAAGGAGGTGAAATGTTGCATTCATTAATCTTAAGTTGATGGCATTCAGTCTGAGGAAAAAAAAGGTTGTATGATTGGCATTTGTTAGCTATTATTTTATTGTTTATGTTCCTTTTTGACATAAACTCAACTTTGTCAATCATCTTCAGTAGTTTTCACACGATGTTTTTTATAAACTGATTTATACCATTAATGTATAGAATAGTGGAAAAATATTTTCCCAAATTAATTAAATGTTTATTTAACATTTTACAAATATTTGGAAAGGATGGAGGCTTTATAAAAATTGATGCATATAAAAATGTATTTGATTTTTAAAAATTTATTTGATTTAAAATACAATTTTTCTAATTAATTTATACTGTATGTGCAATAGGTGATCTACACAAAAATGCAATGATTTTTTTATTCTGTATATTACTTACGTGCAATCTGCTACCAGTAAGTGTAAATGTAGGTTTATGTTGCATTACTTTACATTAAACTTTGTTTAATTCTTTACTATGAGAGAGATTCTTCTTGCAGGGAATGATAGTAAAAACTTTATGACATTGAATATTAATAAGTTGGTTAAGATGATACCTAGCTACTTTTTAATGAAAAATATTTAGGAATCCTTTAATTTGCATGTAAAGTACATGTCAATTTACCTACTGATAAATACAAATTTAAATGAGGCTTTTTGTGGTAGTTGTAGTTACTTATATTACCTATTGAATAATAGAGAGATTTATAGAGGAAATTTTAATGATATTTTGAAAACAAATTTTCATAAACAATGTAAGGGTTGAATGTGTAAACAGATTTACTACAAGCATAATAATAAACTTTCTCATAGACATATACTCCACATCTTTCATCATAATATTTGTGTCAGTTCTAATGGTTAAGAATCTCAATTTTTATAAAGTATTTATAAATCAAAATGAAATTTATACTATAATATAACACCCTGATATTTTTGATTTTCAATTTTACATGTAAGTCATAGCATACATGTGATATACTAGAGAAGAATTTATTTAAGCTGGACAATGCTGTGGATGTTTTCAAAATCCTTTAAAATAGAAATATCTGGTTGTTTGACTAGCCTTCCTCATCTGTGAAACTTCTCTAACTTGTCATCATTGCAAAAGAAGGGTTTTAAATTATTTCAGGTTATTTACATATACTCTCCAAATGTTTTTGAATTACATTGGTCATTCAAAATTTTCTAACTTAAATCTGACCAGTATGATGTTTTATAAACACATTAGAAGTGGGATAAAAACAAAACAAGCATGGCCGACAATCATGATCATAAAAAGCCTACAGGTACTTCTAACAAACAGCAATGTGATGAATAATGGTACATTCAAAATTGAATTAGTTTTAAAATCTAAGGTATCACATGTATGTTAATGAGATAATTATATATATTTTTTCTTTGTATAAAATGTTTACTGTTATTTTAAGTGCAATATTTGATTGTTTACATATTCATTGACCAAAAGAAGATTTGTTATTTCTATTAAACCGGTTTTAGTAAAAACAACAAATCAGTACTTCAAATGGAAACTTGCTATTTTGGTTTTACCCTTTGGTTTTACCCTTTGGTTTTAGGGAAAATAAAAAGTATATAATAATGTAAAACAAACTGTTATTTTTAGTGACAAAACTGCATATTCTTGAGAAATCTGCTCACAAAATTGTCTGTCTGAATATTGTGGGATTGGACAGTAACAGTGCAACATATAATTGTAAACAATATTAAACAATTAGTGGTTTAAAGGTCTGCATTAAACAATTACTCACTAGTAAATGTGAAATTTCTAAATTAGTATACTTAAACTGTGAAAATAACAGAACAATGATTTGGTTTAGGTTGTGACATATATACATACTTAATATTTACTTTGAATTTAATGGTTGTGAGATATTAAAAACATCAGAAAAGATCTTATTTATGCTTAATAAACTAAAATTTAAGATTTAAAGTACTGGTATACAAAGTTGATGGATTTTGGAAAACAGACGTGCATAATAAAACTCTGTATTTTGGGTTGTTTTCATAGATTTTTTTCACATTTGATAATTAATATTTAAATTGTACAGTTTGAATTATGTTTTGTCTTTGGTACAGTTGTAAGTCATCTCAGATCAGAGGCAGATTTAGGGGGGGGGGGGGGACAGGGGGCCTGGTCCTCCCCCTTTTTGGAAAAAAATTTGGTTGCTTATATAGGGAATCACTGAAGCGTGACTATAGCGGGCCCCCTCTTAGGTCAGTCAGTGGGCCCCACTTAATCACACAATGGATGGATAAGTAAAATGACCCCATGTAATATTACTCCAATCCTACATACAGATCTGGTTAAATGAGCAATGAGTTCTTTATTAAAACCAAAGGGTACAAACAAAATCCAAAGAGAAATCCAGAAACATGAATACATCATGTTGTGTTGACAGAAATCCCAAGAGTCTTTTCTCTAACATATTTACAAGTAATTTCATTTGACTGTAATTTACATGTGTCTCAAGATAACTATATTATAAAACAGACTTAAATGCAGGTAAATCCATTTAAAAAAAACCCACATTTACCTGTGATAATAGCACACATGATTACCTGATAAGTAAAAATTATATCACTACATATTTATATTTTTTTTTTTTAAATTTGTGAAAAATGTGACTAAATCCTGGATTTTACATGGTCATTCTATCTATTGTGAACATTTAAACCTTTTTTGTTCTAATGAAACAAAGAAAACTAAATAAAGACTTTTGTCTTTAACCTTCTGGAAACCGGAAATTGATGTTCAGTTGTGCAAGTACAAAATAAATAAGAAATTTCATATTGACAATAATAGACAACTAACAACTTAAGACTGTTTAAACTTTTTTGTTTGTTAATGACATAATATATTGCAAGGACTTGATATTGGATATTACCAATGACATTTAGTTTATTTTGCAGAATGTTTGGTTGTTAAAGTGTGTGTAAGGTTGTTCACTAATGTTATATATGAAATCATTTAAGCTTCTACAAACTTTGTACAATTTTTCACTCATATTACTCCATTTTTGTTGGATTTGTAAATAAAAACGGATTTTTATCTCCAGATGTGTTGTTTTTACAGTTTTTGTCCAAGATGACAAAAAGTCATACTAGTAATTTTTGAAGCAGCAGTGGTTTAAGGGTTAAAAGTTGCAAATACCTAATTATCCTATCCCTTTTTGTCACCTTAGGGCCTCAAATTTGTATGAGAGTTAAGGGGATAGCTTCATTGCTGTGAGTTAAGGGGATAGCTTCATTGCTGTGAGTTAAGGGGATAGCTTCATTGCTGTGAGTTAAGGGGATAGCTTCATTGCTGAGAGTTAAGGGGATAGCTTTCATTGCTGTGAGTTAAGGGGATAGCTTCATTGCTGTGAGTTAAGGGGATAGCTTCATTGCTGAGAGTTAAGGAGATAGCTTCATTGCTGTGAGTTAAGGGGATAGCTTCATTGCTGAGAGTTAAGGGGATAGCTTCATTGCTGTGAGTTAAGGGGATAGCTTCATTGCTGTGAGTTAAGGGGATAGCTTCATTGCTGTGAGTTAAGGGGATAGCTTCATTGCTGTATGGATTACAAAAATAATGTCTACATGTAAGCTCCATTTATCACAGTCACTTTGAGACCTACAGGAAACTTAACTTGACCAGTGTAAATTCAACTTCTCAGGAATTATATATACATATTTACCATAGACAAATTCTCCATTTATTTAACTTTACCAAATAATTGCGGATACATGTACAAACCTTAGATATATGACTTAAGATTTGATTAAATGAGGACAGAAGCAGCCTGATTTACAAAACAATAAAAAACAAATATGATAGATAGCATCAAAGCACCAATGACAACCACTGAAATACAGACTAGGGACAGCTACATAAAGAATGTGTCAGGGTTAAATATGTTTGTTAGCGCTCAACTCTTCCCTTACCTGTGACCGTTGTAAAATATTAGAAAAGTTAAAAATCAGCAAATATCATGTCAAAATACAATACATTCTCGGACGAGAGTATTGCCACCATGGGAGCAATACAGGACCTTACTTTCTATGATGGGAGTACAACAACAAATTTAAATGTCATCCATTGGACCTTAAGGTGAATTACTACACCTCAAAAATGGAAACAATTACAGGTTACAAAAAATCTACCAGATTCTTTATCAAACTGATTGTATTAATGGATCATCTTCCTTGACTTTGTCCTGTTTTATGTATAGCATATAAAGAAAGATATATAAGTACTGTTGTTGACTCAAATTCAATTCCTTTTAATGAAATAATAAAATAAGATTAAAATTTGTTATGGATTCCTGTTATAAATACCTTGGGCTCCCTATTCATCACATTATTTTAAGAATTTGTAACTACTCCAATAAATTATAGTACTCTAAAATGAGATATTGTTTTTCAATAGAGAAACTACTTAAAAGACTGTTCATTGGCGGATGGTTCCGGGGTTGGAACCCCCCTTTTTTGTTTGGCTGATCAATGCATTTGAATGGGGACATATAGTTGGAACCCCCCCTTTTTAAAATGGCTGGATCCGCCCCTGCTGTTAATAGATTTGATTAACTATCATATAAAAGGGGTGCCATTTTCGGGATGAGGCACTATCAATTTATCTCTTGCAAACTGCTAAATTTATCATAGCAGCATTATGATCCTGAAATACAAGTTGTATTTTAAACAAGCATTCTGTGGGTATTGCCTGATCTTGCCTGGCAATACATAGATATAGGAAGATGTTGTACGAGTGCCAATGAGACAACTATCCATCCAAGTAACAATTTATAAAAGTAAACCTTTATAGGTCAAATGAATGGCCTTCAATACAGAGCCTTGGCTCACACCGACCATAAGCTATAAAGGGCCCCAAATCTATATGAAAACATAGTAGCATTGTTCCCTACCAGATAAAATTTCATTGGAATTGTAATTTGGAAATTAGTATGGCGTTCATTATCACTGAACTAGTATATATTTGTTTAGGGGCCAGTTGAAGGACGCCTCCGGGTGCGGGAATTTCTCGCTACATTAAAGACCTGTTGGTGACCTTCTGCTGTTGTTTTTTTCTATGGTCGGGTTGTTGTCTCTTTGGCACATTCCCCATTTCCATTCTCAATTTTATTGTACTGGAACCAAATGCTAACTTGTCACGGTGTACACCAAATAATAAATATTATGTCAAATTGATAGGCTGATTTCAATACATTCAAGAATAATGAAAAAAAAAAGTGCAAAAATTTATCAGACCAAAACAAAACTCGAACTTGGATCTTAAACCTGGTATGATAAATCTATTTACAAATTATCGAATTAATCTTGATCTTTAAGCATTGAATCTACGAAGTCCAAGAACCATTATTTTGCACAACTTCATTAGACCTGACCAAAGTTTGAAATTGACCTGTAACTTGTCATGATAAAACTATATACCAAATATCAAATCAATATCTTTAAGCATGAAGAAAAAAATGAGTGTTGAAAACTGATTTGCCAGTATTTTGTAAATCAGACTTCTTTTGAGACAAGTTTGGAGAACAGAACCCAAAATTCAGCAATTCAGCAATTTTTATACGACCGCAAAAATCTAAAAACTTTCAGTCATATATTGGTATCACGTTGTCATCGTCCACGTGTGTAACTGTATGGATCTCTCTGACATTGTACCACAAGTTTCCATATAACACAGGGAAGGCTGGGATTCAGTTTGGGGTTAATTTTCTTGACTATGTAGGAATAAGGGGCCAAAACTAGAGGCTCTAAAGAGCCTGTGTCGCTCACCTTGGTCTTGTGCATATTAAATAATGGACACGGATAAATTCATGACATAATTGTGTTTTGGTGATAGTGATGTGTTTGTAGATCTTACTTTACTGAACATTCTTGTTGCTACAATTATCTCTGTCTATAATGAACTTGGCCCAGTAATTACAGTGGAAAATATTTTCTACAAATTTACAAAAATTTATGAAAAATGTTAAAAATTAACTATAAAGGGCAATAACTCCTTAAGGGGTCAATTGACTATTTTGGTCATGTAAACTTATTTGTAGATCTTATTTTGCTGAACGTTATTGCTGTATACAGTTTATCTCTATCTATAATAATATTCAAGATAATAACAAAAACGACAAAATTTCCTTAAAATTACCAATTCAGGACAGTAACCTAACAACGGGTTGTCCGATCCATGTGAAAACATCAGGGCAGATAGATCTTGACCTGATAAACAATTAAACCCTGTCAGATTTTCTCTTAATGCTTCGGTTTTTGAGTTATAAGCCAAAAACTGCATTTTACCCCTATGTTCTATTATTAGCCGTGGCAGCCATTTTGGTTGATTGGCCAGGTCACGCCACACATTTTTTAAACAAATTACCCCAATGATGATTGTGGCAAAGTTTAGTTTAATTTGGCCCAGTAGTTTCAGAGAAGAAGTTTTTTGTAAAAGATTACTAAGATTTACGAAAAAATGGTTAAAAATTGACTATAAAGGGCAATAACTCCTTCAGGGGTCAACTGACCATTTTGGTCATGCTGACTTATTTGTAAATCTTACTTTGCTAAACATTATTGCTGTTTACAGTTTATCTCTATCTATAATAATATTCAAGATAATAACCAAAAACAGCAAAATTTCCTTAAAATTACCAATTCAGGGGCAGCAACCCAACAACAGGTTGTCCGATTCATCTGAAAATTTCAGGACAGATAGATCTTGACCTGATAAACACTTTTACCACATGTCAGATTTGCTCTAAATGCTTTGGTTTTTGAGTTATAAGCCAAAAACTGCATTTTACCCCTATGTTCTATTTTTAGCCATGGCAGCCATCTTGGTTGGTTGGCCGGTCACGCCACACATTTTTTAAACTAGATATCCCAAAGATGATTGTGGCTAAGTTTGGATTAATTTGGCCCAGTAGTTTCAGAGGAGAAGATTTTTGTAAAAGATTACTAAGATTTACGAAAAATGGTTAAAAATTGACTATAAAGGTCAATAGCTCCTAAAGGGGTCAACTGACCATTTTGGTCATGTTGACTTATTTGTAAATCTTACTTTGCTGAACATTATTGCTGTTTACAGTTTATCTGTATCTATAATAATATTCAAGATATTAGCCAAAAACAGCAAAAATTCCCTAAAATTACCAGTTCAGGGGCAGCAACCCAATAACGTGTTGTTGGATTCATCTGAAAATTTGAGGGCAGATAGATCTTGACCTGATAAATGCTTTGGTTTTTGAGTTATAAGCCAAAAACTGCATTTTACCCCTATGTTCTATTTTTAGCCATGGTGGCCATCTTGGTTGGTAGACCGGGTCACGCCACACATTTTTTAAACTAGATACCCCAATGATGATTGTGGCCAAGTTTGGTTTAATTTGGCCTAGTAGTTTCAGAGGAGAAGATTTTTGTAAAAGTTAACGACGACGGACGACAACGCCGGACGCCGGACGCCAAGTGATGGGAAAAGCTCACTTGGCCTTCCGGGCCAGGTGAGCTAAAAAGGGTATAAAGAAGCATTTTTATACGACCGCAAAATTTGAAAAATTTTTCGTCATATATTGCTATCACGTTGGCTGCGTCGTCGTCGTCGGCAGCGTCGGCAGCGTCGTCGTCGTCCGAATACTTTTAGTTTTCGCACTCTAACTTTAGTAAAAGTGAATAGAAATCTATGAAATTTTAACACAAGGTTTATGACCACAAAAGGAAGGTTGGGATTGATTTTAGGAGTTTTGGTCCCAACATTTTAGGAATTAGGGGCCAAAAAGGGCCCAAATAAGCATTATTCTTGGTTTTCGCACAATAACTTTAGTTCAGGTAAATAGAAATCAATGAAATTTAAACATAATGTTTATGACCACAAAAGGAAGGTTGGTATTGATTTTGGGAGTTTAGGTCCCAACAGTTTAGGAATTAGGGGCCAAAAAGGGACCCAAATAAGCATTTTTCTTGGTTTTCGCACCATAACTTTAGTATAAGTAAATAGAAATCTATGAAATTTAAACACAAGGTTTATGACCATAAAAGGAAGGTTGGTATAGATTTTGGGAGTTTTGGTCCCAACAGTTTAGGAATAAAGAGCCCAAAGGGTCCAAAATAAAACTTTGTTTGATTTCATCAAAAATTGAATAATTGGGGTTCTTTGATATGCCGAATCTAACTGTGTATTTAGATTCTTAATTTTTGGTCCCGTTTTCAAATTGGTCTACATTAAGGTCCAAAGGGTCCAAAATTAAACTTAGTTTGATTTTAACAAAAATTGAATCCTTGGGGTTCTTTGATATGCTGAATCTAAAAATGTACTTAGATTTTTTATTATTGGCCCAGTTTTCAAGTTGGTCCAAATCGGGGTCCAAAATTAAACTTTGTTTGATTTCATCAAAAATTGAATAATTGAGGTTCTTTGATATGCCAAATCTAACTTTGTATGTAGATTCTTAATTTTTGGTCCCGTTTTAAAATTGGTCTACATTAAAGTCCAAAAGGTCCAAAATTAAACTAAGTTTGATTTTTAACAAAAATTGAATTCTTGGGCCTCTTTGATATGCTGAATCTAAACATGTACTTAGATTTTTTATTATGGGCCCAGTTTTCAAGTTGGTCCAAATCAGGATCCAAAATTATTATATTAAGTATTGTGCAATAGCAAGAAATTTTCAATTGCACAGTATTCAGCAATAGCAAGAAATCTTCAATTGCACAGTATTGTGCAATAGCAAGAAATCTTTAATTGCACAGTATTGTGCAATTGCAAATATTTTCAATTGCACAGTATTGCACAATAGCAAGAAATATCTAATTGCACAATATTGTGCAATAGCAAGAAATTCCAATTGGATTTCAATTGGAGTTATCTTTCTTTGTCCAGAATAGTAGTTGAATCAACTTAAATCATTGTTTTATACAATATACAATGTATATTCACTTTTACTACCAACTGATAGATTAAAACAATCTTTACCATTCAGTGATTACAAGCACTTTTTTTACATTTTAATATTTTATGATGTATTTAAATGAGTAGTTATTGTTGCAAACTTCATTAGAAATTTGAATTGAGATCAGTTTTGAAATAAGGGAAAGGGGGATGTGAAAAAAAAATTGGGGGGTCAATTTTTTTCATTTCAGATTTCATAAATAAAAAGAAAATTTCTTCAAACATTTTTTTGAGAGGATGAATATTCAACAGCATAGTGAATTGCTCAAAGGCAAAAAATTTTTTTTAAGTTCATTAGACCACATTCATTCTGTGTCAGAAAGCTATGCTGTGTCAACTATTTAATCACAATCCAAATTTAGAGCTGAATCCAGCTTGAATGTTGTGTCCATACTTGCCCCAACCGTTCAGGGTTCAACCTCTGCTGTCGTATAAAGCTGCGCCCTGCGGAGCATCTGGTTATACTTTAAAGACAATAACTTGTGTTTAAGTGTATGGATCTCTATAAATTTTTACAAGAAGGTTCAATACCACTAAAAGAAGGTTGGGATTGATTTTGGGGGTTATGGTCCCAATAGTTTAGGGGGCCCTAAATAATCATTTTTGTAGTTTTCAAACAATAACTTATGTTTAAGTGTACGAATCTCTCTGAAATTAAACCACAAGTTTCCGTACCATGAAGGGATGGTTAGTATTGACTTTGGGGGGTTATTGCTCAAAATGGTTTGGAATTGGGGGCAAAAAAGGGGAAAAACTAGGTATTTCTGGTAAATGGACAATTAAGACAATTTAAAAGCAGTGTAAGGGAGGTAATTCTAAAACATTTAATATACAATGTTGGGTATGTTCAGATTTACCACCCTTACACTACTTGTATATTATGTAAAGAAATGTCGGGTTTTGGACTAATTGCCAAAAAAGGGGGAGGGTAGGTGTTTTCAATTTTTTTTCCTTCAAAATTTCTCAAATTCAAAATTTTTGAAAAGTTAAAAGAAGAAATCTTTAATTGTACAATATTGAGCAATAGATTTGTAAGATCTTGATATTTGTTTTGTGTCAGAAACTCATATTATGTCAAAATTTTTATCACAATCCAAATTCAGAGCTGTATCAAGCTTGAATGTTGTGTCCATTCTTGCCCTAAGTGATCAGGGTTCGACTTATGCGGTCGTATAAAGCTGCGCCCTGCGGAGCACCTGGTTCCATTTGTAAAGGGGCATAACTCTAGAACGGTAAAAGTGACACCACCGAAATTCAAACTTAATCTGTGTTTTGAGGATATAATGTATTGAGTTTCATGAATTTGATTAATGCAAACTTCAGTTAGGTAACAGAATGAAAATTTAGCAATTATTTCATTTGTAAAGGGACATTACTCTCGATAGTTAAAGGTAAAGTTTTATGACATTTGATTGAGGCATAAAAAAGGTGGAGAACAGAACAAAATTTAGGGACCTATGGATGTACTGGCTACTTTTAGACAGACACGGTAAAACTTAAACCCCAATCTGGTATGACAGGGGCAAAACAAAAATGTGTCTATAGTACACAGATGCTCATCTCGCACTTTCATTTTCTATGTTCAGTGGACCGTGAAATTTGGCATTTAAAGAAAGATCATATCATAGGAAACATTTGTAATTAGGTTCAAGTTGATTGGACTTCAACTTCATCAAAAACTACCTTGACCAAAAACTTTAACCTGAAGCGGGACAGATGGACGAACAAACTGAATGATGGACTTACCAGAAAACACAATGCTCATAAATGGGGCATAAAAATATATAATAACAAGAATGTGTCCCCAGTACACGGATGCCCCATCCGCACTATCATTTTCTATGTTCAGTGGACCGTGAAAATGGGGTTAAATCTCTAATTTGGAATTAAAATTAGAAAGATCATATCATACAAAACATATATACTAAGTTTCAAGTTGATTGGACTTCAACTTCATCAAAAACTACCTCGACCAAAAACTTTAACCTGACATGGGACAGACGGACGAACGGACGAACGGACGAACGAACGAACAGACGGACGGACGGACGCACAGACCAGAAAACATAATGCCCATAAATGGGGCATAAAAAGACATCTAACAGGTCAACCACAGACAAGTGTCCATACAATATGACAAGTTTTATATTGTACAGAGTCACCCTAAGTTCTATATTGTACAGAGTCACCCTAATTTAATGATATGATGAACACATATTAACTTTTTTCCTTTATTTACATTAAAACATTACAAATGTCATTATCTGTCTGGTGTGTGTAAGGAGAACACTCGAGCTGTTTTGTCTTCTGATACAGATATCAATGTGTTTCCATCACTGTAAAGAAAGTAGTTCCATTTTTTAACATAATTACTTCAAAGGAAAAAGTAAATCTCAAGAGCTCAAATAAAGACTCAGATATCATTTTCTTATATCATATGCAGTTATTTGTTAGTGTGAACGGTGTTTTTAAATTAGTGCTGCTTAAATTTTTTTGTTTACTTTGTAGAAAAGAAGCTTGACTAATATCGTTATCTTGAATCACAAGTTATCTAAATTGTTTTATCAATGTTGAAGAAAATATTAAGCTCTAAAATTCAAAAATGTGAGATACAATTTTGGATTAGATGGGGTCAAGTCATTTAGAGAAATGTCTATAGTTCAATGAATGCACTAGAAACACAATAAACAAGCATTTTTTAAAGCATTGTTCTCTAACAATCTTTTGTTAGTTGTGGACATTGTTGTATTTTTTTTTTGGCCATGATGTTGGCAGATTATCTTCAAAGTATTTTTTTCTATTTCTGGTTATTTCTTATGGATGTACTTTCAAGTATTATGATTTTTTATTCCTCTTCTTTCAAGGATTAAAATTTTAAGAATTGAATGCTTCTTTTTGTAAATCTATTGGGGTGTAAAAGCGGTGACATTTTTGAAAAATGTATGCATGGTCAAGGCTTTTACAACCCTATAAAATTACTAAAAGAAGTATTCAATACTTGTTATTACATTTTTTGTATTAGATCATGAAAACATGATTTCTATCAAGTTTTTCTATAATTTACCTGTGCACTTTTTTGTGAAAGCTCATGTCATTATGAATGTTACATTTCATTTTGAAATGAAGGTTGATTTCAGAATGATGCAAGATTGCTGTTAGCTATAAATCAATATAACGTAATATAATAAAACATATATGTAATGTTTTTATAAATGATAATGTGCACAGCAAGGTTCGTCAATGATGGTTGAACTCATTTTTTTAGTATGAAACCTCGATTTTATAATTTTAACCTGAAGATTTTTGTGTGTGTGTGGATCATCAATATCAAATGTTCCATCTTAATTACTTCAGTAATGGTTATTGCTTTACCTTGAAATATCAAAATCTAAGATGGCATCTTGGTGTCCTGCCCACTGTGTAACACACTGTCCATTCCTTGAATCCCATAATCTTAACACTCCATCTAAACATGCTGTATAAATCAACGGGGAAATGGCATCCCATTTTAACTTCACTATACCAGCCTAAAAGAAAGAATATGTTCAACCATTAAAGCCTGGTTTTTTTTCAATGGTTAAATTTCCTGAATAATTCAGCCCCTCCCTGTGATCAACTCTCTCGGGGCCTGAACACTCTATATGCTTAAAATGTGTACTGAATCCAGGGTTTTGATTGGCGCTCTTTGTCATAGAGAGCCAACCAGATGATAGCTCACATTTATGGTTATACAGAAAATCCTGATCTATTCTTTAAGAATTGATTTACGACCTCATCATTGATCATGCCTTCAGGTATTCATAGTGCTGCTGTAGAGCAGTAAAAAAAAGACTTAATTATTCCAGTTTAAGGTGAAATGGCATATTTTATAGCAGCCAAAAAGATGATTTAAATTTCATATTACATAAAGACAGATTGTGTATATATGAATATAATTATACATTTATCATAAATGCATGATGTTGTTGTTTTTTTGTTTAAACCTTTAACATCAATTTTAAAGTTTTTATCCTGCAATATCAAATGACATTTTCATGAATTTGAGTAAATCAATCAGAATAAATCTATTATAAATACCATCCCAGTGAAATTAACCCTGTAACATTCTGTACTTGTCTGTCCCAAGTCTGTAATTTAGTTGCTGTATGTTTTTTTTTTCTTTCAATTATTGGTTTTTGTAGGGTTTTTCTCATTGTTGGTAGCCATACATTGTCTGTGTTATCTATAGTTGATAATTCTACATTATTTTGTATCTGACCGAGAGATGTCTCATTGGCAATCATACCACACTTATTTTCATATTTTCTTTCATTTTCAATAGTGCATTACTTGCCTTTGAATATAAATATTATGTCAGGCGCTCTTTTCACAAAAAATCTTAAAAGGGAACTAGTTATGAGATATATAAAAAATCTAATATATTTTTTTTTTGCTCAATCATTAATGAAATGCAAATTGTGAAATAATAATTCCTTTTAAGCAGCCAGTATGGTTCAATTTTGTCGAAATAAGCTAAAAAAACATTGATTATGAATTTTTCACTTGAATAATTTGACCTCATTTAATCTGTATTCATGTGAATTTAACCCCTTAGTTTGAGATGGATAACATGTGAATTGTATGTGTAAAGTGTGTAAAGTTATTTATGCATAAAGGAAAAGAATGTCAACATTGAAAGTGAAACAAAAGAAAATCATTTTGATATGCCAGTGCCCTGTTTATTGTTTATTTTAGACTTTTAACAGTTTGGATAATTGTTTTACTTTGTTATAAATCAAATATGAGAATTTGTTAAAATCTGTGAACATGAATTTGACTAAAAGTAGTTTTAAGTTATACTGAAATGTTGATGACTTACGAGATAAGATTTTTAGTGAATAAAGTGCCTTACCTCATGTGGACAAACATTTCTTGCTGTCTGTGTTGGTACATCCCAGATACACAGTGTGCCTAATAAAGTGCCAGTTGCTGCATAATTTTGTCTGCAAAAACAGGGATAAATTATTTTCTTAAGCTTGTTTTGACATGTTTGTTTTTTTATATCAAGATCAGAGAATATCAATTGACCTATATTTAAATATATCACTGTCCCTGATAAAAGACCATGCAATATTGTAATGATTAAATATAGAAGTTATATGTAAAGGTAGGAAGTTTAGTTCCTTTTCTTAATATATCCAAAACATATACTGAAACTGCATGATCACTGAGCTGATAACCAAATCATTTTGGTCAGCAATTTCTGAAAAAATGTGCAGAAATTATTTATTGGAAAAAATAATAAAGATCTATGCAGTACAGTTATTTTTTGGGAAGTTTTCTCTGTAAACTTACATTTTAGAAAATCCACATGTTTCCACAGAGTTTTCATCTGTTGATTCTTTATTCTTACAATCTAATGATCCTAGAAACTACAAAATGAAACAAAACGTAAAAAAACATGTTACTAAGGTTATTCAACAAAATAAATATTATAAGTAGTACAGAAATTTAAATCCCTTTACAATCAATATTTGAATGCCAACAAAATTTCATTTAACCTCAAAATGGATTTGAAGAGAAATGCAGATACGTTATAATACTTTGAATGTGTTTCAATTTTAAAGTCATAAGAAACGAGTGATTGGTTAAAAATAATGTTTATCCAATTCTTGAACTAATGCATGTATATATCATAAACTTAGTCCTCTGTGCACGATTTTATCATTTTTTACGCAAACATATCGTATAATCGTCATTTTTTGTCTCTCTCCGTCTGTTATGCTTTAACAAATATGTCTGCTCATTAAATGCAGTGTTTTGAAGCCAAAGTTTACCGATTGTCACCTTATAGTAAACAAAAAACAAAAAGCATGCATGGGTATTGAGCACGTGTTTAACATGTACAATCAGATAATTGTTTATTTTAATGACAGATCCATGTGTATTGCGATCACCGGATTTTTACGAGGAGGGTTACGCTCAGGTCACTATGCTTACGGAAACTATGTCGGCGAATTGCTTCCTGAAAGCAAGCAATTAAAAACAAGTAAACTTCTTCTAAATGTGGACAAATTAAAGAATTTTCCTCAGAAAAAAGTATATGTACATAAGTTGTATAATGAAACTATCCATTTAGTTATAAAAAACATATGCATATTTTTTTTTAATTTGAGGTTTCATATGACTTTAACTGACTCTTACAATGAAATAAATTCAAATTCTAGTTTCTGCCATTGATAATATGTTTTACAAACTGTGATCTAAATTTATTCTGATATGACATTCATCTTTCACTTTGTGAACAACACTGTGATATAATTCTCGATATATCTATATACTTTTAGCGCAGACTCCGAGATAAAATATACCTCCCATGTAAATCCACATGTATCTTATTTTTACCATTCCCCATAATATTTAAATGGGCACAATACCTTGCCTGTATTAGCATTGTACAGCCTACTGGTTACATCTGTTGATCCAGTCATAATTCTAGTGTTGTCATGGTGACAATCCATACAAACTACAGAGGACCCATGTCCTTCTCGACCTTCAAAATATAAATTGTCTTACACATTAAGTAGAAATTTGATGGCATGAAAAATTATACCAATAATCATACTTTATGTATCATAAATTATCTCAAATCTTATCATTTAATTCCTTTAGTTGATTCTGATCTTTTGGGCGAGTGCTCATTGTCAACAGAATGATATTTGAATCAAGGTTTGGATTAAGAAATAAAAGAAGATTCTGAACATGTTCATGTTTTTGCTGTTTCTCTGATGAGAATACTACATCCAGAAGACTCAGACTGGGTGGCTCAGTATTTGGATGACACGTTTAGCAAAATTGACATATTTTCTTTGGACTGTTAACTTTGACTGTTTGGAGCTACATGATGTAAAAGTAAAAATTTAAGTATTAAGGCTTAGATGTTGTGATGTACCCATGGGTGATGCCTAACACTTAACAAATACTAAGTAATTTACAGCCTGATTTCCATTACAATATTGGGTCCATTTGGTTTGAGAATAATTTAAATTTAAATTTCAATCCTATGATTAGTTTATTCAAACTTATCAAATGTATTACTTGTGCTTATTTGGATCTATAACGTGTTGCTTATCCAGACCTTTTTCTATGCTAAAACCAAGTAACATTTTCTTATTTTCCATTCAAAATGCAGCTCAATTTCTCTTCTGGTCTAATAAAAATTCATTGATTGGCTAGAACAGCAGTATTGAAAACCAAATCTGAAGTATCCAACAACCAATCATTTGATTTCCATCAAAGTGTAACAATGGTTGGTTTTCTAGTTAATATATTACATACTGTGAAAGTACTTTAACTCGTGGGTGTCAATTTTCATTGTTTGAGCAATATTTACATGTTCGTGGGTTTTTAAATTCTTGGATTTTAGTTTTCAAAAAAAAAAATAATTGAAAAATTAAAGCCTTTAGAAACGAAGGTTACAAATAGTCTAGATTGAAGGAAATTGAAAAGTAAACATTGACCCGTGTAAATCGTAGTGATAACACTAATTAACCCATGATAAAGTGATCAACAGATTAAAGACCATCAAAGTTGTTAATTAGGCCATAAACATGTCACCTAAAGAATACAGTAACATAAACAAATGCTTTAAACGTATCTTGAATTGTCAAATAATTCTTATCAAAATCAATTTCCCATATGTACGAGAAGTATGAGGATGTAAAATGAACACTTTATCATATTAGCATATCAAGGATTTGTATAGTACTTCACTTACTATACAAATCCTTGGGCATATCAATACCGGAAATCTGTCACTTTCATCGATCAAAAATATTTTTTTATGAGAATTAAAAGATCAAAAGTTTTACAGTTTAGGTTATTCAAGATAAAATTGGTATAATCCTGCATGCGGTTGTAGTTCTGTGACTGCTATTAAAGTATTCTCAGATTTGGCGTTATTCAATATATTCTCTAGATTATATCAGTAGTCAAACCTACCGATGAGGATCTTTCAATGTCTTGATTTGAACAATGGTTGTTTTATTTCGTTGGACACTTAAATTTGTGGATAAAGTCATCCACGAAAACCATGAAAATTGGTACACGATGAATAAAAGTACTTTCACAGTAAATAACTAAAAAATAACATGAATATAACTAAGTCCACTGCCATAAATTCAAAACTAAACAAGACTGGTCATGAGCAATCATTCTATAAATATAAACTGGACTTAATACTATCAAATCAGGATTGAGACTTGAAGAGGTAAGTATCATTTCTGTTTCTGTAATCCATGGGGTATTTAACAATCATTTAAAACCCCTTGCACATTGTGCTGCACAAGTAACTGTAATTTCTAAAGGCTATCTGACTTTAATATCAGTCTCAGTATTTTCTTTTAACTTTAAAATCCCATAGTATTGTCAAGGCCCTTTTGGGTTTTATTGCACTCAAACATTTGATATTTTTTTGGTTTTCCAAATTTATGGTCCCCAGCATATCAAATGGTTATTCCAGAAAAATGGAAGGAAATCATTACTTTTGATTTTTACAATATTTGCCAAAAATGGAAATTTCTTTTCTCCACTCACCTGGATTAAAACTGTGCAATGTGTTTACGTCTTTTAAATCCCAAATCTTGACTAGGCCATTGTCATAACCAACACAAAGTCTTTTACCTAAAAACACATTTTTTTCTAAATTATATTCATACTGCAACTGTATCATTTGTGCATTTGAACTAAAATGATGAAATAAACATTTATAAAGTATAATCACTTATCAAATTAAGGGCAACAGTCCTTTCGCGCCAATTACTGATTTTCAGGGGTATCATTTGCGCCAAATTTTGTTTTTTTAAATGTATCAATTGCGCCAATATTCAGAACTCATTTGCGCCAATTTACCTGTACACATATCTATCATAAGTATTAAAGATTAGTATATATTTATTCTTATTTTGGCTTTAAAAGTATCATATGTTTGGAGATATTTCACCATGAAGATGCACCATTTTTGGCGCAAACGGATTTCTCCCAAATTAAGACTAAAACTATGTTTCTAAACATTGCAAAAGTAAAACAGTTATCTGTCACATAAAAACATAAAAGTATTAGTCTCTCTAAGGATATTCAACAAAGGACACTCTCCCTCATTGAAGATGAGAATAGAATTCATGACAAAAATCTCTGTGTTGTTGATCTTGTATTGCTGATCATTTAGTATGTTCAGGTTCTCTCTATTTTCTTTATTTTTTTGCTCAAAACACACAGAAGAGGGTTTAAAAAATCCTCTTTAAAGGGAAATCACTCCTACAACTATATTGAAAAAAAAATGACTTAGTAGATCTTGCCTTAATTTGAGATTTAAAGTGTTTATTTATCTATTTCCATGATATAAAAAAATCAAATTAGAAACTGTTATGAAACAGGGCTCACGCTACCAGGCGACTTGGGCGAAGAAGTCGCCTTCCCGACCGTCATTTCGCTTTCCCTGACCCCCAAAAGCGAAATCAAGTCGCCCTGTTCTTGGCGAAACTCGCTTTCAGTCGCTTCCGTCATCGGGCATTTTCAATTTTTACCAAGTTGATGAAACATCAATTTGTTATTGATAATTAAAGAAATTCAGACATAAACGATTCATTATCTTTAGAAAAGAGGTTGAAGCATTGTCTTCACAGTGTGTAGCAGGTTATTTGATAAAAAAAAAACTTTTTATCACTTCATGCATTTTCGCAAGTTCCGGTGCTTGTTATTCGAAAACGTACATCAACCTAAATTTCGGCGGCAAAATAAGTTTGTTACTTCATTTAAACGTGACAAAAGTTGCCTCCAGTAAATGTTTAATCCATTTATTGCATTAAAAACGTCATGTTCCTTTTCAAATAACTTGTCAAACATCGTTTATTTTTGTAAATTTTCTTGCATTTGTGCGCCATTGACCGATTTCTAAACTACGGATCTGAACCGGACCAGCTATAACCGAAATCCGTACTTTTACAATAATTACTACGGACGCACGGACGGAACAGCTGACAGAAGAATATTTATCCCAAAGGGAAAAATTACGCATTCCACACACATAAAGAGACTTTTGGTTACATCTAATTGATTGGTGTATATAATTCCCTATATTTTTTATGGATTGTTTCAAACTATTGATTAAAGTTGCTTAACTCTGAGACTATTATACTAATTTCAATATATTATGGCCCAGCTTAATAACTTTTATATTTTTTTATGAGAAACACTGAATTTCATACACAAGATAATTTTTATTTAAATTGTAATAATGATATATTATAATTTCTTTACATTTTTTAAAATATTTTTTTTTTTAGTGCTAGATATTTAGTTGGAATAAGTTTCTCACAAGAACCTTAGTAAAACTTAAACAACTTTTAATTTCAAATGTTACTTTAATTGTATTTTTTTTACTCAGATATGAATTGAACAATATAAAAAGAACATTATTTACATATGGCCCTTTATACTATTGTAAAATCCAAACATTGTAGCGCACTGCGCGAATGAGCACTTCTCTTTCAAATATCACCACTTCTCCCTATCAGTTTCAAAAAGAGAAGTCACTTCTCCCTATAATTCTGAAGTAGTGTGAGCCCTGATGAAATACACAATTTTCAAAATAGGTAAAAATTATTACATTGGTGAATTAATATGATATTTGTACACTTGCTAAATATTTGTCTTCATCTGAATTCTTTGATAAGTTAAACCATAAATATTTTTCTTCGTTTGAATCCTTTGATTAGTTATACTATAAATGTTGTTGAACTGTCAGCTACAGGTGTGAGTTTTTATTATCTCTTGCATCAATATACATTTAACCTACCATCTGGTAAAATTCTTCCACAATTTGCTGTACATCCTGGTCCTTGAAATGTTTTACAATCACCACTTGGCACCTTCCACATCCAAACATCACCATCAGTAGTCCCTAACAACAAGACATTAGCAACAGGGTGCCATTGTAACCACTGAAATACAAGTATTCATAAATGTTTAACAAAATGTTATCTTAACTTTAAACCTTCACACAGGAATTCAGTTTGTCACAAAAATAAAATACAAAAAAAACAATGTTGTAATACCAAGTTTTGTTTTAAACTTACTCTTTGGACCATTATGCAAGTCTTCTCAATTATTTATATTTTTTATCAGGGATCTTTAGTGGGTATAAATTTTACTTGCAATCATAGCCTACCAGGTAAAAACTTGTATATGTCCATATTAACCAAACCCTGATTGTCATGCTTTCTGGTAATAAATCTGTCATAAGGTATTGCATAAAAATCCATATGAACAGTTTTCATGACCAAGACCAAGAAATGGTGATGACTTTTACTTACTTCTGTATCAGAACACTCAAATGACCAGACTTCTTTCTTAGTTTCTACATCATATACTCTGATGACACCACTTAAGTCAGCCATGGCTACCATACTACCATCAGGACTAAATCCAACACATGTTACAGAATCCTTAAAACCTAAAAAGTAAACATGGTATGAAAATATTTCCTGCTATATTTTGAAATGTGATATATGTAATTATATAACATCATTGTAAATCTAAGATATAGATTTAGCCACCCTTAAACATTTGGCATCATAATAGAAATCACACAGTAAGGCCACACTTAAAAATATTTTGGTTTGCCTAAACGCTACCCGAGACAGTGGGTAGTGTGGCTAGGCATTTTCTTTTTTTTTTTTTTTCGGCAAAGAGAAATTTAAGTATCAGATGTTTAGAAGTCTTCATGTCTATCTGAATAAAAAAAAAAAAGTTCACATCAGGACAATAAAAGATTTTGAGTAGGCATCTATTTTTGGGGTAAGTAGGGTTAGGGCAAACAAACCTATTCTTTTTTATGGCCTAATTCAGGCCTCGACAATAACGCTTGTCCGATACCAGAGGGAAAAAAGGTTGGACAAGTAAAAGCTGTATCAAGCTTGTCCGTTGGGACAAGTGCATTAATCTGCAGAAAATAAATTTAATTCAATTTTGATGACGAAGTTATTATAAACAAAAAACAAGAAAACAAATATTAATTTGACATGTTTATGTATTCTGTTTATTCAAGTGCAAAACCTTTTTCTTCGACATGTTTACTTGCAATCGATAATTCTTAACTGGTTCTTTGTCAAGTACTTTTTAACAGGTAAAAGGTATACTATTCTCGGAAACCAGTCTTACTAATCCAATCAATGATGTGCTTTGTAGATAAGGTAACTTTACAGGACAGTAAGTTCGTCACCTCGAAAGATTCAGCTCCAAGTTTAATAGACAGTTTGGCACCGTAGGAGACATATTTAGTAGACATGATTGATAGACAGTTTGACAAGGCAGGAGACATTTCGGGACCAAGACAAATCAGTACCTCATTTTGCTACCTTATTCTGTTCCTTATAATAAATACCATACCCTTAATTTTTTCACAAAAATATTTATTTTTAATAGAAATTGTTTTGGACAAGTAAGAATTTCATTCGGACAAGTAACTTTTGGTATGTACTTGTACAGGACAAGTTGAAAAAAAAGTTATTGTAGAGGCCTGTAATTGATACTAAAAATTGGAATAAATTACAAACAAACAAGAAAAAATGAAAAGCTATAAAAAGGCTGATAAATATACAAGTTTTAAAGGTGAGAAATACCAACAATATATGTATGACCATAACATACGGTACTCATCTAATTTTATGTTTCAGAATGAAATACTTTTATCAAATGTTTCACTGCTGCATGGATGTTTCTATCTTCAATTTTTGTGATAAAACATACAGTTATCAATATACTTGAGAGCACTGAAGGGTGAAGATTGCATTCATTTTGCAGCCAAAATAAAACTTAATCATTGCATTGTATCAGGCATTGAAAGGGAAGATTGTTGTAGTTGGTTCAATTATAATTATAGCCAAAGAAAGATAACTCCAATTCAACAAAATACTTTAACAGTGAAATGCTTGATATTTTTAGAACAGATACAAGATTTGTTACATTTTGTTACTTAAATATCTGAGTAAATATTTGGTTGAAAAGTTCATGTTTAGAATGAACTGAATGTTGTGCTCAATATACTATGTTTATTTTCTTCTCAAAAGTATTGATACAATCTGGAAAACTGATAACTTTCACAAACTGAAAGCTATAAGGTTTCCAATGATTACCAAATCATCTCACACCTTACAGCAACATTCAAAACTCTCCTAAGTCCTGAACAGACAAATATTCAAACTACATACCATTACATTCCATAATCTGTTCTCCAGTATTGGCAGACCAAACAAACCCTCGGTCATCTTGTCCACCGGTAACTACAAGATTACTTGACTTCTTATCAACGGACACAGTAAATACAGCATCTTCAAGTAAAATAATAAATTCAAGGAAATGCAGGGTATATATCCATTAGACGACAACTAAAGTGTAACCATACAATTAACAAAAGGAAATTTAGAGGTCAGCATACACTATTCATTATTCAATATAAGACTTGCAAAATATGACAGATGTGTAAAGTTTGTCAAGCTCTTAACTGATCAGAGTCAATTCTGTTATAATATATATACAAATTATCATTTATGTACTTATCTTATGTTCTTCTTCATTACTTTCTTTGTTTTTCCAGCATTGGCAAGTGTGTTTATTTTAATTTCATTATGTAAAACTTTCTGTTTCCATGGTTTCAGTTTGTAATGATAAAACACATTGCAACTGGATGAGCAACACTAAGTCAAGTCACATTAACTACAAATTTACATAAACATTTACAGGAATCCACTGTTTAAAAAAAACCACTCATCAGTGATAACAGGCTTTCAATTTTGTACAGTTTCAATTTTGTACAGCACACAGCATGAAACCAGACCAAGAAGATCCCTACTGTCACTTTATTGGTCATTGGTAACAGCTGAGTGAATCTGGAAGACTTCCAAAATTCTTTCATTTGTTGTGCATCAAAAATCTGAGATATATACATGTATGTCTTTTTAAAGATTGATTTGTCAGCTAAAGAAAATTACCTGTATGTTGCTTAAACACAAAAGAAGAGCTGTCAATCAAGCCATCTGCCCCACCTTCTTCTCTGCCCTCGTCATCACCATCATCAATATCTATACTGTCTAAGTTCTCTAAAAGTCCTGAAATTAACATAACAGGTTACAAAACTGGAAATTAAGAAGACAAGATAATGTCATTTTTTACTGCAAATAAAAATATTTAAATTTTTCGTGTGCAATAAAGATAACAGCTACCAGTCTGTACCAAAAACTTTTTCAACTACTAGTCCGAAGACCAATATTCTGACATTTTTCCTTCTTTGTCCAAACAAAGTTAAGCAAAAGCTTACTAGTCCGAATGAAATTTTACTAGTCTGGGGCATCGGACTAGTGGCTAACCGTGCAGACTGAGCTACCAGTATATTTTTTCTTTCTTTCTATTTTTGATAAATTTGAACTATAAACAAATTGATGAAAAGTTTCCAACCATACATTGCGTAACCAACATATGATATCAACGCCTCAATCTCAATCTGTCTGCTTATATATATTTCATAAAATTCTTTTCACTTTAAGTTTGGAACCCGTATGTTTTATATGTGCTTTGAATATTTTAACATTGATAATATTTATAATTCTGAAGGAGATATTTTGATACATTTCTTTGGTAACTATTAGAAAATAAAATTCTCCCCCCAGCACAGCTGGAAACAACTGTAGAGGTCCAACCCTGAGAGCAAAAATGGACAATATATTCAGCTTGATACAGGTCTGAATTTGATTTCTAATAATATATTTGACACATTACATCAGTGTTCTCCCCAGAAATTTTGGATAGCATCACATTTTGCGTAAAAAAAACAAACTATTTTTTTTAATGTCATTTGTCGCGTCGCGTTGATGCTCTATTTCCTTTATATGTTTTAGTTTATATTGTTCAATTCATAACTGAGAATACAATTAAACTATAACAACACAAACAGTTGTTTCAGTTTATGTTTTCTTTATTCATTTATAGTTACAGAATTAATTTTTTTCCTCTTGTGCCAAATAAAAATAGATATGTGCTTTCAGTTACCCAACAATAAGTCAAATGAATGAATGGATCATTATAGTGCAACCTGTATATATACAAAACTAAATATCTAGTACACAAAATTAACTATTTTTTTTATATTATATTAAGTAAAGATAAAGTACTAGTAGCAAAAGTAGCAAAAAAAATATCAATTTAAAAACTTTTTTTTATCATTTTTATGAAATTCATTGTTTCATGGCACTGAATGAATTAGTCCCTGTTATTTCTTATCTTTACATCAAAATGATACGTATTTTTAACAAAGTTATCTAACAAATAGTCTATCAATGCGTAGTTTTCTCTAGGTATATTTTTTCTGTTTACCGTCCGTCTGTTGTCATTATCGTGAAAATGCGGATTTTTGTCATATCTGGTCCGGTTCCGATCCGTAGTTTACACAAAAATGTGCAATGGCGGCCGTAGAAAAATTTACGAAAATGAGTCCGAGAATAAACATTGTTTGACAAGAGAATGTGAATGAATAAGACGCTTTTAATGCATTAAATGAATTAAACATAAACTTAAGCCAATTAGGATCACTTTTTAAAGAAGTATAAAACTTATTTTAGCTCAAAACCAAAATTCTCGCTCTCGTATTACCGGAAGAGAAAGAAAGTATTTTTTGGAGACTCGAGTTGCACAAATAAACGACCTTTTAAAAAATAAAAAAATCGTTTTAATCTTTGAAATTTCGTAATACAAAACATAGATTTCGAATTGTTTTTGTAATTGCATTTTTCCATGACGAAATTGGTGATTGCAGACAAGTGTCAGCTTGGGATATTCGCATCCAAACAGTTATCACCCTGAGGGCAATTAACACCTGGCTATTCAATCTCTTAATTGCCTTTAGTGTCCGACTTAAAGGGATTACAAATAAAGGTGATTTAATTTTTATGATTATAATCGATAATAGATGAAAGTTCAAAATTGAGGACAAGTAAAATAGCATCTTCAAAATAATTATAGCGTCGCGGGAATTATTATAGCATCACGGTGAAAAAATATAGCGTCGTGGTACCGCGACGCTAAAACGGCCTGGGGAGAACACTTAAATTTACATTATATGTTTCTGACACTGAATAAATGTAGTCAAATTACTTGAAATTAGTTATACATGTATGATTTGAATTTATACAGCTGTGTTTAAACATGAAACCAGTGAGCAGTGTGCTCACAGTTTGGTTCACAAAATACAACCATGAATCTGATAACAATTAATGTTAATGATTTCAAAGGCAGAAATTGCTGATTTTTCCGTGATTAAAACGGCAGGGCGCCCGAGGAATGGCAGAAAAAAGGTAAGGCGTCAATAAAAAGAGCGGGCAGTGCGCCCTGTTCAAACTTTTTAGCTTGAACACTGTAACTGATGGACCGACAACTGTACACCATAATATGTCCCGTAAACTGTAGAAATCCGAACCTTTGACCTTTTTTTGATGTTGCATGCATGATGAAACAGGATACACACCAATCTATTTATATTTGTTTTGGTCTGTCATCGTTTTTTTTCCATGGCATTTCCATTTCCGACTGACAAGTTTCGTATACCTGAAGGAAGGTGTGACACTGACAGCAACACATCAAATAGTGAAAATACAACATGATTAATTTGTAATAATGATTAAATTAAAATCTTCATCTACTTTACCATCTCCTTCGTTGATTTCAATTATTTCCACTATTTCATCTTCGTCGAATTCTAAGTCTGCATCACCAGTATCATCCACATTTTCGTTCTCCATCTCTTTTTTTACATACAATTAATCTTTAATTAAAGGCATGCACGTGTTCTTTATTTTGACATTTCTGTCAGGTAAAGTGCAAAAATTTCTTCTATATTATAGAGGATTCTACGTTTAAAAAAACGACGAAAAGACCCAGACTAGAACTTTAAGTCAGAGTCATTTTTATGTTTTAAACTTAGCTAAAAAGCAATGAGCTGTGAACAGCTAATATTACATTGACTATTACGAAATCGAAGAGATTCTCAATATTTACAAAATGGGTTTCAAGATAACTCACAATCGCAAAATTATCGTAGCATGGTTAGTTGGATTTTAGTGTTGTATAATCTAAATTTTTATTTAAAACTAATGATAAGGATGATAAAAGATCCCCCGAAAAAATACCAAGGTCAATAAATGAGAAGTTCCAACCTCCTGTCCAGAGGTTTTTCTTCTACAGACTACAGTAAAATAATTTTACAGTGCTTCTTAATTTAATAATGTTGCACTTGAAAAGAATTTCATAAAAATAATAAAGGGATATGCATTGTAGAATAACAATTGCTACAAACGTTCTATATATATATGCTTATGTAATTTTTGCAATTTTGGTAATTTTTGCAATTTCCGGTACCTTTCCCATGTCAAAACGGTCAGACTGATTAGTGACAAGAAGAATTTTAGCGCCAAGAAGAATAAATTTAGCAATGAGAAGCGACAAAAAAAAATTTAGCGACAAGAAAACAAAAAAATATTATCATGATTATCAAAATTAATTGAGGGGGATAGGACCTATTGGGACTCCGGGATCGGGTGTTTTTAAGCTCGGAATTCTGGATTGACCCTTTCGGGATCCGGGAATTCTCTTTTGCGAATTTTGGGACCTCAGGATTTTGTGTTTTTAAGCCCGGGATTTCTGGATTTCGATTTTTCAAGCCCAGGATTTCGGGATCAGGACCCCTCCTATCCCCCCTCATTAATATATTAAAGAATATGCAAAGTTTGCAACACAAGCTTGGACTATAGGAAGTCGGATCTCATCTAATATCAAAAATGTGATATTTTCCTGTCTACAATGAATGTGCTGCATCATTGCTTATGGAGGCGACTGATGGCATTGGATCCATATAAATTAGCCACAATTTTTTTCTTATACCTGAAAATCATCATTGTTATCTCTTGATGTATGCAAGTTTCATCGGCCCGTCATCCTTTATTTTCTCATATTTACCAGTTTTCATTGTGACCCAAAGATCCGGAATTTAAACTTATTGTCAGATGATTAGAAGCCAACTATGATAACAATAGAAACACACTAGGGCATTCAGTTTATTTGCATCATAAAGTGTTAGATTATGTATTCATATTGATCAACGTGTAGGTTCATTTGCATAAATCAGCACCCATAATGCATTCACCAATGCGCCTAACTTTTTCTCTTGTTCAGGTGACAATCTTTCATTTTAGTAAAAGTTATTAAAAATGCCAGAATCGATGGGTCAATGTAAAAACTAGCCAAACATGAGAAAATAAAGGTTGGCATGCAGATGAAACTGCATAAATGAAGTGATAACAATGACAATTTTCATGTAAAGGAAAAATGAACAAATAGAGGCCAATTTATATGGATCCAATGCCATCAGTTGCCTCCAGAAGTACATTGTAACAATACAATGCTTTGAATTTTGTTCCGTCTGATGAATTTGTGCAAGTTAGGGTCCTTGGACTTTTTGAAATCACTTAGAACAATCATTTTTTTGCACTTTTTTTCATCATGCTTGAAGATATTATTTGAAAATTGGTATATAGTTTATCATGACATATTACAGATCAAGTTGAAATTTTGTTCCAGTCTGGTGATTTTATTCAGAGATATGGTCATTGGTGTTAGAAAATTTATTTAAATAATCAGTTTTCCACACTTTTTTTCGTCAAGCTTGAAGATATTGTCTTGATATTTGTTTTAGTTTACACCATGACAGGTCATAGATCAAGTTAGAATTTTGTTCCAATACAATGAATTTTAAAACAGTCATGACAGTAGCTAGGGGACTATGTTTTGCCATAATCACAAAATGATTGTTAATTTAGAAAGGGGAGGGGAAAGCATAAGGCCAGGATTTTTTAATTTGTTGGTTTACGGATCCGCCGACCTGATTTTGCCTATTTCCAGAATAAAAATAAAATTGACTTTTCATGCTTTTTCATTCCCGCCGACCCTAACAAATGCATTATCCCTGAAAAATAAATAAATTAGCCTTTTTTTATAAAATGAAATGCATTAATCACTAACAGAATTGATAACACTTTCTGTTGTGAAAAAATGAAACTTCCAGTTTACGTTTCTAAAAATAGATAAATCAATTATTAATGACCTTGACATGTCGTTTGGACAAATATTTTTGTGGAACGAAACCCGTGTTTAAAACCAATTACACAATAAGTTCGTTTCTCTTATTTGTCAACAGTCCGTAAGATGCATCTTCTCATAGAAATAGACTTGTCTGCAGACTGCTGTAAGTTTGCAGATGATGCAACTATTTGGCACTCACATTCAGATCCAAAAGTTATACAAGAAAAACTGCAAAAAGATCTCAATCAAGTACAAAAATGGAGCAATGATTGGAGAATGAAACTTAGCATTCAAAAAACAGAGTACAGTATTTTCAGTAAAGAAAAAAATAAAGTCCAAAATATCAAACTTAAGCTTGGAAACACAATTCCAAAATACAACCCTAATCCAGTTATACTTGGATTAAAATTAGATGAACAACTAAATTTCAATAGTCACATAGAATCTACAGTAAAGAAAGCCAAAAGATCTTTAGGAATTATAAGAGAAATCAAGGGAATAGCATTAATACCAACAAAGACACTCATTCAAATATATGACAGCTTAGTATGTTCAATTTTTAATTATGCTAGTAGTATTTGGCAATCCAGCACTTCAAGTCATTTAGACAAATTAAATGAAATACAAAGAAAAGGGTTAGCATTGTGTTTAGATCTACCATCTCAATCATCCCTTGAAGCATTAGAAGTACTTAGTGGAACATTACCAATAGATTTAAGAAGAGAGGAAATGGCCATCAGAGAGTTAGGAAAAATTAATTCTTATAGTAATAATGTCCCAATTAAAAGAAAATTTGAAATTTGGAAAGAGGAGAAAAATCCAGAAAAATTTATATCACCACTAGGAAAAATGTACCAACAAACTGAAGATATGAAAGATACAGAATTGGTTGATATAGACAAGATAGAACCGCAGTATGAATACCAAGGTCTAGTATCAGTCATTAGAGCCCCTGACTACTGGCGTAACATAGGCAGCTCAAAATCCAGAACAACAGCCCAAATAGAGGAAGGAAAACAAATCATCTAGGAACAACTCCAATCTCAAACACCAAACACAGCAGTTGCTTTTACAGATGGGTCATGTTTAGGAAATCCAGGCCCCTGCGGTGCAGGAGCTATAATTTACATTAATGATAAAGAAGAAAAATTAAAAAGACCTGTCTCTAACAAAGGATCAATCTTGCTAGCTGAACTTATAGCAATAAAAATGGTTCTGGATTACATAGAATCTTTTTCAAAAGAGCAAATTAATACTTTAACTTTATTTTCGGACAGTCAGACAGCATTAGGTATCTTAACTCTCAATTGGAAAAGTGACAGCTATCATCAAACCATTAACGAAATCAAAGGGAAAATAAAAAATTTAAACGAACATGGATTTTTAATAAACTTAAACTGGACACCAGGACATGCCAACATAAAAGGAAATGACGAGGCAGACTCCTTGGCAAAAGAAGCTGCTAAAGAAGCAGAAACACTAGCCGTTGATGATATAGTGTTTACAAAACAAGATGTAAAAAAAGCAGCCAGAAATTCTGTTACAAAAAAATGGCAACGCAGATGGGAAAATAGTGATACTGGACGTCACTATTTCAGATTTCATCCTGAAGTTAAAGATAAAGTTAAAAAAGACTTCCCGTCAAAAAAAATGTACAACATAATCAACAGTTTACGAACAGGTTATTCTAAATTAAATGCATACCAATTTATAATAAACCAGCACATCGACACGGAAAACTGTCATCACTGCAAACAAAAAGAAAATGTACAACACTACCTTTTTGAATGTGACCTGTATTCAGATGCCAGAGACAAATTATTTCATCAAATATACTTCATAACAGGACAAATTCCAACAGATCTAGACAATTTATTAACAATCAATTTGCCAAATGCAGAAAATATCAATCAACTATTAGCGGAGTACATAGAGGAAACAAACCGTTTTAGTGGATAATTTGATACAAATTTCTTTAAATTTTTTATATTTTTAATTTTTCATGCCATTTCAATAACCTAATAAACCATTTTTTAAATTTATTTCACTTCATACAATAATTCTATGATATTTTTAAAGCGCCACCGACAATATATAAGTACAAAGGAGAAACTACATTTGTGATAATTATTTTACAAGAGAGGATAATTTACAAGAGAGATTACTCTGTCATCACGACAAAGATTGAAGATTGAAGATTGTCCAAATGTGGACAGGTGGAGGTTCAGGACATCAAGTTAAAGTACTGAATATTAACAGATCATTTAAAATTTTCTTGTTTCATAGATAATTAAAAATTTTTGTCCATTTGGATAAAAACGGGAATGCGTGACAACAGATTAACCCGATATTCTCGTTTTTTCCAGTGGACGAGTCTATTACGTTTTTGACGCGTGTGTTGAAAATTATTTTCTTACCACGCTTTTACATTTATTTCTTTATCAGTTTTCGTTCTTGAAGTTCATTATTCACCAAGTTTTCTGGAATTGATTAAGAGCTATGTGAATTTGTCTTCCTTTATGAAATTTAATTACGTCTGTCCGTGCACCCCCTTTTTTACGGGAAATTATTAGGCAATGTCATGCAATTTTTATTACAACTGAGCAATAATATTTCATTAAACTAAAATTTAAGAAATGATGACAAAATAGGATAACAAACATATTATTAGAAAGGTGAAATATATATTTATTTTGCATATCAGTTTTCTGTCTTGAAAGGTATTTTTTTTATTTTTTTCCCGACCGACCGACCCGACTTTTTCATGGAGAAAATCCGTAAACCAACAAATTAAAAAACCGTGGCCTAAAATTGATCATGGATCTGTTTTTCTATTGTGCATGTGTCAGTTTTCTATGATGAGCTCCATCAATTGATAACAATAACAAAAAACTATTGATATTTCATTTTTGAGTTATAAAGGTAAAATGAATTTTCTGAAAATGAAATACATTTTGTATATGCGACTAGAGAAGTAGTTGATTTTTTCTCCAGTTTCTTCATAGAAGCAATGAGTTCTTTCATTTTATATCATCTTTTTATTTTACAAAATAATTATTAGAATTAATAATAGATATCTTCATTATTAGTCCCCTACTTTAGGTTTTGCACTCTGTCCTTCTGTCTCTCTGTCTGTCTGTCCACCCCATCAGTCTGACAAATCAGTTTTTCAGAATTTTTCAAAGATATTGATTTGATGTTTGGTGTATTGTTTAATCTTGATAAGTTAAAGGTCAAGTTTGATTTTTAAGATTTTATTTTTTTCCTTCTTTAGTTAAAGCCCTTTCCATAGATTTTTTTGATGAAAGACTTATTATTTAATTACTAGATTTCTGTTCAAAGGGTAATAACTCCATTTTTATAAAGATTTGTAAAATTGATTTTTTAAGATAAATTTGACATTAAAATTGACTGTTTTAAGATAAATTTGACATTTTATTCCCCCCCCTTTTCTTTAGTCAATTGTTTGAAGAATTTAGTGGTAGGTGTGTTTGTTATTTTATGTAGTTTACACCATGACATGTTGAAGATCAAGTTAGAATTTTTATTCCATTACAATGATTTTTTAACCAGTAGGGGACTATGTACATGGTGTATTACCATGCAATACTCACAGAATGCTTGTTCGTGTTATTATGGTTTTATTACTCTTTTTTCTATTGTCTGTCTAATTCCCTAATCAAATCATGACCAAATATGATATATTTAAGGCTCTGTTGACCATGTTGATTAAAATAATTTATTATACTGTATATGGATTTTCAGCATTTTCAACAGAAATCTTAACTAAAGTGAACATCAAATACACCTGTTGAAATTTATTAGAACTATTATTTATATTATCACGATTATTGTGAAACCAGTTACAACAACAACTTGTAAGGTATTGCCGCAGCAATTTAATGAGATCCACATGTCATCAACAGAAAATCTATTAAATACAGCGTATCATACAAAAACTACCAAACTAGGAAGTGATAAATTACTTCATGATGTTTATATTATTATTTCAGGGTTACAATGTTTATTGTTGGACCAATAGGATTTCTTGGTGTTGTGCAGAACGTTAATGGTCAACGAAAAGAAAGAATGTACTATAAAAGAGTCTTACAACAAGAAGAAAGACAAAAAGAATTGGAAGGACAGAGATGAAAGATTATGGCTGACAATGTATTATTTTTATATTATGACTGGAAAATGTGGAAGCATGAATGAATGGATATAATTTATTGTGAAAAAAACATGACAAATTTCAACTTGAATCACTTTATAGTTTATATATATGTTATCGTATGTTTTTTGTAGTATGAATAATGATAAAAGAAGTTGAACATTTACGTCAAAATTTGTTTGTTTTAATTCGATAAATGTAGAAAATTCTTTAAGTTTACTTGCCCCAAGACTGTATAAGCTATTAATGTCACTTGGCAATTGCAATCCATGGGTCAGTTATGTGTTATGTGTGTAAAAAAATTCTACGTTGAATTTACTGGCACTGAATTTAGAAAAAAAATCTGGTGTGTAGTTTCAAAGGATTAAGTTCAAACTTGAATGCTTTGAAGGATTTCAATGATATTTGCTTATTTTTTGCTAAAATTTGTGTATCCACAACCAGAGAGTGTGTCCCAAATAGTATATATAATGTCTATCCTTCAGGGATATTAATTCCATTTTGAAATATTAATGCACCAACAACTTTTTCCAAGGTTCCCTAGTTTGAAAAGCTTTACCTTTGTCGATTAAATTTTTGACATTGAACTCTCTAATTTAAAGAATACAATAGGTATTGTTCTCAGTAGATTTAATGCACTTGGACCATTAAATTTCTCCTAAAAGATTTTTCACTCATGGATTATTTTACCTGAAGAAAATGATTTTCTACAAAATGAATAAAAAAATATATGTATCAACAAAACTGCATGTGATGTTGTAATTTTAATCTGTTCAATATACATACTGATTTAATTATGTACAGTTATTTTCTGAGAAAATATTTAACATTGTTCCTATTGAAATGTGTTTGTTCTCTCATTAAATTTTAAGAAGACCTTTATTTAAACATTATCATTTCCCAGTTATTATATGTCAAACACATGCAGAAAACCAAATTTCAATAGAAACAATGCTGAAAATTTGATTTAAAATCAACTTCTAATGTCCGAATCAGTTTTTATATTTAACTTATTGATATAAAATAAATACAACATCAATCTCATATAGTTTTGTAAGTTGATTAATACATGTATAGTTGATAATTTTTATTCTACAGGTAAATTTATAATCGTTGAGTAATGGATTTCTTTTATAAGAAATTAAAGGGTTCCAGTGAATAAAATCCAAAGAGAACAACAACTATTATAGAAAAGAAGATGAGATGTGATTGCCAATGAGTCAATTCTTCACAAGAGATCAAATGACATAGAAATTAACAACTATAGGTTACAGTATGGCCTTCAACAATGAGCAAAGCCCTTTACAGCATATTCAGCTATAAAAGGCTCTGAAATGACAAAGGTAAAACAGTTCAAAAGAGAAAACTAACAGCCTTATTTATGTACACTTGTCAATCTGATTCTTAAAAAGATTTGATCAATGGTCTGCCATCTTCATCAAATTCTCAAATGACACAAAAATAAAGAAGAAAGACTGCCTTATTATAAAGCAAGCATATACATGTAGCTACCAATTATATGGAAACGTTGTTCTTTTAAAAAAGGAAGTAATTTTCCAAGATTGTCATATTTTCTTAATATTTTCCTGCATGGGTTTAAATCAAACAAGTTATCCATGAAATGCAGAAAAAACAACTTGCATAACAATTTTTACAAAAAACTTTAAAATTGAGAATGGAAATGGGGAATGTGTCAAAGAGACAACAACCCGACCATAGAGCAGACAACAGCAGAAGGTCACCAACAGGTCTTCAATGCAGCGAGAAATTCCTGCACCGGAGTCGTCCTTCAGCTGGCCCCTTAACAAATATATATACTAGTTCAGTGATAATGAACGCCATACTAAACTCCAAATTGTACACAAGAAACTAAAAGTTAAAAAAATACAAGACTAACAAAGGTCAGAGGCTCCTCATGGTGTCCTCATGCCCATCAGACAGTTTTCACTTGACCTCGACCTCATTTCATGGATCAGTGAACAAGGTTAAGTTTTGGTGGTCAAGTCCATATCTCAGATACTATAAGCAATAGGTCTAGTATATTCGGTGTATGGAAGTACTGTAAGGTGTACATGCCTAACTGGCAGGTGTCATCTGACCTTGACCTCATATTTATGGTTCAGTGGTTATAGTTTAGTTTTTGTGTTTTGGTCTGTTTTTCTTATACTGTATGCAATAGGTCGACTTTATTTGGTGAATGGAATGATTGTAATGACAGTAATGTCTAGCTGGCAGGTGTCATCTGACCTTGATCTCATTTACATGGTTCATGTGGTCAAAGTTAAGTTTTTGAGTTTTGGTCTTTTTTTCTAATACTATATGCAATAGATCAACTAAATTTAGTGTACAGTGTATGGAAATATTTTATGATCTATATGTCTGTCAGCAGGTTTTAATTGACTATGACTTCATGTTCACGGTTCATTGCACAGTGTAAAGTTTTTGTGTTTTGGTCTGTTTTTTCTATACTATAAGCAATAGGTCTGTCACCTATATTTGTTGTATGAAAGAATTGTTAGCTGTACATGTCTGCCTGGCATGATTCATGACCTTGACCTCATTTTCATGGTTCATTGGTCAATGTTTAGTTTTCTTGGTTAATATTAAGTTTATGTGACCGTGAGGGTTGTAATAAAGCTTTATATTTAGGGACTATCAACATTATATCAATGATTAGTAAAGAAAATGAGTCATTTCAGTGTGTGCACTCTTGTACTTATTGCTTACAGTATCTGAAAACAGTACATTGACAAATGAACCATTAAAATGGGGTTATGGTCAGTTGAAACCTGCCAGTCGATAGACATGTACATTTCTTACATGTTTTTTTAGTTGGACGCCAAATATATAACCTACGAGCATTATTCTACATACAAAATCATTTTGAATTAAACCTGAGACTTCTGTGTTACATAAGGCAGCACTTTGCGATTGAACTAAAAAAGTAAAGGGAAGCAATCCTGTCACTCATGAAATGAGATTGCAGTCAGATGGACATGTAGAAATTCACATGACAAAAAAGAACAATCTTTTTTCAAGTAGTTTCTAAACCAGGAAAATGAGGTAAAAGACAATTTAATGGACATCTTCAAGATGGAATCTTCATAACATAAGGCATCTGCATACAAGGTATGAACAATCCAGATTTTCTACATTCTAAAATATAAAACTTTAAACAAATAGTTAAATGCCAATGCGGCCAGATTGTTATCCTTGCATCTCACATTCTGCAACTTTCTTTGTAGGCAAGACAAAAACCATGTTACAAAATTTAAAATGACAAAATTGTAGATTGTCAAAGGGAGATAAGTAATTTATGTTTTCATATAAAGGTATATGGATACAATTAAAATGTCAAAATGAGGTCTATCCTTTTCGTAATGTAAAATAAAAAGTAACCAACTGGTCAGGAAAATGATAAATCATCTAAGAATAAGAGAAATTTTCATATAAGGTGTCAAAACTTAAAATAACTGTCGGTCATGACATATTGTTAATGGTACCAATAATTAAACAAAATGTTAATGGTTATTTTATCACATATATGGGTTATTTAATTTAAGTTCTACATTGGTCAAAATATGATTATGATATCAAATTTTATTGCTTTCCTCTGAATTTCCTATTGTAATGTCAGGAAAAAAGGCTACCATGCCTAAAGATATTACATTGAAAGAACATATCTTTCTGCAGAGCATTGAAAAAGAAGTATTAAGATGGTTTGCACATAAGAGAAACAGATTCAATAACCAAATCTCATGCAAAACAATATCTCTCCACTCTTGACTTTAAAATTTTAAAAATCTAAAGCAAATTGAGCCTCATCTTTTGAATTTGAAAACTGAACTGTTTCAAGTAGAGAAATATTGTATCACACTGGATGAAGTGGTAGAGTCTATTTGTATAACATCACAGTACAAAAAGAGGTGTTTTGGTCCTCAGTGCTCTTCAACTTCATACTATATTTAGCCTTTTTAACTTTTTTGGATTCGAGCGTCACTGATGAGTCTTTTGCAGACGAAACATGCGTCTAGCGTATATATACAAAATTTAGTCCTGGTATCTATGATGAGTTTATTGTTATGACATCATTAGGTATTAGCAGAAACCCAAACAGCAAAATGTTTTATTTTATCTTTTATCAATTTATTTCTTCAAACAAAGATAAAAACATATCCATACCACAAACAATCACAATATTTTGCATTTTTATACAAAAATCCACAAACTTTCAAATATTTATACAAGTACACAATTTAATGTTATAATGTATTGGTATTATGATGAATTAAATATATTATTTTGAATTGTTGTTTAAGTCACATTTTCTTTTGTTTCTGTATCTGCATGTAGTTTATTTTTGCCAACATAAAATGTCCATTGTTTTGAATTATCAACTCTTCTGAAATCCAAACTATCAACTTCCCAACTGAAAAGATAAAATAAGTCAACTCATTAAAATATTTTTGTGTTTTTGAAATTTTAGTTAAATGCTAAATAACCTATTCCATAGAAATCTAGAAAATCTATTATAAATTTATGTATTTTTACCACAAAATATTTAAAGGGGCACTGCACAAATGTAATATAAAGAATTGAAATATATTAAAATTCTCATTTCCTGCATATTCGTGAATTAATGAGACAAGTTGTTCAGTCAAAATTGGAAAACATTGTCTTTAAAGGGCAATAACTCAAAGAAGGAATCATTTAATGATTTCCACAAATTTTGTTAATCTCGTCTTGCTGATCATTTTTACTGTCTGCAGTTTCTCCCTATCTATTTTAGTTTTCAAGAGATATGCAACAATTTTTTTTAAATGGAAAAAATTGTCATTTTAGGATAATAACTCCTATATTATTGCGAACCAAATGATACTGGTACCTTTCCACAGATTTACCTGCAAGTTACCTGTCGATTTAAACTTCTTAAAGCTCTATTGTGCCATCTAACAAATACAATAGCTATTGTTCTCTGTTTAGTTTATTCAATGGGACCTTTAAAGTTCTTCCAAAAGAAATCGATCACTCACTGATTAATTTACCTGTCAATAATGAAAATACATGTACAAATGTACAAATAAGGAATCAAAGAACTGCATGTGATGTTGTATTTATTCAATATCAATATTTAATTTGTTAATATAAACACTGATAAAACATTAAAAGTTGATTTCTGATCAAATTTCAATATTTAACTTATTAAAATTTGCTTTTTTGGTGTGTTCACAAATAAAAACTTGAAAATGATAATGTTTAAATTAAGGTCCTCATAAATGTATTCTTTATAACTGAACGACCACAAAAAACACGCAAATTCTTTGAAACAGTAGTAAAAAAAAAAACTTTTTAAAATTGAATCAGTGTTTATATTGAACATATTGAAAATACATTATTGTTATAGAATAAAAACTGTATCACATGCAGTTTAAAGGGGCACTAGCTATGAGATATATAAAAAATCTAAAGTTTGATTTTTTTTGGTTCAATCAATAATGAAAGTGAAATAGTGAAATAACAATTTGCTTTTTGCAGCCAAAAAGGTTCAATTATGTCAAATTACGCTAAGAAACATTGATAATTAGTTATTCACTTGCAAGTAAATGAGTTGACCTCTTTAAATCCGTATTAATGTGAACTTCAATTTAACCCCTAGCTAGAGATTGACAACGCATGCATTGTTTGTGTACTGGTTATTTAAAGAAAAAGAATGTCAACAATGAAAGTGAAACTACGGTAAATCATTTGATTACTAATTCGATGCACATAAAATCATTCTTATACGGTTAAAAGTAATGAGAAACATCTATTTTTAATCTATGAAATAAAATCAAACAGACCTATAAAATCCAAATGCACGTGTTGGTTTAATCTATTCATATCTTTATTTATGTTTACATCGCTTATATGGTCATCCGAGGTCAAATCGATAGAAAATTAGATGGCGTCTGGACTAAAATACACACGAAACGAACTTATATATTATCTACCCCATGCTCAGTAAACTGTTTATTTTAGACTTTTGATAGTTTGGATAAATGTTTTAGATTGTTATAAATCAAATATGAGAATTTGAGTCAAATCAGTGACCATGAATTTGACAGCTAGTGCCCCTTTAAGGGACTTTAAACATGTATTTCAATCAACAAACAAGACATTTATTTGGTCAGGCTAATTAATCAATGAGTGATAGATTTCTCCTAGAAGAAATTTAATATAAAGGTCCCAAGTGAATAAACTACATAGTGAACAATAGCTTTGTATTGTTTCGATGGGACAGGTAAACTTGCAAAAGTTTAAATACAACTCTGTGGTAAACTTTCATTTGGTTTGCAATAAAAGTCATCTAACAGTTTTGGTGTAAATTAGACAGTAGGTAGATGTCAACATCTGAACATTTCTGCTTCCTCAGATTTTTTCTATAAATAGTGTTGATAAAACATGCATTTTAACTGTTTGTTCAGTTTATGCCTTGTCCTGCTAAGTTGGTTGCCAAGCCGGGTCATCTGACACATTTTATAAACTAGATACCCATATTGACCTGGTATGGTTTAATTTAGCCCATAAGTTTCAGAGGAGAAGAATTTGTAAAATCTAAGGGACCACAGAAAATGGAGGCAAAGCTGAAACAGTAGCAGAGTGTATTTACCCTGGTACCAAGTAATAATAACACTTACTCATCATCTATTGTTGGTCTGCTACATTTTGTTAATAGGATGCCATTCTTTTTCGTACCATGAAGTGGAATTGAGAGCTGAAAAAAAGAAAATTAAGATGAGAAATTGAAATTACAATAATATTTGTAGTCATTTTTTGTTTTTGCAAAGGTGCTATATATAGTTTCAGAATAATAACATAAATCTTACAACATGTACAGGTAAATATTTGATGATTGCAGTCATTTCTGCATTTTGAGAAATATCTTGAAAATCTTATCATTTTTGCTGTAAAAGTTCTGCCCATCTATCATATTTTGACTCAAAAACATTAAAATTAGTTAAATTTCATCATTTACAGATAATAACTCCTATGTACCCTTCGGCCTTGCGTTCTATCTTTAGACACTGCCTCCATATTGGTTGATTGGCAGGAATAAGAAACACAAACTTTATACTAGATTCCCCTAAAGATCATTCAGTCCATGTTTGATAGAAGTTGTCATGGTGGTTTCAGAGGAGTACAATTTTTGAAAACTTAATTTCAGTTGTTGCTGCATGGATTTATATCATTGTTTTGTCAAAATTTAGTTACCTGAGCAGAAAAATCATCCACTTGTGTATATGGGTCATTAAGTTCCACTGTGTCAGCTGTGATGGGATCTCCTAACAAATCAACAACAGGCTGGTATCCTTGCAGAAGATTTACAGACTTTTTAAAATGTTCTGAATTTACCATAAATACTGTAATTATAAAATATATTTTGTTGATATTAAAATTCTTCTTCAAAGTAGCAACCATCTGATTTGTAGAGATGGAAAAGAATAGCAGGATTCTGAATTAATATTGTATTCATTGCAATTTTATACTGCTACATTGACAACACTTAAGTAAACTGCATCTTTGCAATTTTAGGAATATTTTATTTTCTTGGGTGCAACCTCATGAACCTAGAATTCTATTTTATATACAGGACATATACAAATGTACATTTTAAGGAACATGTACATTTAAAACAGATCTATTGTGTCATTTGGTCTCTTGTGGAGAGTAATTTGTCTCATTGGCAATCATACCTCATCTTCTTTTTTATACTTAGCATTGAAAATTAATATAGGATTTTTCTAATGTTGACAATGTCTCATCACGATTCAGGATTGATTTTTTTTGTCAATCAGGATTCACAGAAAATAAATTCCATGATCACGGATCACGAAAATATTAATAAAAAAAAAATCTGTAGAAAAATGGATCACGATAGCGAAAATGCGCCATCACGAAGAACAAAAAATAACCCATCAGGCCCCTCATAATTTGTATATGAAAATGCTTCTCCACACCCTTAACAATTAAAAATCTAAATTATTTAAAAAGTCAGCAGGCCTCACGCTTTGAATATCAAAATCTAACTTTCTCTATCATTTGCGCTATTTTCACATTTCTTGATCAGTGTGTGAAAAATATTTCTCTTTACTAGTGAAAAATCTGTTCTCTGCAAAAGATAATTGTCGATGTTAAGTTTCTTCTGAGTTTTACCTATTGTGACATCATGAAAAAAGTCAACCATGCCTTTTAAATATGACGTCATTTAGAAAGTACACAACTTTCTTCAAATCTTGGGAAAGGAAGGATATATATCATTGGAGAAAAGATTCCACCACTATAACTCATGATTTGGAATATTTCTCTTCTCTCAAAAGTTAAATTTTAATTTTTTTTAAAAGCTCTGAAAGCCTTGCACTTTAAAAATTTTAATTTAACTATGAAATTTTAATTTAACTATGAAGAGTGAAGAAATATCGTAACACACTTGCTGCAGTTGTGGAATATATATATAAAAGTCTAAAAAGGATTCTACACGTACCACTACAGATATGTCTCATGTGAAGAAATATCTGACATAAAACACTTGCATGTTGCAGTGTAGTCCAAATAATTATGACGTCTTGAAAGGCTATTATAATTTTTTTCTTTGACGCCTTACATCGACGATGTAAGGCGTCAAAGAAAAAAATTATAATAGCCTTTCAAGACGTCATAATTATTTGGACTAGTTGCAGTGGTGGAAACTATTAGTGGTAATGTGACATCATTTGAATGGTGAATACTGAAAGTTTGGTGTCTGTAGCATTAACTTGTAGAAATTACACTTCAGGACATATATTCATTTAAAAATATAAGAAACAGAATTAGCAATACAAAATTAAAAGGTTTGAGAGGTTATCATAATAAAGTCTAAAAATCTACACTTTAAAACACCGTCTAATACCTCGATACTTGTCTCGAGCTGAAATTTGAGCGTAAGTGTATGCAGCACCAAGCGATAGTCCTAGAGCGGCGAAATGCTTAAGATAGTTCTTCATTTTGCAATGTGCGCTATTATTTAAACTTGATTAAAAGACTTCTTGTCGAAAGTACGACCTCATGACTTTCAGAATTAATCAACACTTTACACAACATTTTCAAGGGACATGCTAAAATGCAGCACGCTGTATTAGTAATACCACATAACCTGATAACGTTGACGAAGACTCCAAACTGCATGAAAACTGATCATCTTTGAAAAACAATGCAGAAGTTCAAGTTCAAAATTGAATTTGACAAGCAACAAAATCTAAAGGTCAACATGTTTTATCAAATTAGGATACATGTGAAACAAGCACATGTGATATGGAGCCAAAACATACAACATTAGTTTTTATATAACTGATTATTGAATACCATTTATTTTATATAAGATGTCAAACATTATTTGAAAAAATACATGAATATATATATAGTTAAATTCCTCCATTTATATGGACCAGTCACCTGGAAAGCATGATTCGTATAAATTACAAAAATTGGGTTCTACTAAAAAGCGCCCAGGTAAAGAAAAAGCGCCTGGGGAAAAGAAAAATCGCCCCGGAAAAAAAAATTGTCCAGGGTAAAAAAAAAAAGGAAAATATATAGATTTTGTAATAGCAAATACAAATATTTTTATTGGCACAAACTCATTAACAATAAATAGTTAAGACCTATGGCATTACATATAACTATAATAATTGACATGGTAGAATGAAAGGTTCCATGATAACATATCATGCTATAATGAAAAGTTACATATTGATGTATCATTTAAGTTCACTATTTCTTATATTTAGACACTCTGATATGAAAGAGGAAGACAGTCTAAGTAATATTGCTGAGCTATTATTAACCAATAGAGATATTTTTTCATCAACGGTAATGTTATTCTGGCACAAGAGATCTACTAGAACTTTGTGTCGATGAAAGTTTAAAGCACATTGTTTTTTTTTAATTTTATTTTATACAAGTATTTTGCAAATTCAGATAATAGACATTTGTAATAAAGCACAAAAACAAGTATGAAATAAAGGCAACAGTAGTATACCGCTGTTCTAAACTCATAAATCTATGGACAAAAAACAAAATCGGGGTAACAAACTAAAACTGAGGGAAACGCATTAAATATTAGAGGAGAACAACGACAGGACATATATTTACATACTTAAGGTAGATCACAAGTATATATTTTTTGAGACAGAATTTTTTTATAATTTGCCAAAATGAAGATTTTACTATGCTCTTTTTAAAAATTTAATAAAAAGAATGGGTCACCGTGCTATTTTTCAAGCTATGTTGTGTTGAAAATTGCCAAACTTTGGTTAGTTTGTTCATGAAAAAACACATTAGTGTGCATAAAAAAAATTCTATGAGATAGAATTTTGAAATAAATTGTGAGAAGAAAGGTTTCATAATATGTTTTAAGAAAATAAAAAGAAAACATATGCATGGTGTCACCGAACTTGTTTTCTTGCTATAAGTAAAAATAAAAAAATTCCCTATTAGCCCAGTATAAATTTTGTACTAAAAGAGTTATCTCCCCTTAAATGGCACATTTGAAGAAAAAGATTTTAAAACCAAAAGAAATTTTATTTGTTAAAATATTTTGAATAATACGATTAATTAACAAGTTTTCTCTAAATAGAAAAAATAGTCTAACCATTGAATTGCAAATCTGTCTCCAAATTTGCAGATTAAGGCAAATAACTAGACCGATTTTGTACTGTGATTGTACAATCCAAGATGGCGGTATACCATGAATCTACCTTAAATGTTAAAGTGCAACAACACTATCTAACCACATTATTTAGAGGGGGTCTCATTGGGGGGTTCCGATCCCGGATCCGGCTTACTGTTTTGTCGGATTCCCGTATCCCGCTTACACTATGTACATAAGCAATTCTCATTTTTTTGTCATTTTGCGGGTCCCGCTAGACCTCATTTCCCGTTTTCAAGACACAATAATTTGAATTTCATGTGTTACGCTTACAAAAAATCAGCAATCCCGCGTCACGCTTACAAAAAATCGGCAATCCCGCGTCACGCTTAGACCCCAATGAGACCCACTTTAGATATAGCATCGTAAATATCCCCTTTTATATTAAGAACAAAATAAGCAATGATTATTTTTTTTATTCAGGAAAACATTTATTATTATAGATTATTATTATTTTATTCTCCTCACGCTTTTTTTCTTCCCAGGGCGCTTTTTCTTTTCCCTGGGCGCTTTTGGGTACTTTTTAGTAGGACCGCAAAAATTAGTACAAAAGTCTTTGGATAATAGTACCTTAACTTAATGCTTTGTTAATTGGCAATTACCTGGAACCTGTATAAATTTATAAAAAAAATGAGATAGGAAATTGGGAATATGTCAAAGAGCAAAAAATATCACAAGGCCACCAACAGGTCTTCAACACTGACAACAGAGAGAAAATCCCGCATACAAAGGCAGGGTTTAAACAGCCTGACCCCTTAAAAAAAAATGTTTACTAGGTAGTTCAGGAAAATGAAAAATTGAAATGAACCAAAATTTAAATAAATATACAAGACTAACAAAGGCCAGAGGCCTCTGACTTGGGACAGGCAGTGTTCAATAATGCATTACCATAGAAGATAATTCATTTGCTAATCTGACTGACAATGACAAAGTTATATATACTTAACCCATCAACACCAACACAAGGGAATAAACTAGGATCCTTTATTAAAAAGTCAATGGAACTCAGGACAGGGGACCCTTTAATATTTACCTGAATTTGTATATATATTGAGTTACTTAGTTATTGTCTTCATTTGTTTTTGTTGTTGTTATATGTCACAAACTGTAATGTTTATATGACAATAAAACTTTGAATTGAATTGAATTGATTTGAATTGAATAATGATGAAACATGTGTTGTTAGATCTTAACCCTCCTCCATACCTCAAACCAGTGTATGGAATAAACAAAACAACATCAATATGCACAGTAAAACTCAGTTTAAAGAAGTTAAAGTTGGATGTCAGAATATGTAACAGAAAAAAATAAGCAAAATAAGGATGATCGATACATAAAGTAACAAAGGACTAAGTACCAGCATTAACTATATTGAGAAAATGAAAGCAATCTTTACCCTACACTGCTTACATGTACATTTTGTACTTTGATAACTTAATGTTATGAACAGTTTTACATACATGACATATCGGATGTATTGGAAAATTCTGTAAACCAACTAATTTTCTAAGGCCTTTTACAAATGTTTTATTTTTAACAACTTACATGAGTAAAAACTATAACTGGGATTCAAATGGACAGGAAAACATAAAATTTGGATCTTGCATACTAAGAAAATGAAAATTATCAGCTTTTCCTTCTGTTTCATATATGAAAAACAAGACCTAAGTTTGCTCCCTGACTCTGTAATGAATGGTATGCTATTTCTCTTTGCAGGTGTGATCATCATGGGATACAAAGATGCTGTAAAATTGTGCTGGTAAAAATTAAACAGGATACCTCTGTAAGAATGGCACTGAATCGATTATGTATTCCTTGGTCTAAGGTGCCTCGATGTTCGGCGATATATAACTGTTTACTTACAAATCAAACTTGTCTGCAATATCAAACATGTGAAAAATCAGGTTACAGATTTTTAACAAAATCATCTAAAGTATTCTCTAATACTAATTCAGAGAATATGGTTGAAAATAAAATTGCTGATAGCTCAAGTGTTTTAGGACGTCAATTACTTCATCCAACTGGAATGACAGAAATTCTAGCATGTGAAAGCAGTAAAGCTCTTCTATCACTTGCTTCAAGAAAAACACAAGATTGGAATTTCAATCCCACTGACCTTGTTCCCATTTTCAGTCACCTTGAAGATATTGTTTATGAAAAAGAATTAACTCACCTGTCTTGGCTATATGGAGAAAGGAAAATTGCATTTCAACAACTTGTTTATAATAAGAGATTACAGACTGATGTAAATACTCCACTGCAGGGACCAGAGTTCACACAACTATTACATTCTCTCTCAACAAGTATAGATGACTTAGAAACAGAACATTTAACAGAAATTTTATCTGCAGTTGCTCATCTTGGAGTGCCTTTGTCAAATATTACGTGTGTTGACATTCTTAACCAAATTTTAGACAAGTCTGCATCATTTTGTTGGTCAGATTTCAGACATATTGTTCCCTTAGCAATGGAAGGTGCTTTAGGAAATAGAGAAATCATATTTAACATGCTTATTTATCCAAAATTTCATGAACTGATAAAAAATAGTGGTTTAGAAGGACAGAGTCGAGATATGCTTCTTTCTTTTCATCCTTTACTCCTTCGAGCTGCAGACAGGTATCCAGTAGATATTATAATCAAATGCATGAGAAAAATTGCATCTTTAACTTCAGAGGAAGTTTTCAATGATCATGAGGTAGCTGTAGATATGTTTGATTTGATGGTTAATTTTGCAAAGGATGATGGTCATAAGAGTCTTCATTCCTCTGATGTGATGTTTCAGCTTTTTATCAAGATCTGTTTGAGGTCTGCTGAAACAATTGTAGAAAATATTGATGACGTAGAACCATATAACTACAGAACAATCAGAAAAGGCGTTTGGATTATCAATCAGTGCATTTTCTTTTACCCAAAACAGTTAACAGACATATTTAATTTACTTGAAAGTGCATTAACCAAAAAATGTACTGAATTACTTGATAAAGAAAATTTAACTTCAGCAGAAGTCAGCTATGCAATTCCTCATGTTCAGAATTTAAGAGAATCTGTACATGGTGAGAAAATAGAACAGACTTTAAGGAAATGTTTGAAAGATGCTGATGGTTATATTATTAGCCATTTGGCATATAATATTCATAGAGAAAATGTCAGCATGGATTTCATTTACGACCTAAACAATATTTGTTTAGAAAGGTTAACTGAAAAGTATGACAAAAAAATCGTACGGTATTTAGGTTTCAGTACGAGGAATGATATAGAACCAATCAGAAATCAACTTGTATCCAAACTACTGCACATGTTCAAACACAAAACTTACAGTACCACAATGACTTGTCGACTCGGGGCTTCACTTATACTGCTTTCACCAGAGATAGACCCTCCTAATTTTGTAATCAATGACCTTATCCAAGCTATTCCAAGGGCAGAGGTCAAGGACATATTTTTCATAGCAGTATGTTTCAGAAAAATGTTTAGACAACGAAAAAAGGAGTTTTATCGATATTATGGAGATTTAATGATGGCAATAAATAAATCTGTTTCAGCCAAAATCCACCAAGATCGACAACTTGATACATTAACCCGACATATAAACATGATGATCTCTTGTGACATACCTTTGTTGAGAATGGACAATGAAGCCATTATACAATTCTCTAGAATGCTTCCTGATGTGGCCAGAAACATGACCATGCTTGAGTTTGGGCATCTTCTACGGAGGATTTCAGTAACGGCCTACTATAATGAGGAGCTACTTCATATACTAGAAAACTATGTTATTAAGAACAAAGACAACATATTGATAAAACACTTGATCTATGTTCTTGGTTATATGGAGGAAACAGGATATGAAATCAAAGAGCACAATTTTGAATCTGTATGTTTGGAAATTCTGGACAGGAGTTTTGATGAATTATCTCAATATGAACAGATTGATATAGTCTTAGACCTGTGTACACTACAAATATACCCAGAGAAATACATTCATCATATATTCTCTTTGGAATTCTTTAAGCGGTTAGGCGATTTTATTAATGGTTTGTACAATGTATATATTAAGAGATATTGGATACATGTTAGTTGGAAAGCCACCAACAACCAATTATATTTAGGGGTTACTGCTAGTGGTCTCTAACAGTAAGATTGAAGTGACCAGTCAACTTCAAATGACCTAAAAAGTAAAAAGTTATTTAACAATTTAGCTATAAATGCTATACATGTACATGCTAAAGCTGTCTTTATGGAAAGTGGCACTATGATATTGTCAATAAATAGGAATATTATGGTATATTATATAGGACAAGGATATTTTGTAAGTCATATCACTATGGACACTATACAAGATTCCATTTTTCAATTCTGTAATTTGATCTTGAAATAGTTTGATCCTATGTTAAGAGAATCAAACAATCTTATATTCAACAACAAAAAATACAAGAAGATTTGGTATGATTAGCAATGAGACAATTCTCCACCAGAAACCAAATGGCATATATGTTAAAACTACTAGTAAGTCAGGTGACATACAATATTTTAATCGCTAAATTGCCAACAGTTAAACACTCAGCATTCAATCCAGATAATTGTTCAATGGGAGAATTTATTTTCAAGAACTAAGTGTTTATTCATCTTATCAGAAATAATCCCCAATTGTACTTGTATTTCAGGTCTAAAAGATGAGCAAGAAGTGTTAAGGATAAGGTTAGCCTTGGCCAATCTAAACAGAACAGTGGTTATTGATTGTCCACAGTTTAATATTCCCTGGATCATGAAAAAGTTTCCACCAGGTAAGACAGTTAGGAAGATTCTACCACTGCATCAATTGTGATATGATATATATATATATATATATGTCATGTACAAGTTGCAATTTTGTACAGGTTATAACATGTACAAAAATATTGTACATGTTATAACTTGTATAATGTAAAAATACAAGTTATAACATGTACAAAAGTACCTCATACATGTTATAACCTGTACAAAATATTGCTTAAAAATGGGCTTAACTTGTACAAAATTTAAGATAAATCTTAATGAAGTAAAATATACTTTTTAATTCACCAATGCATAAAGAACAACAATAAATAGGCCAGAACGTGTCTTTTTCTGCAGAGGACAATCATCACAAAGTTTCAGAAATATATATTTCATGACTTATGTTGGCAAAATTAGTTTTCATGTAATTGTATGTTTTATATAGTCCATCATGGCTTAAATAAGTGTTACACTATTTACTAAAAGCTTGCATTTCCTCAATGACAATTACATTAGATACTAGAAACTAAATTCTTCCAAAAATTTAAAGAACGATGCCTAATAATTTTGGGTAATACTCCTCCCTCTCGTTTTATAGACTAAAACAATCACACCTTCCTATATCTAACTAAAGACTAAAACAATGTCTATATGCTTACTCTGTAAAAGCAAGAGAGAGCTGAAATAGTTTTCATTGGACCACGCTTCATTATCAATATCTTTAGATGTACTCTTCAACATTTTTTGCCTTCAGCATGACTTATGTAAATTTATAACTCAATTTTTTTTATAAACTATAAGATCATTGCATGAGGCGAATGTCATTTTGATGTTTAAAATATACATCCTCTACTTTGAAAGCATGTATTTGTGACCTTTGGATGTTGTCTGCTCCATGGGCTGGTTGTTGTCTTTTAGACGCATACCCCATTTCCATTCCCAATTTTATTTGTAGAAACATCAGTCCTGGCTATCCTCTTATGTCTTTTAGTGTCAACTAGAATAAAATTATTTTACTTTTGCCTTCAAAGTGGACACTCACAATTATAATTCATCAAATAAAGATATGTCCAAAGATAGTCATAAGAGGATCATAAGACATGTCCTAAGATATATCTTATGACAAGCCTTAGGAATGCTTCATAATACCGACCCCTGGACATTAACTGTATCAAAAAAGGACAAAACACACTAACATGAAGGAATAAAAAAAAAGTTATGAAAATATTATAGAGGTCAATAACATCTGTTGCGATAATAGAAACATATCCCTATTTTCCGATTTTGTACAAGTTAAAACCATTTTTAAGCAATATTTTGTACAGGTTATAACATGTACAAGGTACTTTTGTACATGTTATAACTTGTATTTTTGCATTATACAAGTTATAACATGTACAATATTTTTGTACATGTTATAGCGTGTACAAAATCGCAACTTGTACACGACATATATATATTAGAAGATGTGGTACATGTGGTATAAGTGTCTTCACTTGTCAGAGACAGCTTAATTTTCAAATTTCAAACGAGAAACTCTCCAAAGGTTTTCAGTATTTTAAAAATTTTAACTGTCAAGATTTGGTAGTGAAATCTGTTCCTCTAATGATTTTTAAGACGATATGTTGACAAACTTGACCTTTCTTTTTCAATTTGTTTTCAATTGCCTGCAAAATGTTGTGGTCTTTCTATGAACCGTCATCATGTATAGTCACTTTTTTTGGGGTGAATTCATTAAAGATATTTAAAGAAAAGCAAGAAAATTAAATGTCATGATTGAATCAAATCAATGAACCATAAAAGTTACCATATCATACCTTCTTCTTTTTGGTACATGTACGTCATGTACATAGAAATTATTTTCTTGAATTCATAAACCTGATAAAACCTTATGAACACAATTTGAATTTGTTTAAAGGATAGCAAATTGAGTAAGAGAATAGAGACAAATCGGTAATTAGTTATGTTCGGAAGGCAATTTTGTCTGTTGCTGGAAGAAAGATTTTTGATCACATGCCCAGGCCCGTAGCTAGGAATTTTCAAGGGAGTTTATTTGGACTCACAAACTCGACTTTAACAGTCACAATTCGAACAGAACGTTGACTTTAACAGTGCTTATTTGTTTTCAAGAGGTGTTTGTCCGAACCCCCTGACCCCCCTGGCTACAGGTATGCATGCCTACATGTTTCAAATAGGTGGCTTCAAATTTTATCTTTCCCAAATTCATTCTACACTATAGAATTTGTCTGGAACTACTTATAATTTTCTGTAATATTTATATACTAGTTTAAAACACTTTGTAGTAGATTTATTTATAGTATTTACATTTCTCTCTCTCTCTAGAATTTAAAGTTGAAAGTAGAAAGACATTTAGACGAAGAAGATTTGAAGATTTAGAATCAGTGATTCATTCAGTATTAGGGAGTGAAGTGTTTTACAACAGAACAGATTTTTTGCCATACAACTACATTGGTGGTAAGATTCATAGTTATGTTTTTGATGCCCACTCAGACTCTTTTGACAGAGACATATATTGTTATCTTTGTCTGTTATTTCATCATTCCCAATTCAACAGTTATGAGATATAAGAAGAAGAGTTATGAGTGCCAATGAGACAACTCTCCATCCAAGACACAGTTTGTTAAAGTAAACCATAATAGGTACGGTCTTCAACTTATAGCCTAAACTTTCACTGAACAGCAAACTATAAAGGGCCTAAAAATGACTAGTGTAAAACAATTTAAATAGGAAAACCAACTGTCTTATTGATATAAAAAGCAAGAAACAAAAATTAGTTATGAACCACAGCAACAGACATCAACCACTGAACAACAGGTTCCTGACTTTGGTCAGGTGCAAACAAATGCAACAAGTTTAAATGTTTTAGCAGGCGCCAACCTTCACCCTAACCTAGACCAGTAGTATAACATTACAACATAGAAAGACACACTGTAAAATATCAATTGAAATTGCTTAAGTCGATCAAAAAGAAATATTAACAAAACAAGTAAACATACAGAACAAATAAATTTGATCTATGACACAATATGATTACAATATGTAAAACAATGTATCCATAACAATGTCAGAAAGACAACTATAAATTTAAACAAAATGGCATTAAATTAAATAAAAGTACACATGCACTAGCATGACATATTTTAAAAGGGCCTTTTCCTTTTAATATGTTATAAATATTTTGCCAATATTCAATATTTCCAGCAGTAGATATGACTAGTATTTACTAATTTAGTGCTGACATTGTTGTACTTCGATTCTATAATTACATGCAAGGTAAAAAAGGTTATATGTTTGATTTCATATTTTTGCCTGTCTTGAATAGAAAATATAAAAAAAATAAAAAATCATTTATTTATCAATTCATGCTTCATATATCATAATCAAATAACTTTTTCAATTTCTTCCTCCAAAGATTTTGTGTTTTATTTGGATAAAGACAGAAAACCTGTGGAATACAAAAAAGGAAAATATTCAAGGGATCCATCTATACAAAGGTTTGTTTAAATATTTGAGCTTACCTGACCAAAAAACACTTTGTGAGCTATTGCCATTACTTGCTGTTTGTTGTACTATACCTTTAAGCTTATAACACTAAAGGGTCAAGTGAGCTATTTTCTTCACTTGGTGTCCATTATCTTTGGTAGCCCATTATTATTTACAAAAATACTCTTCTTTGAAACTACCAGGTCAAATGAAATCACACTTGGCCACAATCATCATTGGGTATCTAGTTTAGAAATTGTGTCTGATGATCTTGCCTGCAATCCATCATTGCCAATATGAGATAAAATGCAAAGTTTATCTATTATGATAAAAACCACCATAGATATAATAAAAAAATCTGACACCAACTTAAATGTATAGATGATGAGATCTACCAACTGCCCATTTACATCAAATCTGTCTCGCAACTTCTTATTGTCATTAAATGATGAATTTTACCAGTTGTTTTCTCTTTAGCCTATTATCTTGAAAATGGTAATAGATAAAGAGAAACATTAATAGCAAAAAATGATCTACAAGAAAAGATCTTCAAATAATTTAACATGAACATGGCTGAAATGTCTCTCCTGAAATTGGTTTCCATTCTCTACCTTATGTTTGCCTCAACCAAATGTTATAAAACTTGTACACAATGCTTATTACTACACAATAAAGTTTAATTTTGAAATTGGGTAGCATCACCTTTACCGTTCTAGAGTTTTGTCCTCTACAAATGGAAAAATTGATAATTTTTTCATTTCTGTTCTCTAATTTAAGTTTGCCTCAACCAAATGTTGAGGGGGGATAGGACCTTTATCGGGACTCCGGGATCGGGTGTTTTTAAGCTCGGGATTTCGGGATTGATCCTTTCAGGATCCGGGAATCCTTTTTTTCGGATTTCGGGATGTCGGGATTTGCTTTATTTAAATTCGGGACCTCAGGATTTCGTTTTTTCAAGTCCGGGATTTCGGGATCAAGACCCCTCCTATCCCCCCTCAATGTTATGTTATCTCATATAAGCAAAGATGACAAGTGTTAGTAGGGGCAATATTTCATATAACACAATTTTTATCAACCTTTAATTATTACAAGCAGAGAGAGAAACTTGGAAAGCAAAAATCATTCACTAGACAACATCTACAACTAAGTCAACAAGGGGTGAAATCATTGGTCATCTTTTGATAAAAAAAAAAGTAAAAATACCAAACTGCAAGTAACAGACAGTACTTAGTTATTGCCTTAAAAAGACTATTTTAGCAATAGTTTGATATTTTTTGTATACTATATTGGAAATTTAATAGATTGATAGAGATTGAAAAATGACCAAGAAGACAAGATTGAAAGATAAATTATTTATGTATGTTCAAAATTGCCTGTCAACTCCTTACAGCAGTAAATGTCCTTAAAGGGTTATTGCTCTTAAATGCCACTTTTTGACTTAATTTTCATGTTTCTTTTGAAATTTTTATTGATAGAAGAACCTGTCAACTACCAAGCTTATCAGAAAATCTACAAAATAATCTGTAACCATGTGCTTTTACTTTCTGGGAGAAATGTACAAGGAACCTTAATTTTGATTAAATGTCTTAAATTTTCAGTGGCGGATCCAGAAATTTTCATAAGTGTGGGCCCACTGACTGACCTAAGAGGGGGCCCGCTCCAGTCAGGCTTCAGTGATTCCCTATATAAGCAACCAATTTTTTTTCCAAAAAGGAGAGGCCCAGGCCCCCCCCCTAAATCCGCCTCTGATTTTGACCCCATCGATATCTTTAAAAAAAGCATATGAATTTATATTTTTTATTACATATTTGAACTGGCTATCATGGCTATGTGAAAAATAATTAGTATCAATATTGTTTTGTATGTCCTTAATATACATGTTAAGTACAGGGAGAAAGGAATTTCTTTCCAGAAAAGAAACTTTGCATTATGTAGGTAACCAAATAATGTTTTCAAATTATAGGGTAGTTGTATTATATATGGATCAAAGACATTTCTGCCTGAACAGTCGACGATTAGTTGGTTCATTTAAAGCAAAGATCCGTCATATACAGATGTCAGGATCTCATGTTGTAGAGGTAAAAAGAAATTTATTCTTATAAATTGTGACTTGGATGGAGAGTTGTCTCATTGCCACTCATACCGCATCTTCTTATATCTATTTAAACAGATATAATTATTTTACTTGTGATAATAGGATGGTAAAACATCATTGACATTGACAAAATATCTAATGTTTTCTAGGGGTTTACAAGATAAAATGCTTTACATGTTTAACCCTGCTATATTTTTCTTTGCTTGTCAGAAGCCATGCTCCTAATTCACTGGTTGACATTTGTTTTAATCTGATATAAATGTTATTTATGGCCCCTTTACTTGTTGGCATTATTGTCATTTGCTGTTTTTTCAAACATTTGCTTTACATACCACATCTCCTTAACGCTATATTTATAGTTGTTAATTATTATTGATTGATTGTATTAAAGAGAGTTTTAACCGTAAGGATGTACTTAGGTGAAATTTAAAAAATCAAGAAATTAAAATTGATACTACATTTTGAATGAGCACCGTTTAAGGAACAAAATAAGCTAAAAATAATGATAGGTCATGGGCCTTGTTTTCAAGATATTTGAGTTTTAAAAAAGAGCGGGAAAAGGCTGACTTGGACTTTTACCTTACATTTGCATTAGTATTATTTGGGTCTCAAATCGAAAGAACAAAAATTTAGAAATTGCTCAAATTTTGGAAAATGGCCTTTTATGAGCTATTGAAGTATTTTATACAAAGAAAAATGGGTGTTATGGGGCAAAAAAATTAACCCAGTACTGATGGAAAAATACCAAGGAGTCCGTAAAATTGGCACCAATTTCCAAAACCTTATCTAAGTACATCCTTAAGAGAAAAAAAATACTATTTGTAATACACAATGTACTTTCAATTATTGAAAAATGAAATTGTATGCACACTACCATGAAGGTTCAGACCCTGTCTTTTCACCATTCACCATAGCAAGTTTTTAAAAACCTTTTTCTTTAAGTGTCCTGCTTTAATTTTGTCCAGTAGCTCTTGTTTCATCTGGAAGGGAAGGGGTCTGTTTAAAGGAATAACGTTATACATGTGTTTATCTGTTTCATAAGTTACAATTTCTAAACTAGTTATTGCTTGAAAGTTTAAGATAATCTAGTCCTATAACATATGACCTCGGGGGCATTATTTACTATTTCTATTTACTGTTCTGATATTTCTTTTTACAAATAAAAATTAAAAATATCAGTATAAAAACGTTAAAAAAGGAATAAGAATGCGAAGTCATATGTTATAGGACTAGAAAAGATAAACATGATAATCTTAGCAATTAATAACATTATACATCATTATTATTATGACCATATCAATAATATCTCTCAGATAGTTTAAAGGGCATTACAGGAAATTTTTGGTGACTATATGCTATGATTTGTTTTCTTCAGATTCCTGTATTTGAATGGAATTCCATGGCACTCTCATCAAAAGAATCTAAAGAAAAGTATCTTAGGACTAAAATGTTATCATTCTGAGGGGAACAAAGTTCATGCCAGACAAAGCAAAGATTTTTATAAAAAAATAAATAAAAAGCATCAATTATTTTTAAAGATTTTTTAACTATTTTAGTTCATAAGACCAAAAGGTATCATCATAGTTACTTCCCATTTATTGCCTGTCATCTTGCAATTGTCCATTGTCTGAAATTTCACACCATAGAGATATTAAAAAATCTACTGATAATTGTGAGTCACAATTCCCTCAAATATTGGTTTTGTAAGAGCATTAACATAAATATTGGGACTGCATTTATGTTCAGATTTTGTTCTAAAACATTAGGAGCAATACTTAAAATAAATTAAATTAACACTCATGTCATTTGGTCATCAGTATTTGAGCTAATGTCATTGTCATGCATTGATTAACACAATATACATGCTGATAATAAAAAAATGACTTGAAATATTTGAGACCTGTTTAAAAAATGCTATATTAGTGGATTAATACACATGACTCCCTACAATCTGCATCTTGTTTGTTGCAAGTACTTCAATTTCTTCTGGAATCATAAAACACACAATATATTTGAAATCAAACTTGGCAGTGGTGTTAGTACATGTTCAGGTTCAATTTCTTTTGGTAAAACATTATTTTAGAACTTATTCCATGTAATTGCACAAGATCAACTAAACATTTGACCATGATCATCAACAAACAGTGTTCTCCCATGTTCAGTACACAGTGCAGTGGTAAATAATCTTTTTTGAACAAAGTTTTTGACCACGATTTCACTTCTCTTTTTCCTCTTGAATGTGCTACAGTTTCATTTGCTTGTGAAGTTTTTATTCCCGAGAGTATCACCTGAGATACCTGTAAAGTTGGTTTTCATCTTACCTTCAAGGAGTCAAAAAGCCATACTACATATATGTAGATTGAATTGGTACTTGAGGGACAATTGATGTATATGATAAGCAGACAAAAACTGCTAAAAGTTTTGATGATTAAATATACATTAATATTCATTAGATTTTGGTATATGCAGATTGAATTGGCATGCCGTTGAGGTACAGTTTATGTGAATGCCAAGATGACAAAGCCGGTCCAAAGTGTTGATGGTATTAGTACACATTAATTTCATCAGAGTAGGTGTATGTTGATTTAATAATTTGGTCTGTAGACAAAGCATGTCGAAAGTTTTGATTGGAATGCACATTAATGTACATTAGGTTTGTGTCTATAAAGATTGAGTAGGTTTGTACATGGTGTACAGTTAATAATATGTAAGTCAAGTTATTGTTATACGTTTACCTTTCTGCATTGGCTAGAGGTATAGGGGGAGGGTTGAGATCTCATAAACATTGTTTAACCCCGCCGCATTTTTGCGCCTGTCCAAAGTCAATTTTGAGTTTAGTATGGCGTTCATTATCACTGAACTAGTATATATATATATATTTGTTTAGGGACCAGCTGAAGGACGCTTCCAGGTGCGGGAATTTCTCGCTGCATTGAAGACCTGTTGGTGACCTTATGCTGTTGTCTGCTCTATGGTCGGGTTGTTGTCTCTTTAACACATTCCCCATTTCCATTCTCAATTTTATGTCTAGTCGAAAGTTTTAATGGGATTGCACATAAATGTTCATAGTTTTTGGTGTATTTGAATTGAATTGTTCTGTACTTGAATTGCAATTAAAGTGTACGTCATGTATTCAACATATGTCAAAAGAGTTCACGGTATTGGAATTGGTCTGTACATGAGTAACAGTTAAAATATACATCATGTAAACCTTAACATACATACGTTTCTTTAAAAATCAACGAAGAATTAGTAAAGTTATTCTCTGGAAACTGAATTTCACAATATTTCGTTAAGTACATTTGACCTTTACCTTTGACCTACTGAACCAAAAATCAGTATGTGGCTTCCTTACCCCTTATGCCTATAAGTGTCATTTAAATCCAGATGGCCTACTGAAGTTTACTTTGGAAACCGAATTTCAACTAAAAATATATTTCATTAAGTACATATGACCTTTGACCTACTGACCCCTAAATCTATAGTTGTCTCCCTGACCTATAAAGCCTTCACCTGCATAAGTTTGAATTCAGCTTCAATGAGATCAACAGTCTTATAGTCAGATCCATATGAGTTACGAGGGATACATGGCTCAAATTAGTTGGAATTATCACCCACTCTATAGCCTCAATGAGATCCGCCGACTTTATGAGGATGAACACAAGGCACAGGTAAGTTGGATATATTACCCAAGCCATTTTGACTTTATGATGAGTTATGATGGTGGAAGACACCTGCATATCTCGTATATCCAGCTGAATCTTTATATGTCTAACAAACCAGGTTTATTCCACCATTATCTACATAAGAAAATGTCTGTACCAAGTCAGGGATATGACTGTTGTTATACATTCGTTTGATGTGTTTTAGCTTTTGATTTCACCATTCGATTAGAGACTTTCCGTTTTGAATTTTTCTCAAAGTTCAGTATTCTTATTGTTATACTTTCTAATAGCAACATTGTATGATTGTCATTTCTCTTTTTGTCCTTTTTGACAATTAATTGTCACTTTTAAATCAAAACCGTATTGAAAACATTGCAAATGTTTTAGCGACCCATAACATGACAGTGAGTCTCAACATCACATCATCAAAGCAAAGATTTCCAAATCGCCTTTTTGTAATGATCAAGTATTCTATATGTTAATCAGTTACCATTTTACAATTTTGTGATGTGGTTCTACCTGAAACATTGTTTCCCACTCTGTATTCAGTCATTCGTTTGTCCCTTATTATTTTTTCAGGGTAAAAAAAGGGGGTTTTGGTCATTATTCTGAATAATTACCTAAGGTTGTTGCCCTATTTATACTGTAAATTCAGAAGTTGTTGTGAGCATTTATTATTATTAGATTTTTGAAAAATAGACAAACATGCAAAATAAGTATAGCGATTTCTGGAAAATCTAATTGTTTCTCGTTTTTCATATGGATTAGACTGTTGGTTTTCCTGGATTTTTTTCCTGGTCACTTCTGTGCCCTTTTTATCTATAATGGTTTAATTTTACAAATTATGACTTGAATGAAGAGTTGTCTCATTGGTACTTATACCACACCTTCTTATATCTACATAGATATATGTATCATTGGTATCAGAATGCAAGTTCTTATCATTGCAATAATCACCAAGTCACATTATTAGCGTTAATAAAAACCTTAATATTGATTATCATGCTCTGTAATCTATACTCATTAAACCCATTCAAAAACTTTTTTGAGAGGCTTGCTATCCAAAATAAGCATGCTATGCTAATCACAATATTCATCACATATGTCAATAAGAAAGAAACACACGGACAATAAAACAAAAATACCTCTGTAATGGTAAAATGATACATGTAAACATTAGGTTGATTTACACAATAAAAGATTGGTACTCCGTTATCAAATGATAACTAATAAAACTACAAATAAATCTCTTCATGAAACCCTGCCACACAAGCTTTGAAATTCATTTATAACAATATACAATGTATATCAATTCATCATTATGTTTGGCAGTATATAGTATTATTGGAACAAAATTTATAAACACACATTAAAAATCAAACAGTGTAAACAATAACGTATTGGTTAATTTATCTTTTGAACAAACAAAACATGAAATTTAATTTGCAGTAGCACGTGTATTCTCATACAGTTGTATTAAAAAGGGACAGAAAACACATTGCAAGAAATTATTTTTATAATAAGTTTTCGGATCATTGCATTACTTATTTTTATAATTTTCTTCCATTTCTAAATTGTCTATAAGTCCTGACGTATCTTCTGTATGTATGGTAGCTTCTTCTGTAACCCTTACATACTCATAGAAATAAGCAATCACCATGAATATCAGAATGTCTATTAACATAATCACTGCAAAGAAGAAAAACTCCACAGCCTACAATATACAATAAACTGATGTCATTATAGTCACCAAGGAAGAGGAAAGGAAATGTAATTTTTCATATCCTAAATAAAGGCAACAGTAACTTACCGCTGTTCAAGTTTTGTTATGCTACATTTTTCAAATCATAAAAAAATATTTATGCTACCTTTTTCATGTTTTACGAGTTTTATTATGCTACCTTTTTCATGTTTTACGAGTTTTATTATTCTACCTTTTTCATGTTTTACGAGTTTTATTATGCTACCTTTTTCATATCCCTAAAGTTTTGTTATGCTACATTTTTCATATCCTAAAAGTTTTGTAATGCTTCCTTTTTCATATCCTAAATAAAGGCAGAAGTAGCAAACCGCTGTTAAAAAGTCACAAATCGATTGAGAGAAAACAAATCCGGGTTACAAACTAAAGGGAAACGCATCAATTGTAAGAGGAAAACAACGAAACAGATACACTGAAGTGCAAAAAAAAACGACAGTGCAGCATACATAGAGACGAACTATAAGATAACAACTGCCATCTTCCTAACTTGGTACAGGGTATTTTAAGAAAAAAGTTTTGTTATGCTACATCTTTCATATCCTAGAAGTTTTGTTATGCAACATTGTTTATATACTAAATGTTTTGTAATGCTACATTTTTCATTGGCTAAGCCTGTGACATATGTGTGGCAAACATAATTTCATATTACCATGAAATAAAAATTAAAAATAAGATCATGAGCTCATATAAAACTAAGGACAAATATAACCTTTTGAACATGAGATGGACAACCGATTAAGCTTAAAATACATTTTCAGTTTTGGGTTTGATGTATAAATATTTTTGTCAAACAGTTTGTTATGTGCAATTGTAAGAGTACTTTCTCACCTGATTGGAAAATAATTGCATTTCAATTATCATTGCAACAATAAAATTACCAAAGGCTTGGTTCATTAGAAAGACTGCCTGGATAAAAGCTTTCATGGACTTTGGTGCCTATAAACAAAAGAAAAACTACATTAAAAATTACCAAGTTCAGGAAGAGTATAGGAGTTGTTTGGAAAATTTAAAGAAACCATTTAGTTTCTGTGGTAAATAAAGGCAACAGTAGTATACCGCTGTTCGAAATTCATAAATCGATAGAGAAAAAAAACCAATTCCGGGTTACAAACTTAAACTGAGTGAAACACATCAAATATAAGAGGAGAACTAAGACAGAACAGAAACACATCACTAAAATGTAACATACACAGAAACGAACTCAGCCTCATAGACGATATAGATACATTTAGATATCTATTTTGATGATGTTGGTTTATTGATACATCCATCACTTCTCCATATCACATTTTATTCTAGTTTTGAAGATAAAATATAATGAAATAGAGAGAGCATTGATGTCATACATTGTAGGCAAATTAATTAATGATGTAATTAGTTACAATGTGTAAAAGTAATCAATTACGACCTTCGACACAGAGCCTTGGCTCACACTGAACAGCAAGCTATAAAGGACCCCAAAATGAATAGTGTAAAATAATTCAAACAGGAAAACCAAAGGTATAATTTATATAATTACGACAACAGTAGTATACTGATGTTTAATAAGTCAACAATCGATTGAAAGAATACAAATCCGGTTACAAACCAAAAACCCAGGGAAACACAACTAATCCAAAAGGAACAGCGGGAACACAAGTGCAACAAAAAACAAAAACGCCAACAAACATAGAAACGAACTATTTGATAAGAACTGCCATATTCCTGACTTGGTACAGGTCATTTTTAGAAAAATGATGGGTGGAACCTGGTTTAATTGCTAACCAAACCTCCCGCTTTAGGACAATGTTAACAAATATCGCTGAAATGACAACATTTAAAAAAAACCGAGAAACACTGAAGGACAACAACAATTGACAAACACTGAACAACAGGTTCCTTGCTTCAGTATTATTTATTTTGCATTATCTTCAACATTCCAAACGCAGTTGAAATACTGTAATCCTAAAGTTTTACCAAGTCAAAAGTTTGCACTCAATCTGTCTGTCTTGCAAATCAGTTTGTTTTCCACACTCTTTTTCCTTCTTGAAGATATTTATATGATATTTGGTGTATTGTTTTGTCATGACAAGATGCTTACTTGCTTAATCCTGTTGCCCTTGGTAGAGGATAGACCATTAACGATATTTCTCCACCTTGTTTTGTTCTTTGCTAGCCTCTCCAGATCATGCCACTTGTACCCTTCTTTTTCCATCTCGGCGGCAACATTCCTTCTCCAGGTGTATCTTGGTCTGCCCCTGCCACGCTTTCCTTATGGGTTCCACTGTAAGGCTTGCATTGTAATGTTAAGTCTTTGGCTTCCTCAGAATGTGTCCTATCCATCGCCATTTTCTCTTTTTCAACTCTCCATCAACTGGGGATAGGTTTGTCTTTCCCCAAATATCTTTGTTTAATATCTTCTCAGGCCATCTGATGTTAAGGATGTGCCTGATGCAGTTGTTAAAGAAGACTTGAAGTTCATGAGTTTTTTGTTGTTTCTAAGTCTCAGCTCCATATTACTTAAGAGTATGGGTTTTACGTTTGAATTGAACAAGCGTATTTTGGTCTTGGGAGTGATGTTCCTTGCTTTCCAAATTGACCAAATGCAGTTCTAGCTTTGTCAATTCTGATCTTTACATCTTTATCTGAGTCGCCAAGATTATCAACCATGCTTCCAAGGTATGTAAAGGATTCCACTTCTTCAAAAGCTTTGGTGTTAACCATCAGACTTGCTTTGGACTTTGTGTTTGACTTTAACACTTTGGTCTTATTGTAATTGATGGAAAGGCCTATTTCTGCTGCTCTCTTTTCAACCTTCTCTAGTTTGTCCTGCATTTGTTGGTGGTTGTGGGACAGCAAGGCAATGTCATCGGCAAAGTCTAGGTCATCCAGCTGGGTAAACATGGTCCATTGGATACCGTTTCTTCTGCCATCTGTGGCTTGCTTCGTGATCCAGTCAACTGCCAGGATGAATAGCATAGGTGAAAGGAGACAGCCTTGTCCTACCCCAGTTGTTATATCAAAGGCTTCTGTTAGTTGACCTTTATGTATAACCTTGCTCTGCATTCCTGTATTGGTGTTTCTGATGATGGTAATAACTTTTTCCATGAATGCCATAGTGTCTCATCAACTGCCACAACAAATCTCTATCTAAACTGTCAAAGGCTTTGGCAAAGACGACAAAAACAGAATAGAGGGATTGAATTAAAATATTGTGATGGTTCGAGGATGATACGTAAGGTTGCTATTTGGTCTGCACATTATCGGTTTTGTCTAAATCCAGCTTGGTTGTCACGTAGCTTTCCATCTATAGCATTTTTGAGTCGGTTTAACATTACTCTATTTAATAAAACTTTCCCTGAAACTGATAGTAGCATTATTCCTCTATAAAATTGAGAAAGGAGTCACAAATGCTTAAAAAGGTTTAACATGTGTCCTTCCAAACAGCTCATATAACATTTGAGTTGATGTTTCGATGTTTGCTTTCAGTGCTTCTGCAGGTATGTTGTCAGGACCTGGAGCTTTGTTGTTCTTCAGCATTTTTATGGCTTTCTTTATTGCCAAAAGCTTTAAGAGGGTGGAATGTCAGATTTATTTACAGGTGATTCCTGGTTTAGCACATTCTTGAAATGCTCAACCCATCTTTTCATTTGCTCTTCATGTGTGTTGAGTGTTTTCCCTTCTTTGCTTTTGACTGGTCTACTTCCTTTCTGGTATTTCCCTGTTCGCAGTTTTATATTGTTATACAGAGCTTTGATGTTGTTTGCTTTGTCTGCTTCTGCTGTCAGTTTGTCTAAAAATGCCCTCTTATCTCTCCTTGCACTGTTCCTGACATTTTTTGTCGTTCTTGAAGATATAGGCTTGATGTTTGTAATAAAGCTTTCACCACGACAAGTTATAGATTAAGATAGAATTTTGTTTTAATACAACGAATTTTTAACCGGTAGGTACAGGACTATGTATTGCCATGCAATACACACATAATGCTGTTGTTTCTCTCTTTCTTCTTTGGATTTTGCTCACAACACTAAAGAGGGTAAATCAAAGTGCTAATATATAAGCACTGAAGGGTAAAGATTGCTTGAATGTTTGAAGTGGGAAGTAAAATAAAATATTCCATTGTATAAAGTAATGTTTTAACCCGGCCACATTATTTATGTATGTGCCTGTCCAAAGTCAGGAGCCTGTAATTCAGTGGTTGTCGTTTGTTTATGTGCTACATATTTGTTTTTCGTTCATTTTTTTTTTTTACCTTTGCACCTTACACAACTTATGTAATTTTTTTTGATAGGTAACTTGAATATCTGAGCATATTTTTCATTGATAAAATTCTGGAATTGTTAATGGATATGATGTAAATAATGTTCAATGATCAATGCACTATATTTTGTGTATCTCAAAAGTAGTGATGAACCTTCGAAGATTTAGATATCAAGTCAGAACCATAGAGTTTTATTGAATTTCATGCAATCTGTACCCAAAAGATCTTCATTTAAGGCAAATCACTCCTGTAGAGTGACAGTCTAATAACTAAACCGCAAAATTGACTGCCTTGTCAAATTTTGTCTATTTATAACGATTTCAAATAGACAAAACTTGCATTTTAACCCTATGTTCTATATTTAGCCTTGTTAGCCATCTTGGTTGTCTGGCTTGGTCATTAAACACACACACCCTAGATTGATGATTGTGGTAAAGTTTGATAATGTCGGCCCAGTTCAGATGAGAAGATTTTTGTATAATTTAATAGACGTTGACAGATGCAATGTGATGAGAAAAGCTTTATTGGACCTTTGGGCCAGGTGAGCTGAAAATTAACAGAAACATGATGTTTTTAATCAGTTACTTTTACGTTCTAGAGGTGTTAAACCAACAAAAACATCCATTTTGATCTCGTGCATTGTACAAAATACATCTGACATTGTAATTTTAATTGTGTACCATGTTCTTATAAAAACAATAAATATTAACAAAAAAACATTCAATCCAGCATGTAACCCTACTAAAAATAATCAGTGGAATTCCACTGAAATCCCACATAAATCTCACTTGGGAATTCCACTGGTTCCCACTGGAATTCCACTGGACAATTTTGTCGGGATTTTTAGAAGATTCCAGTGGAATCTCAGTGGAATCTCAGTGATATTTTTAAAATCCCACTTGGATTCCAGTGGAATCTCAGTGATATTTTTTCAAAAATCCCACTTGGATTCCAGTGGAATCTCAGTGATATTTTTAAAATCCCAGTGTGATTCTGGGCAATTTCCACTGAAATTTCAATGGGATCCCAATGAAATTTCAATAATTCCAGTGGGATTTTAATGCAAACCCAGAGAAATTTAAATGGATTCTTCAACACTATGTGTAGTGAAATTATTTTAAATTCCAGTGAAAACAGCAGATCAATCACGTTATTTTTTCATGTCTTAAATAGTTTATTGTCTTTTTTTTGGAAATGCAAGTGAAGTGTATAGGTTATTCTTTACTTTGATTTGTATTGGTCTTTTATTTTACTCTAACATCATAGGCCCATATTTACATGTATGTCTTGCCATTTTTAAAATCTCAAATTTGATCCACAATCATGATAATTGAGTACATATGTACTAATTAAGTTTTAAAAGATAATACTTTTTGCTTTTTTGGAAAAGATGTCTCTATATATATTAAATTATTACAGTCATACTACAGATCTCCAATTTTGCGAAAACTAGCTACTATTGAATAATATTTTATTGAAGAGATTGTCTTAAAGATATATTAGTCATGTGTCATACTGTGACAATCCAATAGTAATTATGTATATGCAAAAAATGCATGGTCTTATAGTTATTTTCTTGATCCTACATGGTCACAATTTATTTGAAGGAAATGATAGTTTCATAATTTCCAAAAAGGTTGAAATACTTATTCATAATTTGTACTTACCAGAAGATTTAATCCAAAAAATATGAAAACATCAATCTTCACAAATCCAATAGTCATGTCATCAAAAAAATACATCTTCACTTTTTAATATCAATAGAATATAACTTTTGCTCTTTTAAATTTTAGTCCACAACTCTACATCCATGGTAAAATTCATATTTTGGTCAAGATAAATAAGACATCTTTTCTTGTAATGGCTGCAAGTTCAAATTTTGAATCTGACCAGTGTTGGGGTTGTATCTATAGGGAGTTGTTTGATTCCTTGCAATGTTTTCCTAATCATACTATTAAATTACCTAAATCTTAAATATCTGATATATATAATAATAAATAAATGATATTTACCAACTTTTATCTATTATTTTTATATTTTGAACTGTAGAAATTTAAGAGAAATATACAAAGACATGTGGTCTCCTTCATTGGGCCCCATTGAGTGTGTACATATCATTTCCTGTCCATTTCACAGAGGCAAATTGAAAACAGATGGGCACATAACATTTCTATTACTAATTGATAAGAAAGAGACTGCTTGGAAATAATATTTGTGTATAATTATGATATAATACTTAACTAAATATAGAGATAGACTTAATAATTAATTGTACTTGAAAATAAATAAATTTTAATTACCTGCAACTCCTTTGTTGAAAAATTCAAAATTAAATTGTCTTAAATACTGTTAGTGAAATAAGTATATATATTCTAGTCACTTAATACATGTTTAAATGTACATATATAAATAGCAACACATAACATTTTTCAGGTCCATTATCATTTAATTATCAGCTAAATTCATTGAAATTTTTTATAATGAAAATTCTACAAGTCCAACATCCCACTGGAATTATATATTTATAAAAGACACATGTCCAAATTCCAGTGGGATAATTAGGAATGACAAAGTACAAATTTCCACTGGAAAATATAGAAATAATCCAGTGGAAATGCCACTGAGATACCATCGGGATAAACTTCCCACTGGGATTCCACTGACACTCCAAAACATTCCAGTGGGATTCCACTGGATTTTTTTCTCCCACTGGGATTCAAGTGAATCCCAATGGTATCCCACTGGAATCCCAAGTACATTTTCAGTAGGGAAATGATTCAGACCTTGATCCATAACCTCAGTATGTCCTTAAAAATCAAATAGATTATCCTTTCATTGAATAAATATAATTAAGTCATCACTGTTTTGACATCATTTCAGGATGGCATTTGATTTCTGAACAGAAGTTTACTAAAGGAAAACATATTATCTTCAACACCACACGACAGAGATCAAGCCACAAGTCTGATAAAAGTGAATAGAGGTCAAGCCACAAGTCTGATAGAAGTGAATGCAAGATATAATATTACTGAACCTAATTTCATAATTGGGAGCCAGGATATTTAAGATAAAATATTTGAGCTCTAACATGTCCCTTTTTGTCACCTTCAACAAGCTTTGTGCTACACTATGTTCAATGGATTCTTTTATGAAGTTTAATGATGATTGTCATAAAGAGGTATATCAATTGGAAGGATTAAATGCTTGATATATTATATTGGAACCTGCATGTTATTGAAGACATTTGCCATCTTAAGGATTTTTGGTTAATGTTGTTGTTTGGTTGCCGTCTCATTTGCCTATACCCAACTTTTACTTTTATTCATAAATGAATAACAACACAGCTTCACTTAGATTTTTTTAATAATGAAGATCAAGTATTGACATCAGTGTGGTACAGATTTCATCTCTCGTAGGATTTCAAGATCTCAACAAAAATAACTCATGATGAAAAAAAGTAATACAATAAAAACATAATTGTCTAAGAAAGAACCAGATCACCTGGAAAAATTGAATCCCTAACTAAACTAGATATACATTTGTAAATAAAACATGTAAATTTCTACCATGATAACAAGCTTGAAATAACATACATACTCAAAATAGAAAAATATAGAAATAATTAACATGAAATTTTATTTAAAAAAAAAACTTAACACATAACAAATATAATATCAACTAACTTTATATAAAAATATAATTACTCTTTCAGAAAGAAGTATTAGATCTCATAAATTAATATCTACATATGTAGTACTCATGGCAAAACCATTCACCATTCTAAACCTACAATAAAAGATCATGTTCTAGAAGAACTTGTAACTAATTTTTTTATCAATCAATTAATTACTGGTTATTCAAAAAGAAACAAAATAATATCCAAATGTAAATTTTAAACAAAATAATATCAAATATAAATTTTGAAACGATCTAGGTTTTAATAATTAATCATTTTCTGGGACTGATATAGATGTCTTAAAATATGTAAAAGCTTCAGTTATCCATTCTTTAATTTTGACAAGTCATCACTTAATTTAATGGTTATTAGAAAATAGGATACATTTGATCTTATCCTTCTTTGGATTGTTTCATCATCTGATCACCTTATTTATAGGAATTCAAGATTACAAGAAAAAAAAATCAGCATGAGAAAATAAAAAAGACCCATGAAAAATATGAATAATTTTGTACAATAAAAAGACATTTTATATTAACAAATGGCTAAAAAAAAAAGTATTTTTCTTCTTGCTGTAACAGCTTTTCATAAAAATACAAGTATTGCATAAAAAGATCAACAAATAAAAAAACAAATGAGTTCAGCTTTTAATAAACTTATTATGCAGCAATAAATTTTATCTAATACCCTGTCATTTTGATAATGTACTTATAAATTGTCTTTTTCACTTAGTATTCTGTAACATTTAAACCTTATGTGAAACAAATCATTGCAGGAATTAATGAAGACATTATAAAGTAGCATTATTAAAAAATTACATTAACACTTTAATGAGGTATACTATATCAACTATATCTGACACAAAATTTGCAAACTTAAAAAAAAATCAGGAATGTAATGAAAAAAAACAACCCAAAAAAACATTCACAACCTTATCTATTTTCTCAAAAGAGTAAAAAGCAAAATCTTCTAATTCAGATTCATGAAAATTCAAATAGTTTCGATATTCTTTAGATTCATTTCTACATATAGTAGTTGAAGTAATGCAGCAAGGGAAATAATGTTTTTTATACAATTGATACTTACAACATAAATTTTAATTCCTCTCTCTAGTTTGATGAAATTTGCAATTTGCAGATTGATTTTGATGACATGCATTTGACAACATTTGACAGTTTCAATTTTCATGGTTTCATTTTAAAGTTTAATATCTCATGTAGAAAATTGAAATCTTCATTTGCACACTGATACATATATAATTTACTGATCCCTACACCATATTTTACATATACAAATAAAATATAAAATAATATATAAAAATAACAAACTGTATTGCATTTTCCATATTGTGGTAAAATTTATTTTAAACTAATTATGTTATCAAAGCATATGACAGGAGAACAGATATATATGTAACTAAATAAATGGTATTTCCTACCACAAATTGGAAGACACATGAATTTTCATATTATGATTTCTTTGGTGGGAGATTTTGGTTATCAAAAAATGCTATATATTATAATGTACTGGTATGTTCATCATTAATTTTGCCCCCATTTTTCACAATCTATAAAGATAATTATAAATCATTTTCACATTAAACAGTAAGGAAAACTTTGCAAATGTTTTGGCAATCCATGTCATTACATTGATGAGATTTAACATTACATTATTTAGGTAGAGATTCTCAAAATACCGTAATGGAATGATTTAAAAGTATTGTTTATGGATCAAGCTGGCATACTTTTCTATTCTGGATTCATTAATTCCTTTGTCCCCTTATTTCATGATAAAGTTTTTGGTCATTATTCTGAATTATCTTATGTAGTGTCCCTGTTATTACCTTAGCTGGATTTGGCAAAACTTTTGGGAATTTTGGTACTCAATTCTCTTCAACTTCGTACTTTATTTTGCCTTTTTAACTTTTTTGGATTCAAGCGTCACTGATGAGTCTTTTGTAGACGAAACGCGTGTCTGGCGTACATACAAAATTTAGTCCTGGTATCTATGATGAGTTTATTTACTCCATCTGATAATATTTGGTTATTATGCTCTGTAATTCTCTACTCAATTTATTTTTGACCAGCTGATTTCAAATAAGGAGGATATATATCATCATATAATCCAATGCTCATATCATTCATTACAAGATGTGGGGTATATGTCAATGAGACAGAAAACCAAATGACACAAAAAACAAAAAGACATCTGTAAAGGTAAATCGAAACCTCAGGTTGATGTAGTCATAAACAATTTAAGATTAGAACTCAGTCATAAAATATTAACTAATAAAACAAATATAAATAATTTCTGAATGCAAGTTTAAATTATTAGATTTAACCCTGTCACATATTTTGAAATAATAAAAAGATTGCAATTATTTCTAAATTTACAGTAATAAAACACTAAATAATCTCATAATTAAAACCTGCCATGCACAAATATATTGGTAACAAATAAACATTATAATCACGTTTGGCATTGTGGTAGTATTAATTTTGCAATCCGCCTGGCTTAGCACCAAATCTGAACACACATTACTTTTAAACAAAGAAAAATTGAATTCAATTTGCAGTAGCATTTTAAAAAATCACAAAATATCAGAGAACTTGATTAACAGCAGATAAGAAAAACCAAAAACATAAACTTTGAATTATAATGTTTTTTCTTCTTCATTAAAATAACATTACTATACTATACTCTTTTAAAGGGACAAAAGACATACACCAGGAAATTATTCTTTTAACAAGTTGTCCAATTATTGCATTACTTATTTTTATAACTATCTTCCATTTCTAAATTATCTATAAGTCCTGATGTATCCTCTGTATGTATGGTAGCCTCTTCTGTTACCCTGACATACTCATAGAAATAAGCAATCACCATGAATATCAGAATGTCTATTAACATAATCACTGCATAGAAGAAAAACTCCACAGCCTGCAAAATACAATAAACTTATGTCATAAACATAATACAATAAAAATCTCATTAACAAAATACAATAAACAAATATCATGAAAGACACCATTGATTAGGAAAGGAAATATATTCTTTAAATCCTCACAATTTTGTTTTGTGTATGAAAAATATTATTGGCCGACATCACCATAAAATCAAAATTCAAAATCAGAACTTGATGTCATTAAAATGATTACAAAAATATCCTTTTTCTAGAATTGTTAAATCAAGGATCAACATTGCCAAAAGTATTTGTCCATTTTCAGTTATACAATTTGTTATGTAAAATTGTACAAATATTATCTTCATACCACATCTTCATTTTATATCTTACCTGATTAGAAAATAATCGGATTTCAGATATTATTGCAACAATTAAATTGCCAAAGGCAGTGTTCATTAGAAAGGCTGCCTGAATAAAGGATTTCATGGACTTTGGTGCCTGTAAACAAAAGAAAAACTACATTAAAACAATTAAACAGTTTCAACAGAGTATAAGAGTTCTTGATAATTTAAACAGAAACCATTTTTAGAAAAAGTGGTTTCTGTGGTTACTCAGCATCAAAGGTGATATAGATACATGTATATATTTATTTTGGATGCTGTTGACTTACTGATTCAAACACATCTACTCCATGTCAAATCATTCTTATGTGATTCCGAATTCATAGATAAACATTAATATAATCATATTGCAACTGTCCTAAGTCAGAATACTGATGTTCAGTGGTTGTTGTCTGTTTATGTGGTTCATAAGTGTTTCACGTTTCTTGTTTTTTATATAGATTAGACTGTTGATTTTCCCGTTTGTATGGTTTTAACTAGTAATCTTTGGGGCCCTTTATAGCTTGCTGTTCAGTGTGAGACTTGGCTCTGTGTTGAAGATCGTACCTTGACCTATAATGGTTAACTTTTATAAATTGTGACTTGGATCAAGAGTTGTCTGTTTGGCTCTCATACCACATCTTCCTATATCTTTAAAAAAATATTATTGATCTTATTAATTGAAGGCAGACAAATTAATGATGTCATTAGTTATAAGTATTGCTGTATACAGTATCTTCTACTGAAGTTTAAGAAAAGTGGCATAAAATCTCAAATCAAGAAAATTCAAAATGAATGTTTAGACATTAATAAAATTCTGACTCAGTTGGTATATAATAATAATAATATAATCTTTAAATATCATCTAACACCAATTGTCTTTTCTTGTAGATTTAATAATGGCATACAAGACAAATTTTAAATATCAACCAAGCTAAATAATATGTAACAAAAAATCTATGCAGGTATAGCTAAAATTCAAGACATCTTCAAGCAGGAAGTGACTGCACAACCCAAAATAAACTTTGTTTAAATATACAACTCATCATGATTAGTTCCTAACCAAATAACATATCATTCCTCAATACAGAAGTTGGGAAAAAATAAAACAAAAATTATCTTACCTCCTATATATTTCTAGGAATATCATTGGTTAAAAGCGACCGTGTGGAGACCATGTCTATTTAATATGAGCATGGTTTAATTTGAGACACAATTAATATTGGTATATATCTCTTTAAGAAAAAAACACGACGTTGAGGAAAAATCTGACAACACGGACAACAGACAAAGAAATTGATGATGAATGATTGAAATACATGCAGAAAACACATGAAAAGGTGATAAATCATTATTGTTGGCATTTGTTTTCATATTGACCAAGAGTTTGTTATATTGAAGACTTGTTCACCTTGATAGAGCACCAATCAAAAGGTTCCTAAATGACACATATTAAGATAGTCTGCAAGATATATTTGTTACACAATGTGCTATTGGAATTTACTGACCCTATACATGTATATAACATATTAGGTCACTAGTAAACTATTTAACTTATATTATTCCACTGCTTATACATATTGGTAGTTCAATCAATATTTGATTGGTTGAGACTATCCCAAGTCATTGAACAAATCTTCATATTCCCATCTGAAATGGCAGGACTACATCGTGCGAGGTAACCTGCAGTTATTGTAAATAAGTAAACATATGCATAGGCAGTGGAATAACACATTCATTTCCCTTGGTTTTGGTAGATATGAAGATTTTATCACCCTTATTTTTGGGTGAACAAATCTTCATATCTCCCTCTGGCACGGGAAATAAATGTATAATATTGAATGCCAAATGGTTTATAAAATAATAATCACCTGTGAATATCCAAACGAGAGACCAGTAATTGAGAAAAGAATTTCCCCCACAGTTATAACTATATACTGTGGTACCATCACAAACATAGATAAGGAGTTCTGTTCTACACTGGTAAATAACATTAGGTTTGTCTGAAACAAAGAACAGTTATAACTATATACTGTGGTACCATCACAAACATAGACAAGGAATTCTGTTCCACACTGTTGAATAACATAAAGTTTGTCTGAAATAAAGAAAAGCTATAACTATATACTGTGGTACCATCACAAACATGGATAAGGAGTTCTGTTCTACACTGGTGAATAACATTAGTTTTGTCTGAAATAAAGAACAGTTATAACTATATACTGTGGTACCATCACAAACATAGACAAGGAATTCTGTTCCACACTGTTGAATAACATAAAGTTTGTCTGAAATAAAGAACAGTTATAACTATATACTGTGGTACCATCACAAACATGGACAAGGAGTTCTGTTCTACACTGGTGAATAACATTAGGTTTGTCTGAAATAAAGAACAGTTATAACTATATACTGTGGTACCATCACAAACATGGATAAGGAGTTCTGTTCTACACTGGTGAATAACATTAGTTTTGTCTGAAATAAAGAACAGTTATAACTATATACTGTGGTACCATCACAAACATGGACAAGGAGTTCTGTTCTACACTGGTGAATAACATTAGTTTTGTCTGAAATAAAGAACAGTTATAACTATATACTGTGGTACCATCACAAACATGGATAAGGAGTTCTGTTCTACACTGGTGAATAACATTAGTTTTGTCTGAAATAAAGAACAGTTATAACTATATACTGTGGTACCATCACAAACATGGACAAGGAGTTCTGTTCTACACTGGTGAATAACATTAGTTTTGTCTGAAATAAAGAACAGTTATAACTATATACTGTGGTACCATCACAAACATAGACAAGGAGTTCTGTTCCACACTGTTGAATAACATTAGTTTTGTCTGAAATAAAGAACAGTTATAACTATATACTGTGGTACCATCACAAACATGGACAAGGAGTTCTGTTCCACACTGTTGAATAACATTAGTTTTGTCTGAAATAAAGAACAGTTATTACTATATACTGTGGTACCATCACAAACATGGACAAGGAGTTCTGTTCCACACTGGTGAATAACATTAGGGTTGTCTGAAATAAAGAACAGTTATAACTATATACTGTGGTACCATCACAAACATGGATAAGGAGTTCTGTTCTACACTGGTGAATAACATTAGTTTTGTCTGAAATAAAGAACAGTTATAACTATATACTGTGGTACCATCACAAACATGGACAAGGAGTTCTGTTCTACACTGGTGAATAACATTAGGTTTGTCTGAAATAAAGAACAGTTATAACTATATACTGTGGTACCATCACAAACATGGATAAGGAGTTCTGTTCTACACTGGTGAATAACATTAGTTTTGTCTGAAATAAAGAACAGTTATAACTATATACTGTGGTACCATCACAAACATAGACAAGGAGTTCTGTTCCACACTGTTGAATAACATAAAGTTTGTCTGAAATAAAGAACATGAAAATAAAACAATAATACTTGTCCTATAAATAACAGTAAAACTTGTACAACTGAAAATATCTAAAATGCTTTTATCCAAAACAAAAACACCTGATAATTTATTAATGTTGCAGGTTATCAATAATTGGTTATGGTGTATTGTTTTCAATACCTTGTCATCAAGTTAACAAAACATTTTTTGGTCATTTGCATGTGTCCACAACAATAAAGGTTGAACATATATATAGAATTTAGAGTGCATTTAGTGTTTTACACAACTTCTGTTTTTTTTAACACATATTACTTTTGACTTCTTAAACAAATGATGAAAATTAATCTTCCACCAGAATTTCTGTTGTAAAGACAGGCTGTATATGACACATTTGTCTTTTTATGGTTACTTTATATCCAAGGATAAATTTGAAAAGACATTTCTATGTGATAAAAGCTTTGATATACCAGTACTTACTTTGCTATTTTCATTATATAACAGAAGTGTATATATTCCACCTATACCCAACTTGACAGTAGACACCAGACTCCAATCTGTTGCATTATCACCATTCTTTGGTAACTTATAAACTTCATAACTGTTAAATTAATTGTTATTAGGTAAACAGATAGTAAATTTTCATTACAGCAAAATGATTCAATACATCATCTTTAAACATCAGGCCTAAGTCATGAACAGAACCTTCATATTAAGATTTTCTATTGAAGTAACAGTATATATAATGATATTGTTTTACAGCATAACTTATAATTCTTAAGGTGGTACCCAACACCTTAACTAAAATTAATTTGGCTTGTTTAATTTTCATAAAATTTTGACTAAGTATTTACTTTGACCCTTTGACAAAAATATAAAAATTTCAAAAAATTTTAACCAACCATTTTATCAGAAAAATTACACTAGTTATATAGCAGTTTGACAAACACTTATTTTGATCATCGAGAAACTTAATATTCCCTAAACAATACAACGTAATTAAAACGTTTAGCTGATTTTACAGAGTTATCTCCCTGTAGTGTTAGGTACCAAATGATTATTTTATCTATATTTGGTAGCTATTGATTTGTTTAATTTCTCCTTAATTTTCCATTTCCAGTAACTGTGATGACAATGTTATTATTAGTCATTACAAAAGAAAATAATGTTAATCTGTTTTATGTAAAACTTTCCTCTTCAATCCTTCATACAGATTCACACAACAGGAGATTAAAGAAATATTATTTTGCACAAAACAGAGAGTTACCCAGCGGGAACCCTGCCAAAGTTTAATCAAAGAGCTGAATAGCTCTGAGGGGAAAGACGGCCCTTGTTTCTATTTCATTTTTTTTGGGGGCGGGGGGTATCTTTTGATAGTCTTCATATAAAGAATGAAAAAAAAAGAACAGCTAGAACATGTGGAAGGTTGACACTATTGCAATCAATTGTTGTTCAATGTAATTTCGTTTTTTTAGTTTAGGATTAAATTTAGACCAATGTAAGAGATCTGCATCTTCTAAATCTAAACATTCAATTAAAGTTGATAGTTAAAATTATCTAAAATTCAACTAGTTGAATTCTGTCATTTAACAACAACTACAATTATTTTTGAAATCTTAATAGTGTACGACTGAACTGCAGGCTAGGGCCATTTTCCACTTTTTGTGACAGTACTCTTAAGATTATTAATTTTTTTCTTAAGAAAGTTAGGACTGAAAAATCTATTCAGTTTTAAATTTCCATTGATAAAGTTCCCAGTTACATCTCTCATCACAGGGATACAGGTACTAATAAAAATAACAATATGATTGATGTAAACTGTGTGAAGCTTGTTTCCAAATCCTACATTTTGAAATTTTTGTAAAATTTCATGAATAAATAGGTTTAAACTACAAAATGCAACATTTGTAATTTTTTTTGTTACTATTACAAATTATGATTATGTTGGTACACAAAATTTAGTTTTAATGGAAGACTACTTATCATATACCAAATGTCACATTTTCAGTGTTTATTTTAGTGGATAATTAGCTCATAAATTGAGGTGCTTCTGAATTGGAGGAAGATTCTCAAAACAGAGTTTTACAGAAAAAAATGAAAAAGATCGTTTCTCTCCCCAATCTCATGTAGGCCCTCGGACTTTTGGTTACTTTGAAAGTTGTTGACCTACAAATTAAAGTATTGCATGTTGATGTTTGAATCATCTACAGCAACCATCATTATGTTTAAATTTAACAAATACTATTTTTTAATAAGTGCACAATCTTTGAGAATGATTTAAATAACTAGTGAAGGATATCCCTGCTTATGCGTAGTGTGGCATTCAAACAATGACGTAACTATAAAATATAATGTAGGTTGGATATATTTAGAATATCTCGTCATACTGATTTTTCCGGATTGTAAAAGAAACGTAAATAGAGTAAAGGAGAGCTCAATATACGATAATTTCGAGAGAAACAGAAGGGAAATGTGTAAAAAAGTGTTTAAAGTCAATTTATTCATTTGTGTCTCCCCATCTCCTCATTCTCAGTAAGATTTGTTGGGGGGTTTTCCACACTATAAAAACAAAATGAATGATGTGAGGGAATGTCACTCTGGTCAACCCCATTGGGGATTGACGGCTTGAAGCCGTCTTCCCCAAAAATTACAGCTTATCAATTTACAAATAGAAATATCATCTTACCTTTCAGGTTCTAAAGATAGGTGGGTGTGGTTTTTGATATCAAATGTGATCCCTGTTTTCTCTGTAACAGTACCAGTATAAGTAGTTGGTACCAGTTTCACACTCCCTATAGAATTATCCATATTCATAACACTGAAAAAAGTGTGCAGTTTTATAGAAGTTGTATACAATAGTTGTACATTTGCGGTTACTCCTAAATTCTGCATACTTGGTAGAGAAGCAGCAAATACCAATTTTAAAGTCTTTGTTTTGACCTAGCCAAGGTTTGAACAAACACCCTCCGATGACCAAGCTGAACATGCTACCACTTGTGACCAGACCACCACACCACTGATACAATATAGAGATGTGGTAGGATTGCCAATTTTCAAATGAAGTTGATGTAAGCAATTTATGGCCTTCAACAATGAATAAACCCATACATTATAATTGACTATAAACTGCCATGAAATTATTAAATAACTTCACTGAGAAATTTAATGTCATAATTCATATTAAAACAAAAATTGTAAAACAAATATGATAGACTTGATCAACTGACAACCACTGAAATATAGGTTCCTGAATTGGGACAAGCACATACAGATTGTAGTGGTTACCAAATATGAAACTTGTTAACCTGTGACCAAAGATTAACCTTTATCACCAAGGACCACAGATTGACCCTAATAACTTAAGACAACAGCTTGACCTGGATAACCAAGAACCAACGTTCTCAAACAAATTATTCTTTCTACTTGATTTCCAATCCATAGGCATAGATTTGGTGATGCCAATTACAAAAAGTAGGTATAAATAACCCATTATTGGATTTCTGAAGTTACAATTTACCTTCTCCTTTAGAAGAAGATACCACAAAGGTTTAAAAGAGATGCTATACAATGACATTTTTGTGCAAAAAAACAACCCTATTCTGATGTTTCCATTTTCTGTTGATAATGGTTTATGGGAACATATCACAAAAGGTAAAACAGATAAGATTAATAAGAGATATATTTGAATATTCCAAAGATTATAAAAGATATATTAGAATCTTCCAAACATTAATAAGAGACGTATTTGATTTACCTTATTAAAGCATTTCCTTCTCCTGATTTCTTTCTTTGATCCTCTATCTGAATAAAATAGGAAATAATATTGTATAATTGGATAAACATAGGATTCATTTCTTGATATTTCTGTGAATTAGTGTGGTACACCCTGTATACCATCTCTATGACTGTGTATGATTAAATTTGCCTTACTCGTCTATTATATAAATTGAATATTTCCAAGCAGGCAATAAAAAGAATTAAAATAGCATGTATACATTTATTTACTCAATTAAAGCCATTAAGAGATTCATTAAATCCTCCTGAACTTAAAAACATTTTAATAGTAAATTTACATTATTATTTGTTTGTATTGTAAAAGTTCTATTAGTTTTCAATTTTGCTTTGAGGATAAATTAGTTACTATTGGGAACTTTTACAAAAGGAACTTTTTTCTTAGGACTCATATAATACCATTAAAGAAATAAAGCTGGATGATACACACTTAAAGGTATCTTAATTATCTCCCTTTATACTACCCCTGGACAACAAAGAACAGAAGGAGTGGTTCCATCTTTCAATATTAAACAAATGCCCCTGTTTGCATGTAACATCATAAAAGACATAATTTGAGAAAGGTAAAAGCAATGCCACTCAATTTCAAACTTGATCTGTATTTTGTTGTAATAAGCATTGTGTATAAGTTTCATAACATTTGGATGTCAGAGGCAAAGTAAAGTTTGATAGCGGAAACCAATTTTGGTATTTTGGTGATAAAGCGGGCATAAAAATGAAACCTGTTCAATACAGACACAAAGTATACTCACCTTAATGAGATCCAGTGATGAACTATTTTTTTGTAGAATAACAAGTCTATATGAATGACTTCCTATGAAATTAAATGTTTTAGAGATATTTTCTGTAGAACAATCTGCTGATATATTCCATGTGATATTGCCAGGTGAGAATTTTTGAAATTCACCTAACTGAAATAAATTAACAGTAGTATTATACTAATGGTATTGTTAAAAAGAAATACTTCATTCCTCAATAAAATAAAGTTAAGATCTAAGCATAAAATAAAGAAGTTTTCATATACAAGTTATTCTTTTTTAAAACTAGGGTTCTTGATAATGAAATTTTTCAACAATAAGTTTAAGCTTATACATATGTATGTGACATCTATTATCTATATATCATAGAGTCATGCTTTGACATATGGAACTCAATCTTTATTAAATTCACCATAACAAAACCAATAAATATTCTTCAGAAAAGATATACAGCAAATATATAATATATATTATAATATATATAAGGAAAGGTAACACACGGCCACTGAAAGCTTTATTATTGTGAAGCCCAGGTGGTCGTGTGGTCTAGCGGGACGGTTGCAGTGCAGGCGATTAGGTGTCACGATATCTCAGTAGCATGGGTTTGAATCCCGGCGAGGGAAGAACAAAAATTTGCGAAAGCAAATTTACAGATCTAACATTGTTGGGTTGATGTTTAGACGAGTAGTATTATAATATATATATATATATATACCTGAAGACTGTGTATACTTTGACTGTAGTGGGCTGAAGATACAGATGCAGTACATGGTAACACGTTGTAATGAGTTATACCTATTTCTGTAGTAGTTAAAGGAGATTCAAACTGACTCTGAAAATAAAACAAATTGGTCATTTAGAATAACTGTTTACTATGTTAAAATATTCAAGAATAAAATTAAACTGACCTATTGTATGTGATTATATTCCACCAAAATTACATAAACTAACTCACCAAAGTAATTTAAAGAATATCATATGATACTGATGTTTTTTTCTGGAGTTTCATTGAGTTCATAGGATTGAGAAGTCATACATGTAAAATATTAAGGAGCATCAATCAAGAATATTGGCAGGAACACAAAACAAGGAAGGCTTGATAAGCAGGGTTATCACTATTTTACGAAATTTTCAATTGATTAAACAAACTGATAATTTCCACAGTAGAGTGATATGAAAAATTATCGATAGAAACTAAGGGTGTAAATGCCGGTCTCGGAAATCAACATCGTCATAGGTGAAATAGAGATGAACAGATTCTTATTTGTCATTTCAACTTGATTGCTTTCTCACTTTCACTGTACAGGATCAAGCAGTATAAAATCGATATTGTTGAGATGACCAATGATAATCTATAATTGATAAATGACTATATATTTTCTGTTTTTTCATTGGCTAAAAACATAGGATATCGTCTTTGATAAAACATTTTATTACATTGGTTGCATGAATTACATTGATTTCCCAGTTCAATAAAAACTGATAATTTCACTTTGTGGTTTATAAATCATTGTTTCAACCTCATCAAAAGTAAAAAATTGTACAACATAGAGTTTGTTCAACTTTGTCTAGAGAAAGTAACAAACTTTGATTTAAGCCCATACACTTATATTTCTTATGAATATTTGTGTTGTAGATTGCTGTCTTATTCTAATTGCAAATAACTAGATGAAATATTAAAAGAACTTCAGAGGAAAATTTATTCTTTTATAAAAATGGTTACTTCCCTTTCATTGGATACTTATACTGAATTCTTGTGTTAACATTTTATTTGCCCTTACAACAATTTCTGTGACATTTGTATTTGTATGTAGCACAGATAATTAAAGAACAGCAAATTAATTACCATGTTTCATAAAAGATTCAACATTATTTGTTTAATTCAATATGACAGAGTATATTACAGAATATACATCATTTACATGGCATCCCAATATCCCCAAATAAAAACTCTCAAGACATCAAAAATTATTCCCATTATAAAAATCTAAATTACACTATTTAAAATATATAGAAACTTCCACTTTATATGCATAGGACCAAATGTTTAAAATGTTCTATTATATAAATATATAAAGTTATTTTATTTAACTAAATTTACCCCTTCGAACAGGTGTGATTCTTTATTTATGCTGTGACACACTTGCAACTGTTAAGAAGTGGTAGATTTCCATGTTTAATTAATTTACTCACATTAATTTTAAGTTGCACAAAGCCTGCCATAACAAAAGCTATTACTGACAAAAACATTCCTGCAACCATTCTCTGTAGAGGTCTGAAAAATACAAAATACCAGGGTGGATTTAAATCCTGAAGTTATTCTTAAATGTATACAACCTTTATCAAACTTTTCTGCAAAAAATTTGAAATAGTTTCCATATATATGTTAATAATAATGACCTATCATTCAATTTTAAACAGACATTTTTGGGCTTTAGCTCTGTAATAAAAAAAAATCTGAATCAGTATTTTACAAAAACTTAAAAATTGAATCAAATGTCTTCCAAAATATAACTGGTACTCTACATGAGCTTCAATGCTCAGAGTGAGGTGAGGTCAGATTTTTTTTATTTATGTTGAAGACTTTCTGTTTTGAATTTTCCTCAGGGTTTAGTATTTTTGAAATTTTACTTTTCACTGTTCCTTTGGTGTTTGTGTGTTTTTTAACAGCTATAACAGCACTGTTCCTTTGGTGTTTGTGTTTTTAACAGCAATAACAGCACTGTTCCTTTGGTGTTTGTGTGTTTTTTAACAGCTATAACAGCACTGTTCCTTTGGTGCTTGTGTGTTTATAACAGCACTATTCCTTTGGTGTTTTTGTGTTTTTTAACAGCTATAACAGCACTGTTCCTTTGGTGTTTGTGTGTGTTTTTAACAGCTATAACAGCACTGTTCCTTTGGTGTTTGTGTGTTGTTCAACAGCTATAACAGCACTGTTCCTTTGGTGTTTGTGTGTTTTTTTAACAGCAATAACAGCACTGTTCCTTTGGTGTTTGAGTGTTTTTTAACAGCTATAACAGCACTGTTCCTTTGGTGTTTGTGTGTTTTTTAACAGCAATAACAGCACTGTTCCTTTGGTGTTTGTGTGGTTTTAACAGCAATAACAGCACTGTTCCTTTGGTGTTTGTGTGTTTTTTAACAGCTATAACAGCACTGTTCCTTTGGTGTTTGTGTGTTTTTTAACAGCTATAACAGCACTGTTCCTTTGGTGTTTGTGTGTTTTTTAACAGCTATAACAGCACTGTTCCTTTGGTGTTTGTGTGTTTTTTAACAGCTTTAACAGCACTGTTCCTTTGGTGTTTGTGTGTTTTTTAACAGCTATAACAGCACTGTTCCTTTGGTGTTTGTGTGTTTTTTAACAGCTATAACAGCACTGTTCCTTTGGTGTTTGTGTGTTTTTAACAGCTATAACAGCAGGGCTCACACTACTTCAGAATTATAGGGAGAAGTGACTTCTCTTTTTGAAACTGATAGGGAGAAGTGGTGAGATTTGAAAGAGAAGTGCTCATTCGCGCGGGTGCGCTACAATGTTTGGATTTTACAATAGTATAAAGGGCCATATGTAAATAATGTTCTTTTTATGTTGTTCAATTCATATGAGTAAAAAATTACAATTAAAGTAACATTTGAAATTAAAAGTTGTTTAAGTTTTACTAAGGTTCTTGTGAGAAACTACCAACTAAATATCTAGCACTAAAAAAAATAATTTTATTTTAAAAAATGTAAAGAAATTATATCAATTACAATTTAATTAAAAATTATCTTGTGTATGAAATTCAGTGTTTCTCATAAAAAAAAATATAAAAGTTATTAAGCTGGGCCATAATATATTGATATTAGTATAATAGTCTCAGAGTTAAGCAACTTTAATCAATAGTTTGAAACATTCATAAAAAATATAGGGAATTATATACACCAATCAATTAGATGTAACCAAAAGTCTCTTAATGCGTGTGGGATGCGTAATTTTTCCCTTTGGGATCAATATTCTTCTGTCAGCTGTTCCATCCGTGCGTCCGTAGTAATTATTGTAAAAGTACGGATTTCGGTCATAGCTGGTCCGGTTCAGATCCGTAGTTTAGAAATCGGTCAATGGCGGAAGAATGCAAGAAAATTTACAAAAATAAACGATGTTTGACAAGTTATTTGGAAAGGAACATGACGGTTTTAATGCAATAAATGGATTAAACATTTACTGGAGGCAACTTTTATCACCTTTAAATGAAGTAGCAAACTTATTTTGCCGCCGAAATTTAGGTTGATGTACGTTTTCGAGTAACAAGCACCGGAACTTGCGAAAATGCACGAAGTGATAAAAAGTTGTATTTTTATCAATAACCTGATACACACTGCGAAGACAATGCTTCAACCTCTTTTCTAAAGATAATGAATAGTTTATGTCTGAATTTCTTTAATTATCAGTTAAAATTAATGTTTCATCAACTTGGTAAAAATTGAAAATGTCCGATGACGGAAGCGACTGAAAGCGACTTTCGTCAAGAACAGGGCGACTTGTTTTCGCTTTTGGGGGTCGGGGAAAGCGAAGTGACGGTCGGGAGGGCGACTTCTTCGCCCAAGTCGCCTGGTAGCGTGTGCCCTGATAACAGCACTGTTCCTTTGGTGTTTGTGTGTTTTTTAACAGCTATAACAGCACTGTTCCTTTGGTGTTTGTGTGTTTTTTAACAGCTATAACAGCACTGTTCCTTTGGTGTTTGTGTGTTTTTTAACAGCAATAACAGCACTGTTCCTTTTGGTGTTTGTGTGTTATTTAACAGCTATTACAGCACTGTTCCTTTGGTGTTTGTGTGTTATTTAACAGCTATAACAGCACTGTTCCTTTGGTGTTTGTGTGTTATTTAACAGCTATAACAGCACTGTTCCTTTGGTGTTTGTGTGTTTTTTAACAGCAATAACAGCACTGTTCCTTTGGTGTTTGTGTGTTATTTAACAGCAATAACAGCACTGTTCCTTTTGGTGTTTGTGTGTTTTTTAACAGCTATAACAGCACTGTTCCTTTGGTGTTTGTGTGTTTTTTAACAGCTATAACAGCACTGTTCCTTTGGTGTTTGTGTGTTTTTTAACAGCAATAACAGCACTGTTCCTTTGGTGTTTGTGTGTTTTTTAACAGCAATAACAGCACTGTTCCTTTTGGTGTTTGTGTGTTTTTTAACAGCTATAACAGCACTGTTCCTTTGGTGTTTGTGTGTTTTTTAACAGCTATAACAGCACTGTTCCTTTGGTGTTTGTGTGTTATTTAACAGCTATTACAGCACTGTTCCTTTGGTGTTTGTGTGTTTTTTAACAGCTATAACAGCACTGTTCCTTTGGTGTTTGTGTGTTATTTAACAGCTATAACAGCACTGTTCCTTTGGTGTTTGTGTGTTTTTTAACAGCTATTACAGCACTGTTCCTTTGGTGTTTGTGTGTTTTTTAACAGCTATAACAGCACTGTTCCTTTGGTGTTTGTGTGTTATTTAACAGCTATAACAGCACTGTTCCTTTTGGTGTTTGTGTGTTTTTAACAGCTATAACAGCACTGTTCCTTTGGTGTTTGTGTGTTTTTTAACAGCTATAACAGCACTGTTCCTTTGGTGTTTGTGTGTTATTTAACAGCTATTACAGCACTGTTCCTTTGGTGTTTGTGTGTTTTTTAACAGCTATAACAGCACTGTTCCTTTGGTGTTTGTGTGTTATTTAACAGCTATAACAGCACTGTTCCTTTGGTGTTTGTGTGTTTTTTAACAGCTATTACAGCACTGTTCCTTTGGTGTTTGTGTGTTTTTTAACAGCTATAACAGCACTGTTCCTTTGGTGTTTGTGTGTTTTTTAACAGCTACAACAGCTCTGTTCCTTTGGTGTTTGTGTGTGTTTTAACAGCTATAACAGCACTGTTCCTTTGGTGTTTGTGTGTGTTTTAACAGCTATAACAGCTCTGTTCCTTTGGTGTTTGTGTGTGTTTTAACAGCTATAACAGCACTGTTCCTTTGGTGTTTGTGTGTTATTTAACAGCTATAACAGCACTGTTCCTTTGGTGTTTGTGTGTTTTTTTAACTGTGCATATACAGATTTTGTGTCATGGATGGATACCCCATATCATTTGTTCATACTCACCTATTAGGAACTTTACATTTATCCAAACACGGATAAATCAATTTTTCAAACAGTGGTATAAGTCCTAATATCAGGATAGGATTAAGTGCCTACAAAGAAATCATTTAAATTTCATTACAATAGATACAGATTACTTGGAAGAATAAGGGTGCTATAAACAGGTTGGTTAAAAAGCTTTTATGGAGCTACATATAGTATATGTATGGACTTTTACATGTTCTGTTCCTAATATTTTCTAGGTTGGGGTTCTACTCTTTTTCAAAATCATTTAAGGAATGACTGTAATATTTTTTCTGTCTATGAAGAAATAACATAAAAAATGTGGTGCACACTGAATAACGCGCGTAGCGGGTTATTTAACAGTGTGCACCACATTTTTTATGTTATTTCGAATAGACAGAAAAAATATTACAGTCATTTCTTATAATTTAATTCTAAATTCCATTTTAAACCGTAGAAAACCATGAAAAAACGTTGATGACGTCATGGTCACATGACTTAATTGTCTATGGGCTCATAACAAAATAACGTCAGCCAATCAGAAGACGAGTTACATCCAAAATTAAATTATATCTGTATACAAATACTGTGGATTCATTTATTTTAGTGGATATCATTTTATCTGGATTGACGAAAATTTGCAGTTACGTGGATATTTGATTTCATGGTTTTGTAAATCTATGCATACAAAGCCTATAGAAAATTTGTAATTCGTAGAACATTTGAAATTGTGGTTCGGCTGTACCCAAAAATTGATATCCAACGAATAATAATGAATTCACAGTAACTAATATTTCTTTTTTTTCTTTGTAAAACCTTTGTTGTAGCACATATTTATAACATAGATTTTGTATCTTACCTGCAATTGGTCTGGCTTAATTCTTCCAAGAGGACCCTGCAAAGGAAAACATTTTGAACAATGCCTAATTTAAAAGCAGTTATGGAATTTTGGATTCTCATTGCTCTTCAACTTTGTACTTGTTTGGCTTTATAAATATTTTGATATGAGCGTCACTGATGAGTCTTATGTAGACGAAAAGCGCGTCTGGCATACTAAATTATAATCCTGGTACCTTTGATAACTAATTATATGTTGAAAATGTTTGTATTAGGTCTCATACAGACAAAGTTTCCACATTAATGTTTGAAAGTTATATCCTGAAGTTATTATGTGTATAAACGTCAATAAGAATTAACTGTGTAAATAAGTCCGGCTCTATTTTGACAAGATGTGTTCACTTCCCATTTAACAAATATATGCACAATCCATGTAGACAAAATACTATAACCATATCTCTTGACGCTTTTTTTCCAAGGGAATATGAATACATTGTACTTTAATGGTATAAAAGTTATAACAGTAACATACCATGCTGCCATCTAACTGTTCTGCTTGTAAAGTCCATCTGGATCCCTATAGAAAAATGGAAGGTAAATAAGTACTGTTCTAATATGTTTTTAAATGTGATAGTTGATAAACAGCTGACTATGCAGTATGGGCTTTGCTCATTGTTGAAAGTAATACAGTGACCTATTGCTGTTAATTTCTGTGTCATTTGGTCTCTTGTGAAGAGGTGTCTCATTAGCAGTCGTACCACATCTCCTTTTTGATATAAATTCTGACTTTTCTTTATAGAACACAAATTTCCTTTAGTGCTTTAGAAACCACAAAAATTCATGTATCCTTGAAATTTGTTACCAATGAAAACAAATGAATCCCTGTTATTTAAAATGCTTAAAACATTGAACAAGAGCCTGTGTCGCTCACCTTGGTCTATGTGCATATTAAACAAAGGACACAGATGGATTCATGACAAATGGTGATGGTGTTTGTAGATCTTACTTTTACTGAACATTCTTGTTTCTAACAATTTTCTCTATCTATATAGACTTGGCCCTTTAGATGCAGTGGAAAATATTTTGCAAAAAATTTACAAAAATTTACCAAATTAATGAAAATTGTTAAAAATTGACTATAAAGGGCAATAAATCCTTAAGGTGACCACTGACCATTGTGGTCATGTTGACTTATTATTAGATCTTACTTTGCTGAACATTATTGCTGTTTACAGTTTGTCTCTATCTATAATAGTATTCAAAATAATAACCAAAACATTTCCAATTGGGGGGCAGCAACCCAACAACCAGTTGTCCAATTCATCTCAAAATTTCAGGGCAGATAGATAGTGACTTGATAAACAAATTAACCCCCACAGATTTGCTCTAAATGCTTTGGTTTTAGAGTTTTAAGCCAAAATCTACATTTTACCCCTATGTTCTATTTTTAACCATGGTGGTCATCTTGATTGGTTGGCTGGGTCACCGCACAAATTTTTTAAACTGAATACCCTAATAATGATTGTGGATAAATTTGGTTAAATTTGACCCAGTAGTTTCAGGAGAAGATTCTTGAAAAAGATTACAAAAAATTTACGAAAAATTGGTAAAAAATGACTATAAAGGGCAATAACTCCTTAAGGGGTCAACTGACCATTTTGGTCATGTTGATTTATTTGTAGATCTTACTTTGCTGAACATTATTGCTGTTTACAGTTTATCTTTATCTATAATAATATTCAAGATAATAACCAAACTAGAGGCTCTAAAGAGCCTGTGTCGCTCACCTTGGTCTTGTGCATATTAAACAATGGACATGGATAAATTCATGACATAATTGTGCTTTGGTGATAGTGATGTGTTTGTAGATCTTACTTTACTGAACATTCTTGTTGCTACAATTATCTCTATCTATAATGAACTTGGCCCAGTAATTACAGTGGAAAATATTTTCTAAAAATTTACAAAAATTTATGAAAAATGTTAAAAATTAACTATAAAGGACAATAACTCCTTAAGGGGTCAATTGACTATTTTGGTCATGAAACTTATTTGTAGATCTTATTTTGCTGAACGTTATTGCTGTATACAGTTTATCTCTATCTATAATAATATTCAAGATAATAACAAAAAACGGCAAAATATCCTTAAAATTACCAATTCAGGACAGTAACCTAACAACGGGTTGTCCGATCCAGGTGAAAACATCAGGGAAGATAGATCTTGACCTGATAAACAATTAAATCCTGTCAGATTTTCTCTTAATGCTTCGGTTCTTGAGTTATAAGCCAAAAACTGCATTTTACCCCTATGTTCTATTATTAGCCGTGGCAGCCATTTTGGTTGATTGGCCAGGTCAAGCCACACATTTTTAAACAAGTTACCCCAATGATGATTGTGGCCAAGTTTAGTTTAATTTGGCCCAGTAGTTTCAGAGAAGAAGATTTTTGTAAAAGATTACTAAGATGTACGAAGAAATGGTTAAAAATTGACTATAAAGGGCAATAACTCTTTCAGGGGTCAACTGACCATTTTGGACATGCTGACTTATTTGTAAATCTTACTTTGCTGAACATTATTGCTGTTTACAGTTTATCTCTATCTATAATAATATTCAAGGTAATAACCAAAAACAGCAAAATTTCCTTAAAATTACCAATTCAGGGGCAGCAACCCAACAACAGGTTGTCTGATTGATCTGAAAATTTCAGGACAGATAGATCTTCACCTGATAAACACTTTTACCGCCTGTCAGATTTGCTCTAAATGCTTTGGTTTTTGAGTTATAAGCCAAAAACTGCATTTTACCCCTATGTTCTATTTTTAGCCATGGCGGCCATCTTGGATGGTTGGCCGGGTCACGCCACACATTTTTTAAACTACATATCCCAAAGATGATTGTGGCCAAGTTTGGATTAATTTGGCCCAGTAGTTTCAGAGGAGAAGATTTTTGTAAAAAATAACTAAGATTTACGAAAAATGGTTAAAAATTGACTATAAAGGTCAATAACTCCTAAAGGGGTCAAATGACCATTTTGGTCATGTTGACTTATTTGTAAATCTTACTTTGCTGAACATTATTGCTGTTTACAGTTTATCTCTATCTATAATAATATTCAAGATAATAGCCAAAAACAGCAAAAATTCCCTAAAATTACCAGTTCAGGGGCAGCAACCCAATAACGGGTTGTCGGATTCATCTGAAAATTTGAGGGCAGATAGATCTTGACCTGATAATCAATTTTATCTGATGACAGATTTTCTCTAAATGCTTTGGTTTTTGAGTTATAAGCCAAAAACTGCATTTTACCCCTATGTTCTATTTTTAGCCATGGCGGCCATCTTGGTTGGTTGGCCGGGTCACGCCACACATTTTTTAAACTAGATACCCCAATGATGATTGTGGCCAAGTTTGATTTAATTTGGCCAAGTAGTTTCAGAGGAAAAGATTTTTGTAAAAGTTAACGACGACGGACGACGACGACAGACGCCAAGTGACGGGAAAAGCTCACTTGGCCCTTGGTGCCAGGTGAGCTAAAAATGACGAAAAGTTGTTAAAAATTGACTATAAAGGGCAATAACTCCTTAAGGGGTTGACTGACAATTTTGGTAATGTTGACTTATTTGTAGGTCTTACTTGGCTGAACATTATTGCTGTTTACAGTTTATCTCTATCTATAATAGTATTCAAAATAATAACCAAAAGCTGCAAAATTTACTTAAAATTACCAATTCAGGGGCAGCAACCCAACAACAGGTTGTCCGAATCGTCTGAAAATTTCAGGGCAGATAGATCTTGACCTGATCAACAATTTTACCCCATGTCAGATTTGCTCTAAATGCTTTGGTTTCAAAGATATTAGCCAAAATATACATTTTACCCCTGTGTTCTATTTTTAGCCATGGCAGCCATCTTGGTTTGATGGCCAGGTCACCGGACACATTTTTTAAACAAGATACCCCAAGGATGATTGTGGCCAAGTTTGGTTAAGTTTGGCCCTGTAGTTTCAGAGGAGAAGATTTTTGTAAAAGTTTACAGACGACGGACGCCAAGTGATGAGAAAAGCTCACTTGACCTTTCAGGTCAGGTGAGCTAAAAACAGCAAAATTTCCTTAAAATGACCAATTCAGGGGCAGTAACCCAACAATCTGTTGTCCGCTTCATCTGAAAATTTCAGGGCAGATAAATATTGACCTGATGAACAATTTTTACCCCGTGACAGATTTGCTCTAAATGCTTTGGTTTCAGAGTTATAAACCAAAATCTACATTTTACCCCTACGTTCTATTTTTAGCCATGACAGCCATTTTGGTTGGTTGGCTGGGTCACTGGACACATTTTTTAAACTAGATACCCCAATGATGATTGTGGCCAACTTTAGTTAAATTTGACCCAGTAGTTTCAGAGGAGAAGATTATTGTAAAAGTTTGACAACGACGGACGAGATGAGAAAAGTTCACATGGCCCCATGGGCCAGGAGTGCTAGAAATGATTACAAACATTTCCTGAACTTTGTTCTTGTAATACATTAAGCTATACAAACCTGTTGATCACCAAGAGCCCAGTATAATGGCAAGGGTACACATATGATTAACACTTTTAACAGTCGTTTTACTTCTTCCACAAAATCAGCCTGAAAATGCAATGAAAATATTTAACAAGTGAATCTGTAAGCTACTGCTTACTAATGATACAGGAAGTTGTTGAGTGATGAATCTGAAAAAGCATCACACAGTTGCTGACTCACATAAACCCTGAAACCAACTTTCAGAAATCCTTGTAATATAGTTCCTGAGAAAGATTTGACCAAAATATTCAAGTCAACCGAGTTCGAGACAACGAGAGTTAATTGTATAGTGTATTAGGTCACTAGCACACCATGCAACAAATTGATCTTACAGACTATCTTCACATGTGGTATTTAGGATAGTGGACTATCAAAGTGATTAAGTCTTCAATTCTCAATATTAAGAACCTACTTTCATTTGTCATACAAAAAACAAATGCCAACTATAACAACTTGCATTTCGTTCATTTTAAATTTGTTTTTTGAATTTATTTCAATCGTACATTATCAATTCCTTCGTTTTTTGTTTTGAAAGGGAAGTACTTATACCACTTTCAACACATGAAAGCAAGTTTTTGTGGAGGAAGCCAAAGCACCTAAAGTCACAAAAACCAGACTTGGGCAGGAAAACTGGCAAACCTAGTCTACTTAAATCAGAGTCAACAAGAATGTGTCCAAAGTACACGGATGCCCCACTCGCACTATCCTTTTCCATATTCCATGGACCGTGAAATTGGGTAATTATCTAATTTGGCACTAAAATTAGAAAGATCATATCATAAGCAACAAGTGTACTAGGTTTCAAGTTGATTGAACTTCAGCTTCATCAAAAACTACCTTGACCAAAAACTTTAACCTGAAACTCCCACTTTCATTTTCTATGTTCAGTGGACCGTGAAATTGGGGTCAAAAGTCTAATTTGGCTTAAAAATTAAAAAGATCATCTCATAAGCAACAAGTGTACTAAGTTTCAAGTTGATTGGACTTCAACTTCATCAAAAACTACCTTGACCAAAAACTTTAACCTGGACGGACGAATGGAACTACAGGCGGACAGACGAACGAATGGAGCCACAGACCAGAAAACATAATGCCCCTCTACTATCGTAGATGGGGCATAAAAACACCTTGCAATTAAAACGATTACAGGCTAATTAGAGTGTAAATTAACTACTTAGAACATTTGGTCTACAAGACTCCTGAAAAAATTTGAAGCAGCTAGTATAAATTTGCAAACGCTGACTTATAATATAACAAATATGTGTCCATATGTGTAAATGTCAATTGCCTGCTACCGAGTCTTTACCTCAAAAAGTCCAATAGAATGATCTAACCAATGTGGTCTTTTATCTGGATGTGAAATCTTCCCTTTTATACCATACTACAATTATAAAAGAAAAAAATGTCCTTGGATAGCATATATACACAAACATAACAGTTTTATAAAAATGTTTAAATTTCTAAAATTTAGAATCAAGTTTATAGTTGAATACTTCAATATTTGACAACAGCAACTGAATATTTTAGTATTTAAAGATAAAACTTTTTTGAAACATAAATTTCTGTAAAATATAGATCTCAGACAACAAAAGAAAACATTGAAATATAATAAATAATCAATTTATTGTCATGAATGATGCAATCATTGTTAGAAACTTAGATCAAGGCATCATAATTTGACGGTAATTAAACGAAAAAAGTATAAAATATATTTTTTTAATTCATTAGAAATTTTTTGAAAATTTTAGACACTACATATAAAATTCCCAACTAAATAACAATGGTAACTAGGACCTTTCATTATTGTGGACCAAAAATACTTCTCAGGTATCAGTTTAATCAATGTACTTATTGAGCTGAAACTTAATTAAAGCATACAAGAACACCCCAATAAAGTAACAAAAAGAAGAATCCATTTTCTTGACTAACACAACACCATAACTGACAGTGCCATGAATTTATCAGTTGAAATTTGCAGTCAAATAAAAAACGCACAAGAAATTAAATTGGCAGCTAAATTGTTAACATACATTATATTAATTATAAAAATACATGTAAATACCCTGCCATTGAGGAAACCAGTGGGGGGGGGGGGGGGGAATCATTATAATACTTACAAAAAAAAACCATTTAAACACCCTGCTAATGAGGTTACAAGTGAGGGGAATCGTTATATTACTTACAAAAATACATTTAAATACCCTGCCAATGAGGTTACCAGTAGGGGGAATCTTCTTATATAATCTCCCACCTGCTATAAATATCACTGAAAACATTCAAGTAAAAGTAATTATTTATATAATATTTGTTAAGGTAAACCAAAGTTATTCATGATAATCAACTAGATAAATGTGATGGGAGTAATACAAAAATCACATGATTTACAAGGTAATGTGTAATTGTGTACTATCAGCTGTAAATGCATACAGAATATCCAACTGTAACTATGCAGACATCTTATTTTATTTGGTGTTGATGACACATCTTCGATTGTTTCAGTTTAATTAATGCACATTGTTTATTGACTACAGAAACCTAATAACTTGACATATATCAGACTGCATCTTATGCACTAGATGACTTTTGTTTATTTTTGTCATTGGATTTCTGTCTCATTGATGTATCCTGCACGTTTTCACTGATAAGCAGCCAAAATAACTTTTTAAAAAAGGTTGAAAATAGTTTTTTGATCAAGTTAATTTTACATTCGTTTGTGCTGATTGTTGGTGTTTAATTCATTGGATATATCATGGTCGATTATTTATTTTATTGTTGGAAGAAGCCTAAGTGACCTGGAAAGAAGGATGACCTTCAGTAGGAAAAATGGCAATTCTTGTCAGATAAGATCAGATTCAAAAACACCACTATCAGTGTCAAAAAATGACCAGGATTCATAGCCACATCCTCAGTGCTGACAGGGAAGTAATTTCTGTTGACATACTGCTGAGAATGCCAGTGGCCGCAAGTTTTTATTGCATAATTCACTTTCAATTCAACATTTCGTTTTGTATATAAAAGTAAGGAGATTTGGTAATACAAATTAAAGTACATGTTTTTACAGATTTTGAATTTGTTTGACTCCCTTATCCATTTGAACAATAAACATAACAACCCATGATTATTTCCAATCACAGAAATGAGCAGTCACAAAACTGCAATATTCTCGAGTATTTACCATTGAGAATGGTAGAGACAAATATGACTATTGTATAAATGTTTATAATAATTACTTAATGTGACATGTTTAAGAGCAATTTAGCATTGCTAAGTCATGACATGTAACTTACCAGCAGAAGAAATCATCAGAATAGCTGGAATACCAAAAGCTAATGGGTAACATTCTGCTCCATAACAATGCACATCAGCTGTTGGAAAAAAACAAATAAACAGCAAGATTAAATAAAATTTAATTTATAGATTTCAAGCTCACCAAAGTCTTTTATTCAGGTTGCTTCCTTCTTCTTCTTCTTCTTCTTCTTCCGAATACAGGAGTAGACTCCAAGGTAGGAGTGTAAAACTTCCCAGAACTTAATTTAAAATTAATATATCAATGAAAAATAGTTCATTTTATTTTAATGTTCTGTCAATAAAACAAGCAAACAGAGCAAATGATGTTTTGTATCAAGTAACAAAATGCAAATTACTTAAGGATGTACTTAGGTGAGGTTTTGGAATTTGTTTCAAATTTTCGGACTCTGGTGTTTTTCCATACAATACAATGTAAAATATTTTGCCCCATAACACCCATTTATTTTTTCATATAAGACTTAATAGCTCATGATAGGTAATTTATCCAAATTTTAGAAGATTCTTGATTTTCTTTCTTTTATTTTGAGACCCAAATAATACCAATGCAAATATAAGGTAAAAGTCCAATTCAGCCTTTTCCCGCCATATTTTAAATCTCAAATATCTCTAAAAAGGAGGTCCATGACCTATCAATATTTTTAGCTTATCTTTATCCTTAATTGATGCTCTACCAGCTTATAGTATCAATTTTAATTTCTTAATTTCTTACGCTACGCGCGTTCTTCAGTGTGCACCACATTTTTTATGTTATTTCTTCATAGACAGAAAAAAAATTACAATCATTCCTTAAATGTCTTAAGGATGTACTTAGGTTGAGATTAGGTAAAAATTAAACCGTAGAAAACCATGAAAAAACGTTGATGACGTCACGGTCACATGACTAAATTATGTCTATGGGCTCATAACAAAATAACGTCAGCCAATCAGAAGATGTGTTACATTCAAAATTAAATTATTCTTGTGTTACTACAATTCTCCATACATCTAAAAGGTTGCAAATAAATCAATTACAGTAGTACAAATGTATAAATTCATAATATTTGTTTTCTTCAAAGAACTGTGCAAAACTCTGATCATATTCATACTGTGTGTTGTCTCATGTAAAGTCGAGTGCCTTCTTCAATTATAATTATTCTTTTCATGTTCTTACATTTAAATTAATTCTTAAACTAAAATTACTAGTAGAAATTTCCTGTAAATACTCACCTCTGAGGATTGGAGTCAGTATAATTGAAAACATACTTCCTAAGTTTATCATGAAATAAAACACTGAAAAGAAGGTTTCACGTTGTTTTTCCTAAAATATACAAATTAAACAATGAATTTATTCACATGAAAGCAGTTTTGATATTCCCGTTTTTTTCTGTTTTAGTTCAGTTTAAGACTTCTATATATAGTGTTCAAATATTCTTTCTATTAATGGACTTTAGAGGATGAAAAGTTGTTTTCTTTATAGTAGAAGATGAGAGTGTACTTGCTATTTCTGTGCCTCAAAATGAGAAACACAAATATTTGTGCAAATTAAATATGTCTGTGCACCAATCTTGGACACGGTGCTATTGTTTGATAATTCACTGAATCTTATTTGAATGAGCAGAGAACTATGCAGTAAATTAAACAGTATACTATCATCTATTTCTGTCATTTCACATCTTTTATCACAACATGTATACGATATAACTGTTTCTGGATTAGTTAATTTATATTGACGTGATCAAATAAATCAAAATTTACCCAAGCAAAATGAGTAAATGCCAAACTGACTTAAAATCAGACAGAGGTATTTGAAGATGTAATTTGGTTCAAATGCACACAAAATTAATATTTAAGGGGAGATAACTTTGTAATTTACTATCATTCTAACCAAAGTTTTTTAAGAGATTTTTCGAATTACCAGACTTGCAGAAAAACAGGACTACAATTTCTAATTTAGGATGAGGGTAATTTAAAAGAAGAATGGTTAGGTAGGTGTTTTTTTTGGCCATGTTTGAAATTCTTCTTAATTGCCGGATTCTTACAAAGACTGGTACTCAAAGAGACAGTAGGATGAATGATAAATAGAGTAATTTCATAATTAGGAAAATTCCTTACTTGTTCTGGTCTGAACTGGTCAGCACCAAAGGCTGCTACACAAGGTTTTATTCCTCCAGTACCAATTCCAATCAGGATTAATGCAATCATTGGCCCAATCCTACATAGTGAAATAAGAGGTTTCATACAGTACTGTAGCTGTTTTTACAACATTTTCTTACTATGATAATTGATTTAACACTGAAATTTTCATGATATTTTAACTTTATAATAATATATATAAGGTCCAAATCCACCATTGAGTACAGTCAACTGACTTCAAATTTTCTATTTTTAGAGATCTTGGGTTATTGGGTAGTGAACTTTAGAAACAGGGGATTAATGATGAATGTAACAAATGCATCACACTGAAAATCATGCTCACCCATCGAAACAACATCTGATAAACAAATTTAATAATACTTTTAGATATTTGGATGATATTTTGGCTCTCAATAATGATGACTTCAGTATGTATATTAATGAAATTTATCCTGTTGAACTTACTTTAAATAAAGCTAATACTAACAATGACCACTGCCCTTTTCTCGATCTTGATATCTATATCACTAATGGAAAGCTGAATACTAAAATTTATGAAAAAAGGGATGATTTTTCATTTCCAATCATTAATTATCCGTTTTTAGATGGTGACGTTCCCTTGTCATCATCTTACGGTGTTTATATATCTCAACTTGTACGATTCGCTCGTGTATGTAACAATGTTTTAGATTTTAACGAGAAAAATTTATGTATTACTGAAAAATTATTACACCAGGGTTTTCGATATCACAAACTAGTCAAAACATTTACTAAATTTTATCATCGGTATAAAGACATCATTCGTAAATATAGCTCAACATGCAGACTTCTAATACGTTCAGGTATTTCACATCCAATTTTTTATGGAAATATTCTTTATAAAGCACAAAGGTGTCAGTATTCCCCTCAGAAACTTACAAAACCTTTGAATAGACTTATTAAGAAGGGATATAATTACGATACTGTTGTCAAGTCATTAAAGATTGCATATTTTGGAGTTAATATTGAGTCACTGATAAGGTCTTTGCATCGGAACTAAACAAATTTATTCTAAAAACAGTTGTTGGCATGACACAGGTTATGTTCTTCTCATATATGTTATGATGGTATAATACTAAACCCCTAACGGGAAGGATTGTGTCTGATGTTCATATGATGAAATCATAATCTTTCAGTCAGTTTAATTGAAGTCTGGAGCTGGCATGTCAGTTAACTGCTAGTAGACTGTTGTTATTTATGTATTATTGTCATTTTGTTTATTTTCTTTGGTTACATCTTCTGACATCAGACTCGGACTTCTCTTGAACTGAATTTTAATGTGCATATTGTTATGCGTTTACTTTTCTACATTGGTTAGAGGGATAGGGGGAGGGTTGAGATCTCACAAACATGTTTAACCCCGCCGCATTTTTGCGCCTGTCCCAAGTCAGGAGCCTCTGGCCTTTGTTAGTCTTGTATTATTTTAATTTTAGTTTCTTGTGTACAATTTGGAAATGTATGGCGTTCAATATCACTGGACTAGTATATATTTGTTTATGGGCCAGCTGAAGGATGCCTCCGAGTGCGGGAATTTCTCTCTACATTGAAGACCTGTTGGTGACCCTCTGCTGTTGTTTTTTATTTGATCGGGTTGTTGTCTCTTTGACACATTCCCCATTTCCATTTTCAATTTTATTTTTATCACATAAAGGATTAATACCAAATATCATAGTCTTGATTTGTAGCTCTAACATGTACATTAAGTATTGGGTAAACATGAAGTTAATGAGGGATCAATACAAAAATGCATTGCACAGAATTCCATGTAAAGATGATGTCCAAAATTAAGAAAGCTTGATTTGTAATTCTTCAGAAAAATGTACTGAAAATCTTAAACATGACTATAGTGTCATAGAGTAAACAGGCAGTTTAAATATTTAACGACCAGACAGCAAGCGGTAAAATATCAACATAAAGGACAAACCCATGGTAAAATCGGTATAAATTCAAGCCGCCAAAAAATATTTCTATACTAATAGGACAAATATGGCAATTCTTTTTAAATGAAGCGCTCTAGGTAAAGGCAAATATTTGCCATTCCCATAATAAATGCACTATTACATTGACATAACAGAATAGAGTTACCTGAATAAGTGACATACTTAAACTATTTACAATAACATATTTAGATAGGTTTGTATGATTTTAATCATGGTTTGTTTATGATTCCTTGTGTTTATGACTTTCGGTTTAACAAACATTTATTTTATAGTAAAATGCTTATATTTTTACGTCATCTTTCAATGACGTTGAGTAGCTCATTCATGAAAAAAAATATACGACGTAAGAGTATGATCAGAATAGCCCAACCAATATATTCATATTTTACCACAGGTATGTACTCAAAGAGTTTGAAGGACGTCATATTAAAATCATTGTTTTTCATTATTTTTAAAGGTCGAAAACTATAATATAATATTAATAAAAGATAATTTACCATTCTGGTGGTGGTACTGCTGTTGCTGACATTATAACATTTCCTATACCATAAATAATACTTAGATATAGTATTGTCCTGAAAAATTAATGTCAGACATTATAACATTTCCTATACCATAAATAATACTCAGATATAGTATTGTCCTGAAAAATTAATGTCAGACATTATAACATTTCCTATACCATAAATAATACTCAGATATAGTATTGTCCTGAAAAATTAATGTCAGACATTATAAAATTTCCTATACCATAAATAATACTCAGATATAGTATTGTCCTGAAAAATTAATGTCAGACATTATAACATTTCCTATACCATAAATAATACTCAGATATAGTATTGTCCTGAAAAATTAATGTCAGACATTATAACATTTCCTATACCATAAATAACACTCAAAAATCATTTCACCCCTACTATAAAATGGAAAAGTTTTTAGTGATCTCATGTCATAGTGTTTTTTTTATGTTTTCTATTTTGATTTTTTCTTGAAAAAAGAATGACATTCATAATCGTTTTAAATTATCTTATCAATTACCTTAAATATTATAATGCAAATCTATTTAAAAAAAAAGTATTCACTGATACAGCTTCACAACAAATTCTTCTTTGATAAATATGGATTATACACAGCTATTTCTGGAACATTATTATAATGTACTGTTACACCATGTAGATCACTTTATAGATGTCACATGATCTTATCTGTATCAGGTAACCATCAGCAATGATAGCTCTTAACAGAGGACTAAGGTACTAGAGGAACACATAACTTACCTGTATCTACCCAGGTAACCATAGGCAATGATAGCTCCAAACAGAGGACTAAAGTAACAGATGAACACATAACTTACCTGTATCTACCAAGGTAACCATCGGCAATGATTGCTCCAAACAGAGGACTAAAGTAACAGAGAAACACAAATCCATGATAAACACCAGTGGCATTATCTGCATCAAACTTTAACCATTTTGTCAGGTACAAAATTAAAATGGCTGAAATTAAATAATATTACATCACTTTCAAAATGAACATTTATATCTTAAATCTTTAATATCATGAGGAAAGTAATACACAATTTAAAGCTTTTCAAGCTTGTCCCTCAACATAAATGCTCAAAGCAAAAGTAAAAGTTATACATGTAGTGTGTGTCCTATTCAATCAATATTGTTTTAATATTCACTATGACTTTGGAATATATATCAATTTAAATGGTAAGTTTTTAAAACGAACCCAGACTATGTCAAATTTAACAGGGCAGTACTGTGAGTACTTGGAGCTGCATAGCTAGGGAAAGAGAGAATTTATATATGCACATTATTTTTTCTATATTTGTATAAATAAACCAATTGTTCAAGACGTTTCGGCCATTGGCCTTCTTCAGTTGTTTTATTTTTCTATATTTTCTGATACAAAATCTGACCAAAAATACAGTTGCCTGTTGGTTGTAATTGCTAGTTAATCATTAATGCCTTATTAAGGGAACCTAGAGACAACTTGCATTATCATGACTACTGAAAACTCAATTTAAATACTGTAACACATACCTCGCATGCCATAGTAAGAAAATCTTTCACAAAACTCTGTCCCCAGGATAAAGAAAACACTTTTAGGATAACCTCCATTGGATTCCTGTAAGAGAATAAAATTTGACTCATACTTAACAAATGCACACAAAAATCTGATACCAATCTAAAAAAACAACCCAAAAGAACAGATACATAGTTTGCATCATTATGCAGTTGTTGTAAACTTATTAGACCTATGGCAATATTTTAAGGGAGTTGGCTTCTCAGTTTTAAAATAATTAACTTTTCAAAACACTAGCATCTATTGATAGGGGATTAATAAAGGAATCAAAAGAGCAAAAAAAATATATAGGTCACCGTGCTTGTTTTCCAGATATGAGCCATTGAAATTTTGGCGGGAAAATGTTCTCTCATGACTTTTCATAGCTTTATCATTGACAAGGGTAAGTCCTCAAAAGCTATTAAAAAATGATTAAAATTTTGTAAGACTTTAAAAGACAGCTTATCATTTTACATGTAAAAGAATTATAAAAATAAAAATGAGGGTCACTGGGCAGAATTTGTTAAAGCTTCAAATGGATAAAACCAGAGGATTCCGAAAAATCTGACTAAAATTCCAAAACATGACAAGCGAGCTTCCTTAACATGTCTATAACTATGCAAAACATTTCAAGTCCATCAATCATGAAGAGGGGCCAGTCACATACTATCACCAGATATGAATTCTAAGATATGCAAATGCTAATACAACTGCATACCAATTATCATTGACCTACTCTGAGTATCTATTTCTGGCCCATCTTTATCTGACCTTATCACAAACTACGACATGTGAACAATCTAACAGTCACTGTTGAAATTGTTAGCCCCCTTTCCCTTTAAATCATTTTTCATAATTGAAAATACCATTAAGAATATTTGATACATGTGTAACTAATATTCTATTAATAAACCTACACTATAAACCAGATGCTCTGTAGGGCACAGCTTTATACGACCATAGAGGTTGAACCCTGAACAGTTGGGGCAATTATGGACACAACATTCAAGCTGGATACAGCTCTGAATTTGGATTGTGATTAAGTAGTTGACACAGCAAAGGTTTCTGACACAGAATGAAAGGGATCCTAATGAACTTAATTTTTTTTGTTTTGCTTTTGGGCAATTCACTATGCTGTTGAATATTAATCCCCTCAAATATTTGAAGAAGTTTTCTTTTTAATTTCTGAAATCTGAAATGAGAAAAAATTGTAACCCCCCCTTTTTCCAATTTTGTTTTCACCTCCCCTTTCAATAACCACTCATTTAAGTACATCATAAAATATTAAAATATAAAATGACATACAGTCATGGTTAAAATTAATATTAATTAATTGTAACTTCAATTGTAATCATCTCAAGACAATCATCATTTCTTATGTCTTAATACATAATTTTCAAACAGTGTAAGGGAGGTAATCAAACTAAAAAATATAACAGTATTATTTAAATGGAACTGGGATTAGCTTTTAAATTGTCTAAATTGCCTATAACCAGAAAAACCCTGGTGTTTCCACCTTTTTTGCCCCTATTTGCTAAATTATTTCAGCCATAACTCCCCATAACCATCCCTTTGTAGTATGGAAACTTGTGGTATAATTTCAGAGAGATTTATACACTTAAACACAAGTTATTCACTGGAAACTACAAAAATGCTTATTTGGGCCCCTTTTTGGCCCTAACTTATTGAAACCCCCTTGGAGCAAGAACCCCAAAACTCAATTCCAGCCTATCCTTTGTAGTAAGAAACCTTGTAGTATAATTCAGAGAGATTCATACACTTAAACACAAGTTATTGTCTGTAAACTAGAAAGATGCTTCTTTTTGGCCCCTAATATTCCTACATGTTCGGGGAAATTAACCCAAAACTGAATCCCAGCCTTCCCTTTGTTATATGGAATAAGCATGCAAATTAATTACATGTGTATATTGATTTTTCAATGGTACTTCTAAATACATAGTAAGTGGCAAAGACACAAATTGAAGATAAAAACATAAACATCTTTAAAAAAAAAAACCTGAAAAATCCCAATTAGAATATACCTTTGACCTTGCTGTTCCACTACTGCCATTTTGATTGTTCAGTAAGTTATCATCTGAAAAAGAAGTAATAAATGTTTCTATATTGTTCATTCCAATTGCAATCTTAACAAACATACTTAATATTAAAATCAAACATTATTGTGTCAAACACTGCTTGTATGCTGACTCTCAAGCATTAATTTGTTCTTCTGTTAATTTAAGGAGTTACAGATAATTGCATTGTTTATACTAATTTCAAACTTTTTTCAGCTGGACCAAAACATTACTTAACTTTCATGACACACCTTTTTTACTTGCTTTTTGAGGCATGAAGAAACAAATTTGGAAAGGGTATGAAAAAAATTGCAAATAATACACTGTCCACAGTAATGACTATATTTGTAGACAAGTAAAATTAAGGAATGATAACCAGACCAATTATAGATGCTTCACATCCAGTGGCAAAATATGCACAAAGATTCAGTATTACATTAATTGGAATCAAACCTATGATTTCGTCCTCATGAGAAGTGTATGTTACCATTTATAAGTCCATTGAGGTGAGAAAATAAAATGTCAATTTCTCAATATTTTTTTATAATGCTACTGCTAGATTAGAAATCTAGTTACCTGTCGTGCATAATCAAGAATGCTGAATATCAAATAAACAAGTACTGTCTGTACTTTAAATTGATACAAATCATACATAGTCCTGCTAATGCATGCATAAAAACGGCAACCTTTATACACCAATTATAATAATAAAGTTACTAATTATTTATAATAAAACAAGAATGTGTCCATAGTACAGTACACAGATGCCATACTCATAAATGGGGCATAAAAAAAGTTCACATATAAATATATTCAATCTGCACATACAATCATTTCCATACACACATGCATATATAGATACATGTACACATAAAAAAATCTTCTTCAAAATCATGCAAAACAAATTGCCAAAATCCTACAGCAACTCCCATAACAACAACAAATAGCATGGGTTATTTAGAGCTAATTGCATAATGCACGTAGAGTAAGAGTTTGGTTCGCTTGCTTCCTTTGTTTGTATATTGTACAATTGTAATTGGGATAACATTCAATCAAATTTTAATATAATATATACAGGTTTAACGACACCTATCTTTATTGTTTGCAGATGTCAGTCTTAATAACAATGCTTGAGCTAAAGTAGTTATCAAAGGTACCAGGATTATAATTTAATACGCCAGACGCACGTTTCATCTACATAAGACTCATCAGTGATGCTCAGATCAAAATAGTTGTAAAGCCAAACAAGTACAAAGTTGAAGAGCATTGAGGACCCAAAATTCCAAAAAGTTGTGTCAAATACGGGTAAGGTAATCTATTCCTGGGATAAGAAAATCCTCAGTTTTTTTCAAAAATTCAAAGTTTTGTAACAGGAAATTTATAAAAATGACCACATAATTGATATTCATGTCAACACTGAAGTGCTGACTACTGGGCTGGTGATACCCTCGGGGACGAAACGCCATCAGCAGTGGCATCGACCCAGTGGTGTACATAGTTATCAAAGGTACCAGGATTATAATTTAATAATTTTTATGTGTTTATACAAACAAAGCAAGCAATCAAACCGAAGACTGATTCTACAATTCAAGCATTAGGAAATTAGCTCAAAAACATAATATTAAGTGTTTATAAAACTCTCAACTTTAGCTTGTAGAGTTAGCACAAGCATTAAGGGAATACAAGGCAAACATCGGGTAAAAACCCCTCTAGGATTACAAAACAAAAGTGATAACTTGAAAGAAAACAAGAACAGTATTGTTGATATTAAGGATGAAATCAGACCTTCTTTAGAGAAAAGAGTATATTCTTCCTCCTCATCAGAACTCCATGACGACATGATCTAGAATAGAAGATGTAACTCCATATATTTCAAGCCTTGCATTATTAGATTTGCCTATCATTATAAGAGTGACATCACCTCATAACAGTTCAATAACAATTTTTTTTAAATTTCTGTAACTATTCTTTCACTTCAGAATTCTAATTTTAAATAACATCAATTTAGTATAAAATTTATCTGAATATTATGTATGCAGCAGAGAAACAGCAATTTCCAATTTTCTCAAATAATATCTGAGAGTATACACCTTCAGCTAAAAGGTAAAATAACAAAAGAAAATAATATCTCCAAGAAAAACACATATCATGCATATCAGAAAGTTCCTTATCAAATGGCAAAATCATAAACCCAAACAAATCAAATGAAAAGAAATCAACTGACTTGGTACAGGCATTTCTTCATGTAGAAAATGGTAGATTAAACCAGTTTTATAGCTAGCTAATTTAACCTCTAAAATAATTTTCTACCACCTTAACACAGCAATGAACTCTGCAAGATGGACCAGGAAAGGTAGTCACATACAAATGGATGAATGGATGACTGCTTAATTTCCCAATTAAATGCATATTTAGAACATGAACATGATGACATGATATGAGTATAAATGCTGAGCTGGAGTTTTTACGATTGTTCAAAAGGTAACAATTCACATGTCATCTTACCAGGACACATTATTCAGACTCCAAGTCAATCAGTCTTTGCTAATTACTCATTAATTCCACCTGCTTAGTGAAGAAGCAGAAAATACAAAATGTCAAATGTAACAATAAACAATGAACAATAAATCATAATAATGAGGTCAAGGTCAGACCTGTACACCATCATGACCATACAATCATTACATGCACCTAATGTAATATGACATTTTCCTTATACAATGTAGAATCCAAAGTATATGTGAATAATGGCTCAAACCACAAAAACATAACATTGATAATAAAACCATGATAAGGTGAACCCTATCTGACTGGCATATAAAAATGAAGATGTGGTATGATTACCAATGAGACAACTCTCTACAAGAGTAAAAATGACACACAAATTAACAACTATTGGTCACCCTTGCGGCCTTCAACACTGAGAAAAGCCCATTACGCATAGCCAGCTATAAAAGCCCCCGAAATGACAAATGTAAAACAATTCAAACCAGAAAACTTATGCATACCAACTTCGCAAGGTTCCCATATACCAAACATAGTTTTCAAAGTACTTAAAAATACAGTTGAGCTCATAACCAAATACATTGTGTAAGTCAAGGCATATTGAGACTTCCCCCTAGAGAAAATTAGTTTGACACAAAAGTTAACATTCTTTTCACAAGCCTTTAAATTTGACTAATATAAATAGTTAACAGTCAAATCTCAGTCATAGCTGTTGTGAAATTTACTTACCTACATGCATACAAGTGACCATGGTAAAACAAAAATTGGGTTATTTCATAGGCCATGCACATTATTAATTTTTATGTCAAGCTATCAAATAAGATTGAAAAAATAGTGTTTACAGAGAATTCATTAATGAGTAAAAAATATAAAATTCAACCTAAAAATGTAAAAACATGCATAAAAACATTTATTGACCGATAAAATTGAAAAAAAATTATCAAACAGAGGATCATTTCAACTTTAGGCCATGCACACAACGTTAATACCAATTCAAGCACCCTGATGATAATTCAAAACAAAATAGCTCACAAAGAACCACTGCATCTGTAAAAAAACATAAACATTTACCTAAAATAAACAGATAATGACTGTTGGACTGATCAAAGAGGTATATTTTTTGTACACAAATAACACACATTTTCCCTTTAAAACTGGGAACCAGCTGATGGATGCTCCACAGGGTGCAGCTTTATACATTTGTATGACCACAGAGGTCGAACCCTGAACAGTTGGGGCAAGTATGAACACAACACTCAAGCTTAATACAGCTCTGAATTTGGATTGTGATTAAATAGTTAACACAGCATTGGTTTCTGACACAGAATGCATACAGTGGTCTAAGAACTTAAAATTTTTAAAATGGACATTTACCTTTTATGGTTCAATATCTAAAATCTAATGAAAAAAAAGTTCAACTTTGGACCCTTTAGACCTCAATGTGGACCAATTTGATAACAGGGTTCAAATATCAATCAAAGAGCAGATTGCTCTGAGGGATACGATTGCCATTGTTTCATTGATACATGAATTAGTATTGTTTTCAAAAATAATTCAACAGCACGTGTAAAATACTCGTGAAATGTAATTTACGTAATCTGAATAGTTATTCAACTTTAAAAATAGCCAATCCTCGATACAAGTGTGTGAACAATGTACTTATTGTCTTTTATTTTTGTACTATTAATTCCAAGTTGACTTTCCACAGCAGTCACTGAGAGTGAGAGAAGGAATTTCACTTCGTACCTTATCACCTATTTTCCTACGTGAATTCTAGGTGGAACCCCTATTTCTAACTCTTTAAATATTTAATTTCCTTTGGGTCAGTGGGCATGACTCCTTTCCTTACACATTCCTCTGTTTAAATTGCTTTGGGTTTTAATATAATACGATGTCTATCTCCAGAACGAGTTAATTTTTCTCGACGTATTGTGGTTTGACGAAAGTTACTTACGGAAAGGAGACAACTCGAAGCGATAATATGGAAGACTCCATTTTGGCTGAAGGGGTGTTCTAGTTACACCTTTACGTTGTGGACTACATTTATTTTAATTTAAATGATGCATATGATTTAAAATTATGCAACAACAATAACCCTCAATAGCAGACAGACATAGAAAGGATCTCGTGAGTTTCAAATTAATCAATGGAGTGGGGAATCCAGAGCAACCATTCAATCTGATACCCCTTCAAGTCAAGAAAACAAAACTTGGGATTTGTAGCAAGGATGTATATCAAATGTTAATTAAACGACCTCCATTTCTTTATGGAAACTTGTACAATATCAAATATCAGTTTCATAATGGTGATATATATATGAAATCTCCACTTCAGTTCTTATATGACAGAAATAGATTTATCGATCGGAATTCAGAGAACTCTCACATGTTATCAAAACTGAGGAATTCCCTCTGACATGTTTCTAAATTTATAAAAACACTAAATATAAATACTGCTTAATTCTGATTTTCTGTGTTGTTAAAAAGACGCATACAAGTCAAGGAAAAAATATCGACACATGAAGATTATGAGAAGAACATTATTGGACAGTTGTTTAAATTCAATTCTTTTGTTTTTATACCATTTAAAGCAAGACAATCTCAAGAATCTGAGATGTTCCTTGATGTTTAGAATAAATGGTTGACATGAGGGCATGGCCCTGAGTCAATGGTATTAGTCTACAGATTGCTTAAAAGCAATTGAATCCCAAAAATCAAAATACATGGTTAGATTCAGCATATCAAAGAACCCCATATATTTAACTTTTGCTGAAATCAAACAAAGTTAAATTTTGGACCCCGATTTGCACCAACTTGAAAACTGGGCCCATAATAAACCAGATGAAACGCAGGGTGCAGCTTTATACGACCGCAGAGGTCGAACCCTGAACAGTTGGGGCAAGTATGGACACAACATTTAAGCTTGATACAGCTCTGAATTTGGATTGTGATTAAATAGTTGACACAACATAGGTTTCTGACACAGAATGAATGTGGTCTAAGAACTTAAAGTCATAAGAAACGAGTGACCGGTGAAAAATAATGTTCTTCCAATTCTTGAACCAATGCATACAAACATCATAAACTTAGTCTTCTGTGCACAAATTTATCATTTTTTTCGTGTAAATTTCGTATAATCGTCAATTTTTTTTTCAATCAGTCTGTGTTGTTGTGAAAATATGGCAGATAATTAAAGTTTGTGTTTTGAAGCCGAAGTTTAACGATTGTCACCTGTTTGTCAACAATCGACAAAAAATCAACAAAAAAGCATGGAAATTGAACTTAAACTTAAAAATTTTAAATTGGACATTTGCCCATTATGGTCCAATATCCAAAATCTAAATACATGGTTAGATTCAGCATATCATAGAAGCCCAAGAATTCAATTTTTGATGAAATCAAATAATGTTCAATTTTAGACCCTTTAAACCTCAATGTGGACCAATTTGATAACCGGGCCCAAATATTAAAAATCTAAATACATGGTTAGATTCAGCATATTGAAGAACCCCATATGTTCAATTTTTGTTGAAATCAAACAAAGTTTAATTTTTTACCCTTTGGACCTTAATGTCGACCAATTAGAAAAAGGGACAATACTGTGCAATTGAAAATTTCTTGCTATTGCACAATACTGTGCAATTGAAGATTCCTTGCAATTGCGGAATACTGTCCAATTGAAAATTTCTTGCTATTGCACAATACTTCATATAATAATTTTGGACCCCGATTTGGACCAACTTGAAAACTGGGCCCATAATCAAAAATCTAAGTACATGTTTAGATTCAGCTATCAAAGAACCCCAAGAATTCATTTTTTTTAAAAATCAAACTAAGTTTAATTTTTGACCCTTTGAACCTTAATGTAGACCAATTTGAAAACAGGACCAAAAATTAAAATCTAAATACACGATAAGATTCAGCATATCAAAGAACCCCAATAATTCAAACTTTGATGAAATCAAACAAAGTTTAATTTTGGACCCTTTTGGCCCCTAGTTCCTAAACTGTTGGGACCATAACCCCCAAAATCAATCCCAACCTTCCTTAAGTGGTTATAAACCTTGCGTTATTTTTTTTTAATTTCTATTTACTTATTTCCTTAAAACAGCTATCATATTCACGATTGTGAACATTGGGATGTATCAGGCAATTGATTTATACAATGTATTATGGCAAAACTAACTTCATTTTTGACACGAGTTCAGTTTATTTTTCACTTTACCATGGAAATAAAATGACTTAGGGTCAGTTGTGTAACCGTAATCAGACATATATTTTTTTGGGGCCTAAGATTAGTGTTTTCTTGTTCAAAGAAAAATAATTTAAAACTGAATTGTGACTTTTTGTCCTGTGACTTTTTGTCTGTGACTTTTTGTTCTAACTTTCTGTCCTACATTTTCTGAATATTGTATTAAGTAAAGCATTTCCCTGGATTATCTTTTACGTCACAAAACAAATATCTTTCTGTCACAGTGTCCTATGATGCATTTTCCTTGTCAATGACCTTATACTATAGGTCAAAATGGCAGTTTAATTATATGGGGACGAAGTCCCCAATTACGGTAGAAAAATCAACAAAAAGAAAAAAAAAAATCGGGAAAATTTCCCAATTTTTTCATTCTACTAATGAACTCAAAATCGTTAACTTTTTTTTTCAGATCTACTTCCTGTTCCGGTTTTCTCCGCTTTTGCGCAGATATCTGTCTTGTTTGCATGAGACTTTGAAAAAATTTATATTTATCAGTCTAGTAAAATATAAGATTGGATCTCAATACAAATTCAATTTTAATAACTGTTTGATATGAAAAAAAACGTTACCTGATGAAAGCGTTTCTTTTGTTTACATCGAATATGACATCATAACTTAAAGAACGTCACAGCTAATTCCCTAACAACAGAATCAAAATCGGGAACGTTACGTACGGTATTTCGGTTTCTTTTATCAACGTGATTGAATTAAAAAAATAATACATACAGACTTCGTCCCCATTCACAGGTTATGCCTGCCTCATATTAATATGGAAATGTGTCTGTTGTCCCTTACTAAGTCATGTCAGTAACTGGTTCGATGTTGTTAGTGGACCAGACTTAGCCTGGGGTAGTCCAAATAATTATGACATATTGAAAGGCTATTATATTTTTTTCTTTGATGCCTTACATTGACCCAGGAAGGCGTCAAAGTAAAAATTTAAAATAGCCTTCCAAGACGTCATGATTATTTGGACTAAGCCTGGTAATTTCTCTAGGAGTTTATAAAGCCCTATATAAATCCATGATTTCTTTGAAGACTCTCTAGCTAAAATTATGAAAAATATAAATCGGATTTATGCAAATCAAATCAAATAAATTGTTTTATTGGTGTAAATTCCTATACCAATGTATACAGAAATGATACCAGCCGAAATTTACAAAATACAAATACAAAAATGAACAAACTAACAAACAAACAAAAAAACATATTTTCTCAATGATAAGAGATGTCACGGAACAGAAGTTCCTTCATAATATAATTTCCAAATGGAACAAATATTCTGGAATATTATTTCCACAGGAATAAATATTACAGTAAATGTTCCTAACGGAATAAATAGTATAGAATAAGTGTTCCATCAGGTACAGGTATTTTGACATTGTTTATAACAAAGTTTCCACTGGAACTTTTGTTAGGTGGAACAAATATACGTTGACAGAGATATAATAATTTTATGCATGAATAAGCACAGCTGGTAAAATTACAGTTGGCTAACAACTTTACCATTAGTTTTCAAAGCATCTGAAAACTGTGAATTGTCAGCCCGTGTCTCTGTAGCACCATAAGATTCCATGCATTGGCAGAGAAATTTATCATTTATAACTATGAAAAGAATTTCTGGTATTGTTTATACTTTTTGCCACGGCACTTGTCAAATTTTCAAGAATCTGACTCAGAAGAACGTTTGACAATATTCTAAATCCCAAAACGTACACGAATCAGAAAAATTATGGACTGGATTTTTTGTTTTTCCTGAAAGAAAAAATAATCCCAGTCAATTTGAAAACACCATAAAATATTATTTTCTGCTATTTTTACTGAATTCTTCAAAAAGACCATCGATTATTGTATTCGAAACTGTTAGTCTCATCCACTTCAGCATGTGGAATTGACCTTGTGACCTTTGTTGCCAGGGCATTGTCAACAAAAGAGGACTTGGGAGCAAAGTGGTCGTATCTTTTTGTATATATTGTAGCATTTATGCTACAGGTAGTTTCATAGATGCTACAAAATCATTCTTGAAATAGAAGATACAAATTTCGCGCAAAAAGAATACAAAACCACTGAATACAATGTCTTCTGAAACTCAAGTAAGGCTACCCAGTCTCAATGGGGGCATATACACTGGCAAATTTAAGGACTGGTCACCATCTCTTCGTCCAGTAAGTAATCCATAATTTGTGTTTTAAATTAAATCTTCTTGTAAGCAAAACAATCATGCAATTGTCTATATTTGTAACAATGTAAAATTAAGACATATTCTTTGTTATTATGTATATATGCAACCCGACTTTAAATAAAGATTACTTACTTACTTACTTACTTACACAAATAATACACGATCACCATCAGATCGTATGTTTTCGTACCTCACATGAATTTGTACCATGCATGCTTTTTCATTGGAAATTGTGACCTCACAATGCATTCTTAATAGCATGAAAACCCAAGAGATGAGGATATTCATTTTGTCTGCAGTTTCTCAGGTCAGCCAGGATTACCAATAAGATGTATTGTTTACGTCACAATAGAAAATAGGCAGTGTCTGCGCGTACCAGCATGTGGGTACGAAAAGTCAAATTGACATTCGTACCCACATCCGGTTTTATAATAAAATGCAATCAAATCGGGAATTAAATGTGAAATATATACAGAAATTATCGATAATATGGGGATTTCGAGTAGAACGAGTGAAGGGTATGACAAAAATATTTTCAAATTGTATTTATAAGTTAATAATTATAATAAACCTTGCAAATTAAATGCACACTGATTGAAATGTATTAGGCCTTAATTTTTCCTGTCGAATTTTTTGCCTCCGTGAATACAGGAAAAAATTATTCTGTGAAAACTTTATTTCCTCTTTATTTTTTGTGTTTCCAGTTCTTCTTTTCTCTGCAGCTGCAATTTACTCCGAGTTTGTTTTTATATACAATTGTATAAAATTAATCGACTGATACTTTTGAACAAATTGTTCCAATGCATGATAACTTTGAAATGTCTGCCCCACATGTATAATCACTCTTTTCCCATTGTAAAAATATTTATTAACCGAGAAAAATTATTCACTTACATATATATAAATGTTTACAAAACTTCTAAGTAGTTGATCAATTTTATTCACTAATAACAATAATTTCTGTATATGTATATTTTACTTTTAATTCTCGATCCGATGGCAATTTATTTAAAAACCAGATGTGGGTACGCGTAGCCTACGAAAGGCGATTTGCTATTCGTACCCGCATGCGGGTACGCGCAGACACTGCCTAAAAAATATCTGACACCACAATGGAAAAGTGACTGTGTTGTATGATGTCAAAAGTTCAGCAGCTGCAGATTCTTAAGTCAAGGGGCACAGATTTCCAAATAGCAATAAGATCTATTTAAAAAACTTTGTTAAACTGTACGTGACATAGTCATAATAGTAATCTGGCTGTACATGTACATGCATGCTGTTAAGGGGTACAAGACAAATTATATTTAACACCTAGTCAAATCGTCACTTATAGAAAAAGTAAAAAAATTGCCATCCAATAATATTTGAAATATTATATACATTTCAGGGGCGGATACAGGATATGACGTTAGAGGGGGGGCAGAATACGCCCGCCAATCCCCTCCTAAATTCGCCCCTGCATTTTTGTATATAAATAATTCTTAAAATGTATAAATGATCTATTTATTTTTATTTATTTAGAAAAAAATTATTGGATTTTGATTTTAATTTATCATGCATTACATCGTTAAAAATCATCCAACAGATAGAATACATTCATTCAGTTAATTATTTGAAATTTTATTTACATTCTTTGAGTGATGTATTGATAAGTTTTTTTTCAATTAAATAATCAACAAGTTTGTTTTTTAAACGCTATACAGGTACATTTGTAGTTATTGATGTTTTATTCTTCAAAAACTTAAATAAAAAACAATGAAGCCAAAGCTGTTAGAATTAGAAGAAAAACTAGCACTACAGTTGTTGAATGTTACAACCACCACGGCTACACAGTTTCCTTGTTTAACTTGATTTTAAATATACAATGTAAATGCATAGTTTACAACACAAAAAACTAGTTGCTCATATTTCAGTGAGCATATCTGAAGATAACGCTGATTTTTGTATGAAATCTAAATTGTATAAATGTATTTATTGTTTATTTCAGGCAGGGAAGCTGACAGTATCAGGAGATACTGCTGAACTATGTATGAAACCTAAAAATGATAGGGTGGGTAAAAAATAATAAAAGTTAATTTGAAAACAATGAGGAATCAAATTCAAAGACGTTGACTTTTAAATTCATTATGCAAATCTTTTGTTGTCATTATTTTATGTTGGTTGGTATGTTGATTATGTTTATGAAAAATTTCTCTGTAAGAAGGTTTATCTGAAGAAGAAAAAATAATCATTCAACTCAGCCACTACATTTATTTGTTGCTTAAATATGAAATTTTTGGGACAATTATATTTAATTTAAAGAAAATTATTTACTTTTAGCCTCCATCAGCTGACATAATTCGTAGATTTCGGGCCACTGTTCGTCCTGATGCTGGTCAAATGAGGGTGTTTTATGGAAGAGCTCAGGACCCTCACCAACAATGGGCAGCTGAAATGACACATGGCATCAACACAACATCATCAAACACAGCTGGAGAACTTGCCAATCCACCTCCTAAAACGCTTTTTAATCAAAGAAAATTAGACAGAAAAGAAAATATCTATGCCAGTCATATTAGAGCTCCTCTTGGTATTTCACATGAACAGTCACATGGTTTACCTAGAGGACTCAACAGGGACCAATTCACATTTGGAATTCCTACAGAGCTAGGTATGTTAGAAATAAATTTTCTGTATAATTACATTATTCCTCTAAAAAAAATTTGCATTTTCTATTTCTCAAATTTATGGTTAATCTCTTATCATACAAATTTTTGTTTTCAATGAAACATATTATCAAACAAATTTGTAAAGAGGAAATACATCTAAGACAATAATTCTTGAAAGTATGGTAAATAATTTTAATTCTGATTATAATGCACTGAAAATTGGAACATCAGCTTTTACTTGCAGCATGATTATAAAAAATGATAGATTCAAAAGAATGCAAACATTTGTTATTTATTCCATTTTTTTTCTCATATTACCATGGTAGTTGAACACTTTTATTTACATTCTTGTACAAAAAATTAATAGGGAAAATCAGGGTTTAAAAAAATCCTCATTTTCCAAGATTTTACTTTTTAGCAATAAACAAAATAAATGTGATACTCAAATGAAATAATGTTCAATGCTTTTTCAATAGATATTGGTGCTGGTGGTTTGATTAATCCTAACAAGACATATGCTGAAGTCACGGCAGAATCTGCAGTTGGAATGGAATTATACAGAGAAACACACAAAAACTTTGATGTTGGCGAAAAACTTCATCGTGGATATACTCAACCTAGTTTCTTCCCAGAAAAAAAATTTGGCATTCCAACACCTCACAATAATGAAGGAATCAAAGTCAAGAAAACTCTTAAATGGATGCACGAAACAGAACAAGAAAAGGCAACTAAAATTGTATCCAAACGTGTGGATGACTTCAGAGAAAGATCACAACCCATACTTGGACAAGTGCATGATCCGTAAGGTTTTCTTAGATATTTGATGATTCTTTCACATTCATTTTTTTCATTTCATATTTTTTATTGCTACTTAGAGTGTATTAAGTCTCTTTAAAATTTTGATATTTCAAATCTTTCTAATTTTACATTTTGGTTGACCATTACAAAATTTCAATTTTCAGAGAACATAAAAGATACATTTAGTTGTTTTAAAAAAAAATTTGTTATGCATTTCACATTCAAATTTGTTTATATCTAGTATTTGTCCCTTTGAGATAATATTGATATTCTTGCTATAATGAACTATCTCCCTTTGAGATAATATTGATGGTCTCGCTATAATAAATTATCTCCCTTTGAGATAATATTAATGTTCTTGCTATAATAAATTATCTCCCTTTTGAGATAATATCGATTATCTTGCTATAGAAGCTATAAATGGGTTTATAATATTAAAGTTGTCTCCCATTTAGATAATATTGATTTTGCTATATAAGCTAGATGGGTCTTAGTCTTACATATAAATGAACTATCTCCCTTTGATTAAAAAAAAATCTCACTTTTGTTTTGGAAATGCATTCTGAAACTGTTGGTTATAATTTTCGAGTAAATATGTACTTTTTCATTAAAAATATTCTCAAGAACTCTTGTTAAAAGATTTTGTTATGCAGAAATATTCAACTATATTTTTATAAGAAATTAAGAAATTAATTTTGCACTGCAAAAAAAAATCAAATGTCACGAAATTTTTTCATTAGGAGATATTATTTTAACCTAATTCAGCTTATAAATGTACCTTGTTAAGGGATAAAGCTATATTAGCTTGAACTGTAGATTATGTTTCAATCATAAGCATCAGATATACAAAATATTATTGGAAGTAGTTTGAATAATATAATTATTTATATTTGTATTGTTTGTTGTAGAATTAAAGATACTCTCAAAGTTGGACCTGATCACACCTATGGTATATTAGCCAAACCTGATGAGTATGGCGCTGGTGACCTAATGCATGGTCGTGCTCCATCTAATTACCTTAGAGGAAAGGACAGACAGAGGGGAGTCCTAGCTGCCATTAGACAACATCTAAAGAAAGCAAATTTTCATAATTTTACCGATCTTGTGCATGCATTTAGATATTATGATAAGGTAAAGATAAAGGATTTAGATTGGTTCGATTTTTTTCTGTCTTAATTTGAGAGAGAGGTTTTTTCCTTGATTTCAGTGGCTTCTTATCATATCAGTTTTGGCATCATAGTTGAGAGGCAAAATAATTATAACCTTAAAATTTGATTCAAGAATTACAAAATGTACTTTCCAGTAATATATTGTATTTCCAAATATTTGTGTTTATCTATTAAGGGATGACATCAAAAGATCGATGTAGGATAAAAACTTAAATCAAATAGTTTGGGGGGGGGGGGGGGGGTAAAATTCTGCAAGTTTTGTATATCTAAAATCGATTTTTACATATATCCCTATTGGTAAATCATTTTTTCCCCAAATTAAGTTGAGGGGGGGGGGGGGGGGGGGTGAGGGGAGCTAGGTCAGTGAAAAAACTATGTGAATTAAGTTTTTTATCCTACATTGAACTTAATTTTGATGTCGTCCCTAAAAGTACATGAACTTTTTTTCTTGCTATTCTTTATTTTAAAATTTTGGGCTTTTTTTCTTCTCATTTTGCCAGATTTTAATGGTAACTAATACAATTTTTTTTTATTTGAAATAATTGAGCAAGTTAAGCATATTTACACCCAATATGATGCAGTACCTATGATAAGTAATAATTGTGCTGATTAAATATTAACTAGCATTTGTGTGTTTGACAGGATGGTAAAGGTGTGATAGATATCAATGATTTACGTGAAGTTTGTATACAGTATCATTTACCACTGGAACCAGAATTATTAGAACAATTACTGGATAGTTGTGATGCCAACAGGGATGGAGCAATAGATTATGTAGAATTCTCTAACTTCCTTAACTGGAAAGATAAAATGAAGTCAGGATTACCAGACAAACCAGGTATAATACATCTTTCATTTTTGCTACAGTAATAAAAACTATTTTTGGGACTGTCAGGTAAATGTCAAATTCAGATTTTTTATTTTAAAATTATAAATAATAAATAAAAAAATGGTGGTATGATAGCCAATGACTTAACTGTTTATCAAAGACCAAATGGTGTATAGATTAATAAATAAAAGCATCATTATACATGTTGGGGGTAATTTTTAAACATTTTTTAAAACTTCTGACTTTTTATGCCCCACCTACGATAGTAGAGGGGCATTATGTTTTCTGGTCCGTAAGTCCATTAGTCCGTCCGTTCGTTCGTTCGTCTATGCATCCGTTCGTCCGGATTCAGGTTAAGGTAGTTTTTGATGAAGTTGAAGTCCAATCAACTTTAAACCTAGTACACATGTTCCCCATGATATGATCTTTCTAATTTTAGTGCCAAATTAAAGTTTTGACCCCAATTTCACGGTCCAGTGAACATAGAAAATGATAGTGCGAAGTTCAGGTTAAAGTTTTTGGTTAAGGTAGTTTTTGATGAAGTTGAAGTCCAATCAACTTGAAACTAAGTACACATGTTCCCTATGATATGATCCTTCTAATTTAAATTAAAATTTTGACCCCAATTTCACGGTCCACTGAACAAGGAAAATGATAGTGTGAGTGGGGCATCGTGTACTATGCACACATTCTTGATTCAGTAATGTATATATATAGATAACATCTCATGATGAAGGAAACCCCTCAGACCATTTAGATTATCCAGTTTGAATGAATAAAATCTATAAGTCATGTAAGTTATTCAGGTTACCACTTCTATTAATTTATGAGCTAAAGAATCATTGATTGTCACTCATTTTAGTTACAAGTTAGTTGAATCTACAAAAATGTAAAGAAACCCTACATTTTACTTCAAATTGGAATTAATCTTTCCATAATAAGAAGTGTTTAAATCATAAGCGTATATTGAATTTTATGCTAACTTGTTTATATATTTTACATTAAAGACATTTTATATTAATTTTTTTTATTATGTATCTTCTTTTTCACCCATAGATACACCACTTAATTCTTCAAGAAGTAAAAGTGCAGTTTCAGATGATTTAGTAAGAAAATCTGTACACAGTGCAGAAAGTACTCCCCGCCGATTGAAGTTACAGATTGATAAAGCCATTGGAGATCATAGAACAAGTGCTAATATGATAAACGCTGTTGTTGGAGGAATTTCTACCAGAGGTCAGTTAGGCAACATGAAAATAGGCAAAATTTATAATTTCTAGTTATGGATTGTGCGGACTGAAGTTTAGTCTATTTTGCTACAAAAATCATGACGACAAGACAGTAATCTTTCTTATACAGTTAAAAACTTGTTTACTGTCTTCACATTGAGAAATAGTTGATGTCTTGGGTAACAACAAACTTGCTGTTGTACACATAACCTGTTTATAATTGTATACTATTAAGCTGGTACCATACACCTTGAATACAATTGTTTTGGCTCGTTTAATTTTCATATAATTTTGATAAAATGTTTACCCTAACCCTTTGACAAAAAAATGAATAAAAATAAAACTTGAACAACACAATTTATCGAAATAATTTCATTGCATGTATAGCAGTTTGACAGAACCATATTTGATCTGTTTTTCCTAAACAATAGAACATGATAATAATGTTCATCTGATTTTTACAGAGTTATCTCCCTGTAGTGTTATGTACCACCTTAAAGCCACCAAATTTTCCATTTGTAAATAGCTTTTTAAATTTTTGAAGTGCTTTTGTTGAAGATTTACACTATTGTATTAATGAGAGCAAATATTTAATTTTTCAGATTACAGGACCTACGGTGTACCTACAATAAGAACAGATATCCATGCTCCTAGGATACGACGTGTGGATGATAATAAGAACTACGGAGATGAATCTGATGCTTATGGCCTTGTTAATCCATCTATCTTTAGCAGACGTCATGTTTATGAAAAAGATTTCCTACTACCCAGAACTAAAGAAGAGGTATTTAGTATTTGAAAAAAATTTATGTAACATATTTTTTTAAGGGGGGAAGAGAGATATGGTTAAAATATTTTTCTGTGTTGATAATAGTTCATTAAAGATAAATCATTTCTCTAGATAATTGATTGGTAAGAACCAAGGTAATGAGTCTTCCATTCTCAATTTTATTTTGTTTTAAAGATATGTTTCATGGATATATTTTATGTTACCAAAATAAAAGATGACATTCCAAGTATACCTATATTCTGAATTTATGAAGTTAATAATAAAAAAAATCCAAACAAGAGCAATGTAGAAAATTTTTGACATAATTTATATTATCCATTCTGTTTAATATATTTTTATGCCCACCTTCGATAGTAGAGGGGCATTATGTATTCTGGTCTGTGTATCCGTTCGTTTGTTGTACTGTTCATTTGTTCGTCTGTCCATTCATCCATCTGTCCTTCTTCAGGTTAAAACTTTGATCAACATAGTTTTTGATGAAGTCCAATCAACTTGAAACTCATAGTACACATGTTCCCTATGGTATGATCTTTCTAATTTTTTACCAAATTAGAGTTTTAAACCCAATTTTATGGTCCACTGAACTTAGAAAATTATAGTACGAGTGGGGCATCCATGTTCTGTGGACACATTCTTGTTTGTTTATATATTCAAAATGACTATTTCACTTGTACTCATTACTTTAGTGGTCAGAATTCCATTATAATGTTCAATTTCATGGCTTTTCTAGAATAATGATCTGACAGTTACTAGTATAGATCACAATGTTTTTCTGATTGTTGAAAAAGAACATTTTCAAACTGTTGAAATATTTTCAAGAAACATACTAGGACAGCATACTGTGGGTTCATTATTATTCGTGTGATACCAATTTTTCATGGATTTCATTGGGACAGATTAATCATGAAATTAAATGTTCAATGAATCACAAATTTCCTAAAGGCTTGTCAGCAAACTTCATCAAAACAACGAAATTAAATATTAACGAACATGCAAGTTTTCCTAAAACCATGAATATTGGTAACCACGAAAATAAATGAATCAACAGTACTTTGTTCAGCAAAACTAACTCATCTGTAGATGTTCCTGCTACTTTAATAATAACAATCAAAAATATTTCTGGAAGTATTCATTTTTTAAAGGCAGAAAACATGCAGACAGATAGTAATCAGTTTCTTATATTTTCAGCTTAAATCAATTTTCCACAATATTGGTGTACAGATGACTGGTGAAATGTTTGAGCAGGTTTATAACACAGCTGCTAATCAGAATCCTAAAGGTCATGTGAGTGTCGAGTCAATGAGAGGAGTAATTGACGATATCCAAGCTCATCAAGTTATGACTGGACAGCATCCTATGGCTGTCTAATTTTAAAAAAAGACTCAAAATGTATACTTGCATTAAAGACACTATTTATTAAATGCAAATATTTGGTTGAAATCGAGGAAGAAATTTATTATTTGATAAGAAATATGTTAATCTAAAGGCAAACTTATTTTGTCAGAATGATACCATAACCTTGAGATTTCTATTGAGTCTTGGCAATAGGAGTAAATAAAGATTTTTTTTTTATATCTTGTGACACTCATTGTTCAGATTGGTTAGCTAGATGTAAAAACAATTCATTTTCCATTATGACTATATTTAAGACTTTTTTTAAAAATTGTATGAAAAACTGCCCTACATGCATGTGTAGATGACATAGATACACATTTATTTGTTTCTCAAATGTGGCGTTTTGAAATGTTTTCTTCTTTTCATTCATACATATCATTCATAATTTTACATTACATTAATAAACTAAAAGAATTGTTGGAGGGCAAAACTATTTTATCCTTAGCATTAATCTGATTGCAAGGTGCGGTATTGATAATTTCTTTGTGAAATAACTTAAATTTGTTTTTCTTTTTTTTAATCTATGCAGAATGTTTGAGTTTAAAATTCACAACAATCAAAAACTTTAAAATAAATATGCAAATAATTGTCGATTATTATCCAGTATTCAAACAGCATTACACAAATGAGTATTATAGAAATATCCCATGTATTTTATATCTTGTTACTATTGTAAATCGTAATATCAAAATGGCCTGTTGAAAATTGTTAAGCCAAATACCTTGAGGGTCATACATTTTGATTTTAAATTTTGTAAAAATAAATTGCGACAGTATTTTTTCTAAGATTTTCATGACTTTTGCACAATTTTGATTTTCAATACTTGACATGTCGGTTATTGAGATGTGATTAGTATCGTGAGTTTATGAACATTTCATTTATCATTCTTTTAAAGAGGTTGCATCATGTTGCATGAATTTCATAGTTGACCAATAATTTAAATGCGAACTTTGTTATCACATATGTTTTCATAGAATTTTAACAGCATAGCACAATAGTAATATAGAAATATCACTGATTTAGATGTTTATTTACAATTTTGAAGATTACTCCTGTTAGTATTTTTTACCAATTTTATGAGACCACAGACACTAAGCTTTAATATATAATGCCCATATATGTATAATATATGTAGGACACAACAGAATTTTTAAGCATTACACTTGAGCATTATCAAACAATGTATGGTCACTTTTTACAAAGTAGATTAACTCGCAAACACAGCATTTAATCTCAGCATTGCCACCACATAGTATTAACCAATTATTTTTGTACAAAATTTACTGAATATTAGCTACTGAATGCATTGTGTTTTTCTAGGCAGAGGTTAAAAAATAGTTTCTCAGAAAATTGATAGATTCACCAATATGTTGGTTTTTTTTATCTCCCCTTACAGTGATGTAGTTATTTTAAGAAATTACTTGGAAAATGTTTATACATTAAGTGCCAAAATAATTTTACCCAGAAACATAATATTTTTTTGCAGCATTTTATGATACAGTATACAATCAATTTTGATAAATTATGGTTACATGACCAGTATCTTTTGATATATGGTCAACAATGGAACAGTTGTATAAAGTCAGATATAAAACTTTTATATTAAACTTTTTGATGAACTTGTGTTATATTTCCTATTGAAAATGGTTGATGAAAAGTAATGTAGCTTTAGATCAAAAGCACTTTCATATATCTTTAACATATATATTTTTATACCAATTTTACAAAATTTCAGCATTCTTTATTAATTTATTGAGGCAACAATTATGAATATTAAGGTGTAGTGAGATTATTTTTGTTAGGTGACAGAGTTGCAAGTTCACATATGTGAGATAAGTACATGAAGGGTAATATCAAATTTGTTTACCATTGTATGTAAATTATACCAATGAGCATTAACTTGCTAAAAGTAATAAGACAGATTCAGATTAGTTTCTTACTTCAATATATATATATATTTAATGAGCTATAGAGACTTTCAGTTTTACTATAGTGTAGTCTACTCTAGTGACCTTTATAAGCGTCTTCTATGTATTAATCCTAAACATAGAGAGTAGGGTTCCTTTCAGGATAATTTTGTTGTTAATATTTATTGTTAGACTTATAGATATTTATTCATACTTTTTTATATCATTTTTACTGTAGTTTATTTCATAAGTACAAGTTTAAACCTTGTCAGTCACACTGTTTGAAAATTAAAATTCCCTGATTAAATAAAGGGAATCTCTTACTGAATTTCTGTTCTAAAAAAAAGATTCAGATTTAAAGTTTATGGCTGTACTAAATGATATATAATTGGATATTTTGGAAGTAAATTTATTATCCTGTTTGCAGCCACAAAAAGTGCTGCTTTTTTAAAGCTATATTTTGACTGCATTATGGAAAATGCAACTCTACATGCATTTTTGTATATTTCATTACTGACAATAACATTTGTTATCGTTTATCTGTGATTTCTCCTTGTTGATTGTGAAGTTTGTTGATGTATGTATGGTATGATAACTATTAAAGAATTATAAAATTAATCTTCTTTTTATATATTGCATTATATGGATAGCATATTTTATGGGATGCCATACTTGTATTTGTAGTATTTGTATTTTTATCCATCTGATGAGTTAAGCCTTTTTCAACTGATATTTAGCTCACCTGACCTGAAAGGTCAAGTGAGCTTTTCTCATCACTTGACGTCCGTTGTCTGTAAACTTTTACAAAAATCTTCTCCTGAAACTACTTGGCCAAATTTAACCAAACTTGGCTTAAATCATCATTGGGGTATCTTGTTTAAAAAATGTGTCCGGTGACACGGCAAACCAACCAAGATGGCCGCCATGGCTAAAATTAGAACATAGGGGTAAAATGTAGATTTTGGCTTATATCTCTGAAACCAAAGCATTTAGAGCAAATCTGACAGGGGTAAAATTGTCTATTAGGTCAACATCTATCTGCCCTGAAATTTTCAGACAAATCAGACAACCCAATGTTGGGTTGCTGCCCCCAAATTAGTAATTTTAAGGAAATTTTGCAGTTTTTGGTTATTATCTTGATATATTATAGATAGAAATAAACTGTAAGCAGCAATAATGTTCAGCAAAGTAAGATCTACAAAAAAGTCAACATGACCAAAATTGTCAAGTGACCCCTTAAGGAGTTATTGCCCTTTATAGTAATCTTTTAACAATTTTCCTAATTTTTTAGAAAATATTTTCCACTGTAATTACTGGGCCAAGTTCATTATATATAGAAATAATTGTAGCAGAAAGAATGATCAGTAAAGTAAGATCTACAAACACATCATGATCACCAAAACACAATTTTTTCATGAATTTATCTGTGTCCATTGTTTAATATGCACCAAGGTGAGCGACACAGGCTCTTGAGAGCCTCTAGTTATAGTTTGTTCTTTTGTTGTACTGTTACTCCACTGTCCAAGGTTAGGATCCTGATAACAATTTTAACCCTGCCATTATGTATGAGCCTGACTATGGTCATTGTTGAAGGCCATACAGTGACCTATAGTTGTTAATTTCTGTGTCATTTGTGTCTCTTGTGGAGAGTTGTCTCATCGGTAATTATACCGCATCTTTATGCTTTATATGAAAGTACTATTGTAAAGTTATCAATCAAATGAATTGAAATTCTACTTTAGACCAAATTTTCAGGACCTTTGGGACTTTTGTGACATTTTCACCCCCTTTATTTTTGCAATATTTTGTTCAAATAAATGCAGATTGTTGTCATGGTTACACCAAACAGAGATTATATCTTGCCATTTTCCATGTTGAAAATTATATCTATGGAAGATGTCATTTCCATATATATCTGAAACAAACAGTAAGTATAAAAATTAGAAGATGTGGTATGATTGCCAATGAGACAACTCTCCACAAGAGAACCATTGACACATAAATTCACCCAAATTCACCATTACAATAATCAAAACCCATACCACATAGTCAGCTATTTAAAAGCCCTGAGATGATAAATATAAAAGGATTCAAAGGAGAAAACTAATGGCCTAATTTATGAACAAAATATTGAATGAAAAACTAATTTGAAATGACAACCACTGAATTGAGACTCCTGACTTAGAACAGGCATAAAAAGAACTGATAAACAGTTAACTAATGAAAAACATTAATGCATCCAAAACTAAAATATCAATCAGTTCACATCCAACATCCATCATTAATTGGAGCCTTATTTGTTAGAAAACAAGGGATAAGAGGATGATTAAAAATTATGAGTACCAATTAAAGTTGAACCTTTCCAAGTTCTGTATGGGTATGTACCAACGCGAGAGTCAGTGGATGTTGTTTTTTGGTGTTGGTCCCTTTCATTTTTTTCTCGTTTTGTCATAAGTCAGTTTTTGATTTGAATCAATATTGTCATGTTTGGATCTTCATTTATAAGTAACTAAGTCAGTAGCCTGTTTAGTGGTTGTCATTTGTTTATGTGGTTCATTAGTGTTTCTCATTTTATATATATTGAGTAATAGGATAACTATATTTGGTATGTGGGTACTTGCATCGTCCTCATGTCTGTCAGACACTTTCACTTGACCTCAACCTCATTTCATGGATAAGTTAAAAAGGTTAAGTTTTCCTGGTCAGTTTCATATATCAGATATATAACCAATAGGTCTACTATATTTGGTGTAGGTTATAATTGTAAGGTGTACATGTCCAACTGGAAGGTGTCATATCACCTTGACCTCATTTTCATTGTTCATTGGACAATGTTTAGTTTTAATAGTTTGTTCCATTTCTCTGATATTTCAAGCAGTGTGAATTATATTTAGAGTAGGGTTTCAATGTCTATCTGGACAGTTTCGTATGACCTTGACATCATTTTCATGGTTCATTGGTCAATGTTCAGATTTTGTGGTTTGACCTTTATCTCAGGTACGTACCATTAGCGGTTGGACCATTATATTTGGTGTAAAGAATGATGTAAGGTGTACATGTCTGTCTGGCATGGTTTATCAAACCATGACCTAATTTTCCAAGAACATTGCTAATGTCAAGTTTATGTGATACTTGTATTATGAACATTTATATTACATAAACATAATCTTTATTAGCACAAATTACACCCATAAGAGGGTCAAAGGCAATTACATGTAATTACAACAATTTAATGAAGACATAATATACATATTCATTTACATAAAAACAAAACATTATAAACACATTACACAACAAATGACCTCAAGTTCCCCTGTCCTCAGTTCCATAGACTGTTTAATAAAGGAGCCTAAAGATTTCACTTGCTGACTAGTGGTTGGATTTAGTATATATTTCAGTTTATTATCAGAAAAATCTTTGTATTAAGTTTATTTAATCATTAAAAAGGACATGTCTAAAATCATCATTTATTTTACAAAATAAAAAAAAATGGGATTCATCATCCAGAACTTTGCACTTATTACAAAAGTCTTTGAGAGCATGGAATATTTTTTTTATATCTTCCAGTTTCAATAGCCAGGGAATGGTCACTAATTCTAAATTTGCATATAAGTTTTCTTGTATCAATATAATTCAATATATAAATATTACAGTCTTTCGACTGTGCACTCACTCATGTGTAAAACAAATATAGTTGTCCCATCACTCATTTGTGAGAAAATCATGTGACAAATAACTAAACTCCATAAGAGTGGTAAATATAAAGTACAGTCAAAGTTAAGTCCTAGTTTTTGATTAAATTTTTACTAACTTATATCTTACAAGACATAAGTCAATTTTTTAACAGTTTATACAAGATAACTCAGAGAATTTTTGACTTTTTTTGACATCCAGAGTCCAGTTTAATTCACTAAGGCAACTTTCAAAACTGATCGTCCTTTTATTTTTTTGGATTAGAGCACAACTGATGAGTCTTTTGTAGACAAAACGCACTACTGGCATACACAATTTTAAGGCTGATATCTTTGATGAGTTTACTGATAAAGTTTCACATTATTTTCCTTTTCACAGCAACAAGAACTGTCTTGAATGATCAGCAAGAAGATTAACCTTTGTTCATCATAATCTGTAGATTATAAACCACATCCAGGCAACAAGGCAATAGTAACTGTTATATTATCCTTAGCTCCTGCTTGCAAGGCAGCCTGTACTAAATGTTCGGCCATAACTTTGGCAAACTCACGATGATATGTGTCCCTGGTGTGATTGGGATTTATAATTGACATTCTAGAGAATGCTGGGATTGATAAGTAATCTCCATACGTTTCTATATCAGCCTCATTTCCAGATTCTCCATCTGAGTCACCCATGTGACTACCAATTTCAGTTTTCAGGTCTGCTTCAGTGTTTGGACTCTTAGTTTCAATTTTTCTAAGACGTTCATCAATGAGTGGTGATAACTGTCTTTCCTCCTCTTTTTCAGCTATTGTGTTGTCATGGTGATGTTGCTTAGCAACAGATGGTGAGAAATTTGAATGTGGTGTAGTAATATGTTGACTATTTATGTCTTCCATTAAAGGTTGGAGAGTAGTACTAATTTTACTTGGTACTGGAACAAAGTTGCTAGGCAACAACTAAAAAAGAGAAGAAGAGAATACTGATATGAGAATTATATGTCCTTTGTGTGTTTATTTACCAACAATTCAAATACAGATTCAGATTAAAAAAAAAAGGCATTTTCATATTTCAAAACCTAAGTTTCAACTAAAAAGAACAAATGTTTTTTTCACATTATTACTGGAAATTGTATTTTAATCATAACATCTAGGAACACATAAGTAAATTGTGGTCATTAAGGTCCACTTCAAAATTTATTATTTATAAAGAACTTCATGTTTTTCCTTTTCACATATTTCCCCATCTTGTCAAAAGTGACAACATTTTAGGTTTGTGTGCTTACCTGCTTATTGCTGAAGCCTGAAAACTTAGTGGTGACTTCATTATTCTTATCATCATACTTTATCTAACATTATATATGTAGACAATTTATGATTTAAAAGAAACTTTTAAATTCATTTTACTTTCCACAGAGTTTCACTGCAAGAGTTAGGAATTTATCTCAGACACTTCCTATTGTTTTAAACATTCTTCAATACACATACTTTATGGTTATAGTTTGATTTCATTATACCTTCAACAATAGAGATGTGGCCTCTTGTGGGGTGAACACTTCCCAGACTCCATGTGAAGCTAAAATAAGAAACTGTGCATACTGGTCTATCGGTACTGATGTGGTGTAGGGCTCTACTAGAACACATTTCTTTAACTTTACATCACCATGGTTACCAAGTCCTCTTGTGGTACTTAAAACCCCATTTACTCTCTTTTCTTTTTTACTTTCACTTATATCGCCACCTGTCAATTATATAAAAATGTACAATGCACTACAAATATAACACTAGATCACTCTGAAAAGAGCTGTATACTGTAATTGGTAAAATAAAGCAAGGATCCGGAAAATTTAAAACCTATTTCAGTAAGAATGCATGTAGTCCAAATAATAATTTTTTTTCTGGGACGCCCTGGCGTCTGGCAAGTCTCTTTTTTTCTGGGACGCCCTGGCGTCTGGCAAGGCTATTTTTTTTTTCTTATACAACATCCTTTTCTGGTTGACAGGGCTTTAGCTATAACAGTCATGTTATTGAGTTTTGTACTTTTTGGATGAATTTTGGTTGTGTGATTTTATCATTTCAATAATATGGAGATATGGTCCACTGGAGACCACCCAAGGTCAATGATGTAAACAGATATAAGTCAGTCTATGACCTTCAACAGTGAGAAAAACTGATACTGTATATATGACTATTGTAAGCCCTGGTATGACAAAATGTGAAACAAATGAAATTGGAAAACCAATAGCCTGATCAATTCTAAAACATTAAACCAAAAACAAATATAACAGACAGCAACCAACAACAAACAAACAGTAACAAATTCCATACTTAAAGAATGTGGCAGGGTTAATGATGTTTGTGAGTGCTCAGCCCTCCCCTAAATATAGAACAGTGGTGAAAGAGCACAACATAGTATAAGGTGTTACATATTTTTTAACCAACAAGTAAATAATCTCATCAGAAGTTTTGGCATTAAATCTCAATCTTATACTAAATTGGGATGATACTACAGTACATTGCTCTTTTGTATGTACTTTTCTTGTGTCCATGACAGAATAATTCTTATATGATTTGCATATCTATAAATACTTGAATTGGATTGGTCAATGAGAATTTTTCTCTAAGTTTACACTTTGATAAACCATGTTTCCGAAACTACTTTTGTAATCTATTCATGCGCGATACACAAGCTTGCAGTGATCCCGGGATTTTCAGCAAATTGAGATTTAAAAACAATTGCATAACAGTTGTGACTATTCTAGTGCATATATAACAAAAAAAGAAAGAAATTTAATGCACTAAAGCTTCGAAAATGTATAAAAATAAAATTTGATAAAATTCCGCGAAATTTCATGAAGGTTTTGGCGAATTTACGTCATGGCAAAACACGACGTCATACGAATAGACGTAAAGGGAAAGATTATTTCGTACGCTTCAAATTCGGATAACATTTAATTAAAATGAAGTTTTTGAGGTAGGTGCTATTTCATTTTAGATTCCGTTGTATTTATCGGACATTTATGGTTTTTATGAAGTCAAGATGGCGGCGTACTCCTTAGTTACTACTTGCCATTGTGCTTTTGATGATAAATGTATATAGTAGCCATCAACAAAAAAAATGTTTATTAAATATCACAAATGTTTGGCTGAAGAATTATAAGGATTAAACACATTTTTTCTAGAGGTTATTGATGTGTAAACCGGGGCTCTTACTCACAAACTCAACATAAAAGTCCTTCGGACTTTTATTCAGTTTGTGAGTTAATCGCCCCGGTTTACACATCAATAACCTCTAGAAAAAATGTGTTTAATCGTATAATAACTGTTAATTTCATTATACAATCCTATCTTTCTCCAAAAATAATTCTGTGACATATCATTAAACCATGGAAAAAGTGAAATCAAATTCTTCACTGTAGCATTGCCATGATCTTGTGTTCATGTAAGTATAGTTATATATCTCTCATATCTATTTCTCTTTTGTTGATACAAGGAAAGTAAGACTGTTATATACAAACCTGCTTTGATGACTCTTTTTAATTCCTTTTCATTATTTGGTGTATGTTCTCTTGTTATCCTGTAAGGCTGATTACCTCTTACTAAAACACAATGGACATTCCCTGAAAAATAGTGGAGAATACAAATGATTTATACTAATTATTGTAACATTTAGAAATCCACAAAATCATATTACTAGACCTTTGCAATGTTTGGTTGCAGACCTGTTTGTTTTTGATGATCATAAATGTTTTATGTAATTGGATTCCTAACATTTTGGTTTTGAGACTTTAGTTATACCTGATGAAGGTCATTCTTAAAAATGTGCATGCACACTATTCCATATAAAAAGTTATTTTTGCAGTTGTAAAATTCTGCTGTTGAGGTTGAAAATATTGAAAAAAAAGGATATGAAATAAATACTTCAACATTTGATTTGCAAACTTCATGCACATATTTGTTACATAAAAAGTTTTTACGTACAGATAAAAGTGACAGTAAACCACAAACCTGCATTAGCTAAATGTAAGAGACCAAGGGTCCTTGGTTCCTCATATCCTGAAGGTTTACGTGATGTATCACCTTCTTCCTGACTTTCACCATCTTCCTCTTTCACAGGGGAGATAACCCAATCTCTATCTACTTTATTTGGGTCCATACGGTGCAGTATCAAGGTCGTAGCAGAACATCCACTCCATCTCACCCTGGAACACTCATCCTTGCCATATGACAGCAAAATGTCTAAAAGTTGGTAGGATTTTTTAAAAGCTTCTTCCATTTTAATAGACATTGGTGGTTTAGGTTGTTTTTTGTTCCTTGGAGTTTTCTCCCCACCAAGTGACTTCTCATAATCAGATTTTTCTTCTTCTATTGGTATCAGCTGCTCTTTGCTCCTCTCAGATTCTAAAGCTTTAGATGAACGGCCAGATCGTGGTGTCATCATATCATCATATTTTGTTTCACAAAGTTTGATAATTTGATCAACAATGTTCATACTTCCCTCATATAGTACTTCCCTCTCACTTTCTTTTGTTGTTGGTCTATCAAATTTATAGTTAGATAAATCCTCCATATTGTCGGCCATATTTTCTGCCTTGGTTGAAGTAGTTTTGGGGTCAAATTTCTTCATTTCATTTAACAGCATATGATGGAGTTCAGAGGCAGCAACATCTGATGCAAATCTTCCATGATATCCATCATAGACGGCCATGAAACATTTATCGTTATCATCACCAAACGAATCTTGATAGACTTTTGTATCCTCCATCTGGTTCTTCCAGCGACTGTTTCCATGGGAGCAAAAGCCAACAGCATAAACACAATCCGGACTACAGTTCAATGCTGAACCGTTTACATGTACATCCAGGTCCTCTCTCATCTGCTGTAACTGTGCTAAAGTTCCATCCATGTCATTTTTTAAATATTCATAAGCTTCGTTTATCTTTTGAATTTCTCTAGGTTCAATGTGGTTTCCTAAACTAGCTGCAGTCTGCTTCATTTTTCTCAATATTACATTTCTTCTTTTCAGCAGCATTTCTATATTTTGTGGCCTTGGCAACTTTTTGCCATATTTCATGGTTGCTAGGGCTTTATGGTACTTCCTGTGTTCTTGGAGATGTAGGAGGTGGACATAGTCCTGACATTTTTCACAAAGAATTGTAATATCAGGAGTTGTCTCCCCATCTGGAAGATTTGTCTGTGGTGTATCTATCAAAAGAAATAATATCAATTTTAGGTTATATACATTTTTATTTTAATACTTTTTTAAATAAATGAATGTTGCATATATATAAAAAAATGTATAAATCATATCCTTAGAAGGAATATGAGACAAATTAAAAAATGAAAACTTTCATAGATAGAACCAATCTTAAATACAATCACATCATTTGTCTTTAGAAAAATAAAACTATTTAATTTGGTTATAAAATAATTGTTTGATGAAAGAAATGGAGCCATTTAGCACTTTATAGATAAAACGCAGAATTTATTGATAATCTCCCAGTAAAATGCAGAAGGATATAGCTTTTGAATTTTGCATAACCTATTTATTCATTTGGAAATCTTTTAGATACATATCTTATTAAATAATGGGATATAATCCATTATTTCCTAATATATATTTTTGAAAAGCAAATGTGGACTTTTTCTCTTGGAGTCAAGAATTTAAAAAAAAACCTTTATAACCACAGCATGAAATGCATCAGACATGAAATTAAAATATGATCGACAAATTAACTGGTGCCTACAGATATTACAAATGTAATAAAATCAACAACAACAATGTATTTGAATTTCATCATAGTCAATAATATGACTATTCAACCAGGAAAAGTATAAAATTAAAAATTAAATGATTGAACAAATATACCTAAAAAAAAAAACAACATGCGTTTCTTGGATAATGATATATTTATTGTATTAAAGTTTTAATCAACAAATTATAAGTTCAATATCTAAAAACTTCAAACTATATGTAACATGCATATTTGTAGCTGCTTGCGTTTTATTGATCAGACTAAGTACATTCACAATGACATGCACCACATGCAGTTATTCAGTTTAATGCAGTCTATATGTTTATGAAAACCAAATCTCATTTAGTAAATGTCCATACTTTATACTGACACCAACATTAGTCAGAAATCTACAGTAGTTATCTCTCTTTGACTTAAGAACCACATTGAAATGGAGGAACTCAAATAAATCATCGCCACCTTGTAATCAATGTATTCAACAAAAACTATGGACACCTTAAAACTAATTTTTCAGGTGTAGCCATAATATTTTTAATAATTAACATTCAGCAACATAGTAATAAAATGAACTTGTAGTCATATCATTGAATAAAGGCTTTTCCAGAAGTAATTGTATGAGGTGGAAGGAAGGCACTTTTATTAAAATTTGATGGGTGGTGGTTATTTAAGAAAGATTGCTTTAACATTTAAATGACCATGATGATATGGGGCAAATAAACTAAAATTAAACATAGAATAAGGAAATTTTCTTTTTCAAACATGAATAAAACATTTGCAATACTATTTACTATTAAAGCAAGTCTAACATTCCATTGCTTGGTTACTCTTAGTGTGTTATTCTATTTCCTGCAACTATAATTTTAGATAAAAGCATTTCATGAATACATAGATCATTTTTAGTCAAACATAATACCTTCAACTTAATAATATCTATTCCTTTCACACTGAGCTGTTGTAATAGACAAAATCAATCCCAAACAAATTCTGTTTCATTTAATTTTTTTCAGCAATTGATGCAATTTTTCTTTTATCACAATGTGTTTTCTCAAAATCTAAATATCTTTTATTGTGCTGCCTTTCTTTTAAATAAAAGAAATTTAAGAATATTTAATATATTTTCAAAGGTCTGATTCAGAGTTCCTTATAAATGGTTTAGGTAAAACGGGAAAAAGCTGACAAAAAATCTTTGGACTCTTTTTTTAATTCAGTAATGAAGATAGTTGATATTCGAATACAACATTTTAAAGAACATTTTACCCTCAACAAAAACTATAAAAACCCTATTTCGCGTATCAAAAATAAACTAACAGAACTAGCCAAGGAATTTGTTTTTGTCCCGGCTGATAAAGCTGCTAATAATATCATTATTGTTTGACGTAAATTTTATATAGAGGTTCTGCAAAAGGAAATCACGAATTCACCAACATTCCAACTGACTTCATTTTCAGAAAACGACATCTGTAACAAACATAAACTTTTAGCTACTTCTTTACAAGCAGAACCAAACACAATGAAAGTCCCAACTATGTACTGGCTTCCGAAGCTGCACAAAAAACCTTACAAATATAGATTTATTTCATCTTCCAGCCATTGTTCAACTACTAAATTGTCTGTTTTACTTACTAGTACACTTGGTACAATAAAAAACCTGATAATAAATTGTTCAAATAAGGCCTTTGAAAATAGTGGAATTAATTACTTTTGGAGTGTCAAAAACTCGTTGGAAGTACTTGATAAATTGCATGCATATATTGGTGATTTTGAATCTGTTCAAAGTTTTGATTTTTCTACCCTATATACCACTTTGCCTCATATTCTTATTAAGAAAAAATTCACATCCCTAATTAACTGGGCATTTAAAAAGTCGGAATGCGAGTACATATGTTCAAACTCTTTTAGATCATTTTTTAGTAGCAATAAACAAAAGAACTATGTCAATTGGACATGCTTTGATACTATTTATGCACTTGAATTTTTACTTGATAACATTTTTGTTCGCTTTGGAGATTCCGTATATCGTCAAGTTATTGGAATTCCAATGGGGACTAACTGTGCACCACTTATTGCGGACCTGTTTTTGTATTGTTATGAGTTACAATTTATGACTAAAATTAGCAAAGACCCATCAAAACAACATTTGATACAAAAATTTAACAATACTTTTAGATATTTGGATGATATATTGGCTCTAAATAATGACGACTTCAGTATGTATACTAAAGAAATTTATCCTGTAGAACTTACTTTAAATAAAGCTAATGATAACAATGACCACTGCCCTTTCCTCGATCTTGATATCTATATCATAAACGGGAAGCTTAATACAAAAATTTATGATAAAAGAGATGATTTTTCATTTCCTATTGTTAATTATCCATTTTTAGATGGTGACGTTCCCTTGTCACCATCTTATGGTGTTTATATATCTCAACTTGTACGATTCGCTCGTGTATGTAACAATGTATTAGATTTTAGCGAGAGAAATTTATGTATTACTGAAAAATTATTACACCAGGGTTTTCGATATCACAAACTGGTCAAAACATTTACTAAATTTTATCACCGGTATAAGGAAATAATTCGTAAATATAACTCAACATGCAGACATCTTATACGTTCAGGTATTTCACATCCAAAATTTTATGGAAATATTCTTTATAAAGCACAAAAATGTCAGTATTCTCCTCAGAAACTAACAAAACCTTTAAATAGACTTATTAAAAGGGGATATAGTTACGATACTGTTGTCAGGTCATTAAAGATTGCATATTTTGGCTTTAACATTGATTCACTGATAGGGTCTTTGCATCGGAACTAAACACATTTATTTCTTAATAAAAAAAAAAAAAAAAACAGTTGTTGGCATGACACGGGTTATGTTCTTCTCATATATTTTATGATAGTATGATACTAAACCCCTAACGGGAGGGATTGTACCTGATATTCATATGATGAAGACATAATCTTTCAATCAGTTTAATTGAGGTCTGGAGCTGGCATGCTAGTAGTCTGTTGTTATTTATGTATTATTGTCATTTTATTTATTTTCTTTTGTTACATCTTTTGACATCAGACTCGGACTTCTCTTGAACTGAATTTTAATGTGCGTATTGTTATTGTTTTACTTTTCTACATTGGCTAGAGGTATAGGGGAGGGTTGAGATCTCATAAACATGTTTAACCCCGCCGCAATTTTGCGCCTGTCCCAAGTCAGGAGCCTCTGGCCTTTGTTAGTCTTGTATGATTTTAAATTTTAGTTTCTTGTGTATAATTCGGAGTTTAGTATGACGTCCATTATCACTGTACTATTATGCATATTTTAGGGGCCAGCTGAAGGACACCTACGGGTGCGGGAATTCTCGCTACATTGAAGACCCATTGGTTGCCTTCGGCTGTTGTTTGCTCTATGGTCGGGTGGTTGTCGCTTTGACATATTCACCATTTCCTTTCTCAATTTTATTTATATTATATCTTTGCAGTCTCTTATTTTACAAGACCAAGACAGGACATCAGTGCAAAACAATCATTGTTAACTTTTACATTTACTGACTGCACATGCTAAGAAATATATATCGAATAAGGATGACCTCTTTTATACAACAGCTCAGACTTGACACCTATAAGCCTCTTCAGTCAATCCATGTTTACAGCAACCAATATTTAAACAGCACTTCTAACTTTTTTTATATATATTCTTTTCTAAATAAATCTTTTTTATCATTTATACATTTTGAGTACCTCATTAAAATTATATATTTTTCAGCCATTTAGACAGAATTATAACTGTCTATGACTGCACACAATTCAAGCAGAACAAATTTGTGTAAAGCAATGCAAATATCTATCCATTGACATCAAACTTTTTTCAGTAATCAAGTTTCTCCCCTTTTCTATTGGTTGCTATGGATATCTTAAGATGCCTTTCATTGTAAAAACTTACTCTTGTGCTGTTTAACCACTGGATGTTTGCCCATAAAATTAAGTGAAATAAAATCTTAAACCATAAAATATTTTGCTTTTTTCCTTTTTTAATATCATATATCAAAGACAAAATTGTATTATGACAACACATACACAACATTGTCACTTTTGAAGAACAATGATAATATTTCAATATTTTTTATCTCAATATTATTTTCTTTCTTAATATATCTCTTATTTCAAGAATTAACACTATAAAACAAAGTTCTTTTTCTCAGTAAATATCACAAATGTGCATATTTAACAATCTTTGAGCCAATGATTGCTCTATACCATTACCAAAATAAGAATGTAACTCAGTGTCCACTAAGCTATTTGAGTAAACCATAAATTAACAAAAATGTTACCTCCTGATACAATGGCCACAGCTGCATGTTGTAAAGATAAATGAGTTTAGTTTAATTAATTATAAGGTTGTGCTGATCAATATCAAATTCCTTTATAATTTTACATATGGGAAATAACTCTACTATTATTATTATTGGATAATATTAAGTTATTTCCCCTTCATAAAATTATTTAATGTATTACATAGATTCTACAATAAATGTTTGGACAAAAAAGAATACTGTTTTAATAAATAATCAAAACAACAAAATGTAGTGAATTTTATTAAGTAAAATTACAAAACATTTATATAACAGATGACCTCTCCTTAAACCACTTTTGCTTATCTATTTCTGTTGTCATCTTTTTTTTACTAATTTGAATATCAATAAGTTCTGATAAAAAGTAAAAACTAGTTTTTTTTATAATTTGAATAATTAACTAACAAAATATTCCAACTCTCAACCTCCCTAATGCTATTTTATTTGTTAACTTTCTTTTTTAAAATTTCAAATTGACTAGACGAAAATGAGACACTTTTTCAGATATATATATACATGTATATGTATAACATTTCATGAACAGTCTCTGTATCTTCATGTTTGATTCCAATGAATAATGACTAACTTAATATCAAATAACTTTTGAAGATGAAAAAAAGCTGTCCATCTGGAACAGCAGGGAAAAAAGTACCAACATAATAATTATAATACTCATAAAATAATAAGCTTAGTAAGATTAATATACTTTGTAAGTACAAGCACCTAAATTTATTTAGTTGTTAGTTTTAAAATGATACCTTGATGTCTGTAGGCTAAGAAGAGAGTTTCCAATTCATGATTTTTTTTAATACAAATTTCATAAACATATGAAATAATTTTAAACATTATTTTTTTTTCAAAATTATCAGTTTTAAATAATATTTTGATAAAAAGTAACTTTTTTGGGGAGATTGATACCATAAGAAAAATTCTGCCATATTTTTTCAAACAATTTACCGAAAATAGAAATCCAATACCAATATCAATGACAAATTTATATAAACCACAGGTGGCACTAAATTATTCAAATTTCAATGGGAAAAGCATATGATAAAGATTAATATTGCATTTACAAATATGTTCAGAAAAAGTAAAATACAAAAATACTGAACTCCTAAGGGACATTCTACAGGAAAGTCCCTAAACAAATGACAGATCATAACAACATATTCCTATCTGTATAGAGCAGAAAACATCATAAACAAATATGACATTTTTTTGCACAAAATGTTTTGTGACCTCATTAGCTTTTTCTTCATCCTTTTCTCTGTCCCCAATGGGACTTTCTCTCATTTTCTTTACGTATTTTAGCATGGAACATAACACACAGCAAACACAGGAATCATATACAATTAACAATAAAATATATCCTTATTTAGTTTTCAGATGTTCCATTTATGAACATAGATGTACCATATGTGTCTTAATACAGCACATCTAGTTATCATAGATAGAACCAAAGTCCTACTAACAAGGAGGTTAGTGTGTGGTATGTAAATAGCATCATGTTGGCCCTAAATTGATCTGTATGACTGCTTTTTTATCATTTCATAAAATTCTTGTCTCCCTATAAAATTACATCATTTTATGATTACCTGATCTGTTGACATTATGTCCCTGTAGACCCTGTGTTGGTCCATCTAAAATGTCTATAGACTCCTCTTCCTCTTCTTCCTCATCAGCTTGTGTGGCCTGATGATGTTCTACTGACCCAGATTCAGATGTCATTTCTACTAAAACAAAAAGTTGTAACATGAACAAATGTAAACATTGTAGGGATAATTGTCTTTATCTGTATTTAACATTGATTTTATTTTCAAAACACTATCGGGTCCACAATCATATACATCCAGTGGATAATTATATCATTGCGTTATACAAGGTTGTGGTTTTCTCTTACTGGTCATAAATCCGTTGGAGGTGAATAGTCAAGCTGATTGATATTTTTTTGTCTGGAAAAACATGGTTATTTTATCTCAGGAAGAAATTAGTCTTTGAACTATGATTCTCTATAATTTTGTAATTGAAAACTAGGTTTTTATTTCAAATTCAAATTGACAATTTCAAACGCCTTTATGACGTCATTTACCAGATAGATTAGGCGTGCCAGTATCTCTGCTCTATCAAAGTTTCAAGCACTTTCAGAATCATCATTTTGCAGGGTAGTAACTAGTTTAGAAATAATTCAAGTTATTTTCAAATTCAGTAAAATTTAATTCTTTAAATTTGCATTTATATTTTATAATAGTATCATGTTATTCTTTTACAGGGACTGTACAGTTTCATGTTCCATCATGATCAGTGTCTGTGCATTTAATTTGTTTATGTATTATTAGAGGTATAGGGGGAGGGTTGAGATCTCACAAACATGTTTAACCCCCGCCATTTTTGCGCCTGTCCCAAGTCAGGAGCCTCTGGCCTTTGTTAGTCTTGTATTATTTTAATTTTAGTTTCTTGTGTACAATTTGGAAATTAGTATGGCGTTCATTATCACTGGACTAGTATATATTTGTTTAGGGGCCAGCTGAAGGACGCCTCCGGGTGCGGGAATTTCTCGCTACATTGAAGACCTGTTGGTGACCCTCTGCTGTTGTTTTTTATTTGGTCGGGTTGTTGTCTCTTTGACACATTCCCCATTTCCATTCTCAATTTTATTATCTATTAAATACAATTTGAAAATATTATTTTTCATACTCTTCACTCGTTCTACACGAAATCCCCAAATTATTGATAATTTTCGTTTATATTTCACGTTTCATTCCTGATCTGATGGCATTTTATAAGAAACCCGGATGTTAACTGGCCACCCGCTGATTGATATTTCGACACAAACAGCAGGGGTCTAGTTTAATCTGGATGTGGGTACACGTAGCCTATGAATGGCAATTTGACTATTTGTACCCGCATGCGGGTACGCGCAGACACTGCCAACAATATATCTTGTCTACCTACACCAGCAGGAATAGTGATAAGGTGCATGTATTCTTACTGCTAATGTAACAATATATCTTGTCTATCTACATGACTTAAATTGCCAGATTTGTTTACAAACAAAACTTCAGAACAATATGTTGATTTATAAAATATGTGGTTTCGACTTATGAAGCCGAACACTCACATCCGAACAGTCGAAGGTGATTCACAGCCACAGCTAAGGTGCTTGGCAAAATCATGCATGCAGATTTGTGTTGCACATTAATTTTATCATTTGAATGAGATAAAGACAACAAACGTTTGAATCTTCATCGTACATAGATAGTTTTTGCGTTATTTACTAGGAAATCTAGATGTAAGATTTGATGAAAAGTGTTCAGCTTATCGTCGTCAGTGTAAACAAAGCAAAGTAAGTATTTCTAATTTAAGAATCATCCCGGTGCGATATCGGTCTATTTTCCGGAGTTCAGCTTTAGGTGTAACACCACTCATTCGAAGTTCAGGGAACCAGTTCTTTCTTGTACATGTTGATTTTTTCAGTACAAGACACCATAAAGTGTTGCTTTGAAATGCAATGATTGCCACTTTATTTGAACTTAAAACAAGAGAGGTGTGCCTGCTTGAAATGGAGGAATTTAACATAGAAAGCAATGGGACCATGAATTATATATAGTGGTGTACTTCCTATTACAGACAATCATCAGAAATCCATTTTTTAGAAGTTGTACCTATTCCAATGAAAAAAAGTCAAATTTGAAGTTAGTAATCATGTTTAATCATCTTTTTTTGGTGAACCATCCTGTTTAAGGGAAATTTAAGCTCTTAAATTGGCATACTCAAGTATTTAAGCCTTTTTATATGGTCAGACAACATGCATGCAGTAATAAGACTTGACTCCAAGCTCTTATTTTTGCATTTTTTGTGATTGAAATGACTTGTATATGGTACAACATAGCTCTTGGTCAAAATAATCTTATGATTTTTCAAGTTTTATTGTGTTTCATATGGTAGCCTTTTACAATCTAGGGAAATGGTATACACTAATAAGAATTCGAAAATCTCACTGTACTTGCACATTTGAACCAGTTTAGAAAGTTATCTAGCTGAGGGATATATAAATTGCTCTTAATAATCTATGTTTTACCACAGAATTATGGTTTATATACAAAACAAAAGCCCTCTTCCAATTTGAGAAAAAAAAGGGGGACAATTTTCTCATTTTAATATATCTCAAGTTTGGACAAATATATTTTATTTGATGAAGAACCTCTGATAAAAATATCACTATTGGTAAGTACATGGGTCATTTTAAAAAAATGTTGAATTTTCAGTACACCCATGCTAAAATTTTTATTTCTAATGGAAATGTCAGTTGTAATGGTTTAAATGAAAGCTTGTCGGATTTGTGATTCAGAACATTAATAATAAACACACCTTACATCTATTTTGATAAGATTAAACTGCATTTAAGTCCGATTTTGGGGGTATTTGTGTGCGTACATTGTCAGAAAAACACATTTCAAAAGATTTTTTTTCGATTTTCTGATCGCCTTGATATCTGCAAACGGGACTTTTTAAGAACGTTAATTATAATTCTAACGAAAAATCGTAGCTTCTTTATCATTGTATGTAACAGATTATCTACAAACTAAATTCAATCAGCGTACAGGTCAGGTTCATGTCTATCCTGTTACCGCTACTTAAATCAGTCGTTAAATTATTCTCCCTATGAATATTGAATCAGTCAGTGTTGATTTCAAAAATGCAAAGTAATCTTTACATTTAAAACGCCTCGTTTCTTGAACGACAGTGTAGAGAAAAGAAATTTCAAGACATTTACTGAAAAAAATAGAGCGTACTTTTTTTCATGTCTGTGCTGTTACCAACCATTTTGATTAATTACACTAACAGTATGGTTGTAAAAAGTGCAATAACGTGTTGGAAACCAAATTCACAATAGAAAACCATAATCACTTCACCAAAGGAAGTAGTTATTTCACAACAGCAATCAAAAACGAAGAAATTTGTCTATCCTGTTATGTCTATCCTGTTACTATGGTTGCTATGGTTACAGTAACAGGATAGACAATTATAGACAAAAATGTCGTTAATTTTTTTATCTTAACATGTAGGTGGAAAACGAATGAAATATTTCATTGTTTGAACTCATCTTAAGGTTATAACGTCTTAATCTTCCCAATTAAGCATTTGCAGGTGCAATACTGATATCGGTAACAGGATAGACAAAAAGGTAACAGGATAGACTTTTATATAGTGATATATCAGAAACGTACGTTCCTGTTACCAACGAAATAAAGAGAAAAGTAAATTAACTTATGAGGGATTTACTTGATGTTGGGTTTATTTGAAAGGGTGAAAAAAGGCAGAACAATATAAATTGCTATCTTAGACTTGCATTACTGGTGGTAATTTTAACAACTTTTGAAAACCAATTTTTAGAGCCATTTTTCAGTACAACCTAGAAAATTGGCAAATAATCTATTATTTTACAGAATGAATATATATAGAAGTTTATTCTCTTGAAAACCATCTAATTGGTAACGTAAAACAAGCTTAACATTTTATCTAAACCTTTTCTTAATAACCCAAATTTTTTTTTGAAAATGGTAACAGGATAGACAAAATATTGTACCACCGATCAAAAAATGTTTCAAGATATTCTTGTATGACATCATTAAGATTGCATCTTTTAATATGTTGTTCTTAGAGTACTGTTTGTTTTGATTTGCTTATGTAGAGGGTTGTTTGAATAAGTAACTTTTATTAAATTTTTCAATTTCAAAATTCAACATTTTTTGAAAATGACCCACATAGCTTTCCTAGTAGAAATTAATAAATAAAACAATGATATTGAGAATAAAAAAAGTATATTGGCCATTGGTAATATCCATATGCAGTTTTCTTTGAATAACCCATATGTTGCTACCAGTTTAATTTGAGCTTAAAATTAGTAAAATAGTATTTTTTGATTACAGCTTTATATGTTTTTTATTGCTTGAAATAGATCATAGAATGAAATAAATTAATTTTCAAGTCAATATAGCAAGTTTGGTTCTGTTATAGGTGTAACTAAAGGCAACAGTAGTATACCGCTGTTCAAAACTCATAAATCCATGGACAAAAAACAAAATCGGGTAACAAACTAAAACCGAGGGAAACGCATTAAAACCACTAATTCGGGCCCGGCCAGAAAGCACATACCAGAAAGTAGTACATATTTAACACAAAATAGTTCCTACGCATGAGTGTAACTTTCAAAATATGTGGAATATTTAGGTATTTTTGGTATCAAATGAAAGCTGAGGGACTGGTGATCATTGTAAAACACTTTTGGACTTTTGATTTTGAATATTAAAAAAAATGCACCAAATTTTAAAAAGAAGGTACATTTCAGATCTGAAGTACCTGTTTTGGTACATCTAAAGTTCCGGGAACCAGTTTTTTCTTATATGCCATTATTAAATGTATGTTGATTTTTTCAGAACAATTAAGACACCATAAAGTGTTGCTTTGAAATGCAATGATTGCCTGCTTGAAATGGAGGAATTTAACATAGAAAGCAATGGGACCATGAATTAGTGGTGTACTTCCTTTATTTGTTTTCGATGATTATCATACTACTACATACTATTATAATAGAACTATCCTTTTGGCTAGACATCAACCATCAATCTTTTAAATCTTAAACCTTCACCAACACATACAGACATAGTCGATGCCTAACAAAATTCAAAAAATTCGTATTTCTTTATATCCTCTACTGTAAAATCCCTACCTGCTTAGGAATTTTGAATAATAGTGGCCATTACACGCAGATTTGAGAGTACTCAAAATTACTGGAAGCCAGTTGATTGATTGATTTTTTTACATCCAGTGTCAAATATTTATGCAAGTTCAGGACCGTTGAAATTTTATTGTACAATAAATACAACTTGGAGCTAGGTCCTGTAATAGGTGTCGTCCAGGATGAAGGTCTGGAAATCTATAAATGCCATGCATTGGAAAGTGAGGGGTTATTGGATAGGAGCAGAAATTTTGCCTTTCAGTAGACCAACTATGATCTCCTCATAGAGTTGCATTCTCTCTACAACTAGGCATCGGATTTAATGTCCCCATTCTTACCAGACGTGACTGCATACCGTATTTGTACATCCTGCACAGCCAAAGGGACGACCAAAATTGGCAAGTCGGGTGAAGAGTTTACAAAGTGGAAAGCTAGTTGAAAACTTACAACAACTAATTAAAAAACTCATGTGTCTAAGTTGAGGTTGTTGAAGTGAAATGATCTGAACCAAAGTTCTAGTTTATAGTTTCTTTATTTAAGGTAAAATCATAAAAACATTCAATTCTATCCAATATTCCATTCACTAAGGACGAGAGACTTGTGTACACATGACATTTGATAATTGAAGAGTTTTGACAACTTCACCGGCTTTCATCTACAGATAAATTGTTTATTATTTTTAATAAAAAAAAAGAATATTTGAGAAAAAAAATTGTGTAGGCTACGCCCCTGGACTATAATTTTTTTGTACATCAATATTATTATGTAAAAATTGGCATAATCTAATAATGTAAGGAAATAATTGATACTAAATTTTTTCTGAAAATATATGCATGAGCAGCAGATTTGTTTTCTAATTTGTGGTCCTAAAAATTATCTCAGGAACTCTGAATGTTTTACTTTCTTTTCCCTGTTGATAATAAAGCTGCACTTTCACCAAATGTTAGTGTGACCTTCGATAGATTGTCATGCATAAAATCATTAATTTACGGCTTTGATGTATAACACTCAGGGGCGGATCCAGCCATTTTAAAAAGGGGGATCCGCCAATGAGTCACTCTTTGATGTCAAATATTGTTTTAAGTTTTTTAATCTGAAATCTTACAAAAAAATAAATCGGTAGGAATTTTTCTGTTGGCAAAATACAAAAACATGATATGTATTACATATAAGTGATTGATCTGACCACAAAATGTGTTCATGTCAAATGCATCTGATATGGCCATATCTTCTACATACAAGTTGACAAGCTCAACTGTTTCATTACAGGATATTTTGGTTAGGATAAGAGAGCTCTAGAACAAAAACACCATCAGAAAATATATATCAGTAACATCAGAGACATATAATAATTGTATTATATGTCTCTGGTAACATTAAAGGGGCACTAGCTACGAGATATATGAAAAAAGTATGATTTTTTTTGTTCAATCACTAATGAAAGTGAATTAGTGAAATAATAATCTGCTTTTATCAGCTAAAATGGTTCAATTTTGTCAAATTAAGCTAATAAACATTTAATCCATATTCATGTGAACTCCAATTTAACCCCGTAGAAAGATATAGAATAACGCATGCATTGTCCGTGTACGGTTATTTAAAGGAAAAGAATGTCAACATTGAAAGTTATACAAAGGTAAATAATTTGATTGACTGATACGATCCACCAAAAATCATTCTTATAAAGGTAAAAACGACGATAAACATAAATTTTTGATCCATAATACAAAATTTAACAGACCTATCAAAATCCAATTGCACGAGTTGCTTATATCTATTTATATCTCTGTTTATGTTTACATCGCTTATATGGTCATAGAAGGTCGATAATTAATTAAATGCCAGGCGTCTTGGCTAAAATTCACACGAAACGAAACTTCATGAGAGACCATGTCCTGTAAATTGTTTATTTTATACTTTTGATAGTTTGGAAAAATGTTTTACATTGTTATTAATAAAATATGAGAATTTGAGTCAAAGCGGTGTCTGAACATGAATTTGTCAGCTAGTGCTCCTTTAAGAGATTTTAAAATGTATATATATTTTCATATATTACTAAAATGTATATGAATAGTCATCTTATACCGATGAAGGATATTAGTTTCCCAAAATATTTAATATTTGTTCATGATTTTACCATTTTTTCTCATTGTTGAAGGCTGTATGGTTGCATATAATTGCTAAATTCCACTTCATTTGAAATATTTGGTGAATAGTTCATATTGGCAATCATACCAAATCTCTTTATTTTTGTAGAGCCTTTCCACTTTAGTAAAAAAAAGCAAGACATAGCTATCCTACAGTAAATACTGTCAGCGGCGACAGGGTCCACAAATATTCACTCTGTGGTTAAAGTTTATGAAACTTTCTTAAAAACTATCCTGGATTTATACGAAACTTGGACAGAAGCTTGTTCCTGATCATAAGATAGTAACCAGAAGTAAATTTTGTAAAAAAAAAAATATATTTTTCCGTATTTTACTTATAAATGGACTTTTCTGCCAGGAAACAATACATTCACTCTGAGGTTCAAGTTCTTAAAATTTTAATAACTTTCTTAAACTATCCTGGATTTTTACCAAACTTGGACAAAAGCTTTTTTATGATCAAAAGCTAGTATCTAGTAGGAAATTTTGTTAAAATTTGTACCTGTTTATTTGTATTTTACTTAAAAATGGACTTAGTTTTTCTTCCTGTTAACTTTACATACAGTCTGCAGTTAAAGTTTTTAAAACATTTATTAGATTCATAAACTATCCTGGGTTTCTACCAGAGTTGGACAGAAGCTTCTTACAATCAAAAGATAGTATTGAGAGGAATAATTTAAAAAAAAAAAATTTCCTCATTATTGTTGAGTCTGCGATTAACAGCAAAAGAAGGCGAGACTCTGGATTCCCTGGAACCCTTACGAATTTTTAGATTTGCAGGGAAATATTTTCATTTTTAGCAGTAGAGAACAAAAAATCAGAATAAATCATTAGAGTTGGCGTGACAATTTATTGGTGGGTGAGTGAGGTTAGAAATAATCTCTTTTTGTCAAGGATAGTCAACAAGTACTAAAAAGTATGCTGTTTACAGCTTTAGAGGGATTTACATGGATGGAAAATTACTTTTTCGTGACAAAAGATAATGTTAAAATATGCTATTTATTGATATAAACATCCACTTGTATGCATTATTATGTTGTTAAAAATAAGTGATTATGCTTTAGATGTACAACTATCTATGAATTTATGTCATTATTAAGAATATTTAAAATAAATCACCCTGTTTTATCACGATTTTCATGAATCAAATTTTTTTTGTTACATATTTTTGACAGCTTTGTTTATAATCTAACAATTAGTGAATTTATGATCTTATTTTGATATTAACAAAATTCAAATTTTATTTTTGAGAAACGTGTGAATTATGATGTACATGTATAACTAAGATGTGTTATTTATAGATATCATACAGACAATATAGGCAGACAGGAAGACAATAGTTATATTATTTAAAAGCAGGTTAATTATTACTGTCAAACAATACATAAATTAGTTAATACAGTTTAATTTGTTTGGCTTTAAGTGCAAGAAAGTGAGGATTTTTATCACAACAAGTGAGAGGTTAAGCTAGCTATAAACCTGGGTTTCATCTTCTATTTTTTACATAAAAAATGCCTGTACCTAGCTAGGAATATGACAGTTAAGTGTTATCCATTCGATTGATGTGTTTGAGCTTTTGATTTTATCATTTGAAGGGACTTTCCGCTTTGAATTTACCACAGAGTTGGGATTTTTGTCATTTTACTTTTTTTGGCATAGGGACTTGAGTTATCTGTTTGGTGTAATTAAAAAAAGTTGTTTAAATTGTTTCTTTTGAAAGCATTGGGAAATTATGTAATGGATTCTTCTTTAGGTCTTGGAACTAATGGTCCACTCACATCAGGTTTTGAAACCAATTTAGCTTGGATTTTTAAAGGACCCTCCCACTATTGGTTTGAGTGTTCTATTGTACTTTTATAATCTGTGTGATACTGTAGAAACAATTAAGGCTTTTATAATCTGTGTAACACTGAAGAAACAATTAAGGCTTTTATAATCTGTGTGACACTGTAGAAACAATTAAGGCTTTTATAATCTGTGTGACACTGTAGAAACAATTAAGGCTTTTATAATCTGTGTGATACTGTAGAAACAATTAAGGCTTTTATAATCTGTGTGATACTGTAGAAACAATTAACGGTTTTATAATCTGTGTGATACTGTAGAAACAATTAAGGCTTTTATAATCTGTGTGATACTGTAGAAACAATTAACGGTTTTATAATCTGTGTGATACTGTAGAAACAATTAACGGTTTTATAATCTGTGTGATACTGTAGAAACAATTAACGGTTTTATAATCTGTGTGATACTGTAGAAACAATTAAGGCTTTTATAATCTGTGTGATACTGTAGAAACAATTAACGGTTTTATAATCTGTGTGATACTGAAGAAACAATTAAGGCTTTTATAATCTGTGTGATACTGTAGAAACAATTAAGGCTTTTATAATCTGTGTGACACTGTAGAAACAATTAAGGCTTTTATAATCTGTGTGACACTGTAGAAACAATTAAGGCTTTTATAATCTGTGTGACACTGTAGAAACAATTAAGGCTTTTATAATCTGTGTAACACTGTAAAACAATTAAGGCTTTTATAATCTGTGTGACACTGTAGAAACAATTAATGGTTTTATATTTTCTCAATTGAATTCAATTGAATAAAATCATTCCTAATGTTAATCATGTTATCACAGAGTTCCTGTTTGTCTGGTTTTAATTTGTGAATTATGTCCAGCAGAGGTCTGTTGTTATTTTGTGAATTGTGTCCAGCAGAGGTCTAAATTATGTTCAGCAGAGGTCTGTTGTTATTTTGTGAATTGTGTCCAGCAGAGGTCTGTTGTTATTTTGTGAATTGTGTCCAGCAGAGTTCTGTTATTATTTTGTGAATTGTGTCCAGCAGAGGTCTAAATTATGTTCAGCAGAGGTCTGTTGTTATTTTGTTAATTGTGTCCAGCAGAGGTCTAAATTATGTTCAGCAGAGGTCTGTTGTTATTTTGTGAATTGTGTCCAGCAGAGGTCTAAATTATGTTCAGCAGAGGTCTGTTGTTATTTTGTGAATTGTGTCCAGCAGAGGTCTAAATTATGTTCAGCAAAGGTCTGTTGTTATTTTGTGAATTGTGTCCAGCAGAGGTCTAAATTATGTTCAGCAGAGGTCTGTTGTCATTTTGTTAATTGTGTCCAGTAGAGGTCTGAATTATGTTCAGCAGAGGTCTGTTGTTATTTTGTGAATTGTGTCCAGCAGAGGTCTAAATTATGTTCAGCAGAGGTCTGTTGTTATTTTGTGAATTGTGTCCAGCAGAGGTCTAAATTATGTTCAGCAGAGGTCTGTTGTTATTTTGTGAATTATGTCCAGCAGAGGTCTAAATTATGTTCAGCAGAGGTCTGTTGTTATTTTGTGAATTGTGTCCAGCAGAGGTCTAAATTATGTTCAGCAAAGGTCTGTTGTTATTTTGTGAATTGTGTCCAGCAGAGGTCTAAATTATGTTCAGCAGAGGTCTGTTGTCATTTTGTTAATTGTGTCCAGTAGAGGTCTGAATTATGTTCAGCAGAGGTCTGTTGTTATTTTGTGAATTGTGTTCAGCAGAGGTCTGTTGTTATTTTGTGAATTGTGTCCAGCAGAGGTCTAAATTATGTTCAGCAGAGGTTTGTTGTTATTTTGTGAATTGTGTCCAGCAGAGTTCTGTTATTATTTTGTGAATTGTTTCCAGCAGAGGTCTAAATTATGTTCAGCAGAGGTCTGTTGTTATTTTGTGAATTGTGTCCAGCAGAGGTCTAAATTATGTTCAGCAGAGGTCTGTTGTTATTTTGTTAATTGTGTCCAGCAAAAGTCTGAATTATGTTCAGCAGAGGTCTGTTGTTATTTTGTGAATTGTGTACAGCAGATCTGTTGTTATTTTGTTAATTGTGTCCAGCAGAGGAGTGAATTATGTTAATCAGAGGTCTGTTGTTATTTTGTGAATTATGTTCATCAGAGGTCTGTTGTCATTTTGTGAATTATGTTCAGCAGAGGTCTGTTGTTATTTTGTGAATTATGTTCAGCAGAGGTCTGTTGTTATTTTGTGAATTATGTTCAGCAGAGGTCTGTTGTTATTTTGTGAATAATGTTCAGCAGAGGTCTGTTGTTATTTTGTGAATTATGTTCATCAGAGGTCTGTTTTTATGTTGTGAATAATGTTAAGCAGAGGTCTGTTGTTGTTTTGTGAATTATATCCAGCAAGGGTCTGTTGTCAATTTGTGAATTATGACCAGCATCTGTTGTTATTTTGTGAATTATGTTCAGCAGAGGTCTGTTGTTATTTTGTGAATTATATCCAGCAGAGGTCTGTTGTTATTTTGTGAATTATGTCCAGCAAGGGTCTGTTGTCAATTTGTGAATTATATCCAGCAGAGGTCTGTGGTCAATTTGTGAATAATGTTCAGCAGAGGTCTGTTGTTATTTTGTGAATTATGTCCAGCAGAGGTCTGTTGTTATTTTGTCAATTGTGTCCAGCAGAGGTCTGTTGTTATTTTGTGAATTGTGTCCAGTGAGGGTCTGTTGTCAATTTGTGAATTATGTCCAGCAAGGGTCTGTTGTCAATTTGTGAATTATGTTCAGCAGAGGTTTGTTGTTATTTTGTGAATTATGTTCAGCAGAGGTCTGTTGTTATTTTGTGAATTGTATTCAGCAGAGGTCTATTGTTATTTTGTGAATTATAGACAATAAACAATCCAGCAGAGGTCTGTTGTTATTTTGTGAATTATATCCAACAGAGATCTGTTGTTATTCTGTTAATTGTCTCCAGCAGAGGACTGTTGTTAATTTGTAAATTATGTCCAGCATGGATCTGTTGTAGTTTTGTGAACTGTGTCCAAAAGAGGTCTGATGTAATTTTGTGAATTGAAACCAGAAGATGTCTGTTGTTATTTGTAGATTTTGATGTAGTCCATTATCCCTATTGCTGGTATTCTTTTAAAAAAATCTTATCTAAAATTGTTAACAAATTTGAGGCTGCATTTATGAGATATTATCAAAAAATATCAAGTGCTTTATTTTTATTTGATATTTCTGTTCTTTTTAATGACTTATGCTGCAGTTTTTATATTTAGATATCTGTGTAGTACTAACCATTTCTGCTTTAAATCACTGATAAACCTAAAAAATAAAATTTAATCATTTTATGATTTTATCTTTAGAAAATGGAAAACCTGTTTGAATTGGAGTTACATGGAACGGTTTGGAAATTTAAAAAGTATAAGAAGAAGAATAACTCCTGAAGGTGTTTTATTGTAAGTCATGGACTCATTATGTTAGGAGCATGTTAAATGAAGATAACATCAATAGTTCAATAGATTTATTAAACTATAAATACTTAGTAAATCAAACGTAGAAATGATCATATTGATTGATCTCATAATATATGAACAATATGGCAAGTAGGTCTTTGTGTATTGACTATTCTACTTTATGATGAGAAGTTGATATGCCAGATTCACAAAACAAAGAAGAGTCAGGAACTTGATGATTTAATTCTCTTTTAAAAAAAGTAATGTCATCTTCTTAACCTACCCATATTTTATCCCACGGTGGAGACATGGCTCATGACTCCCCTAGACCTGAACTAATGAAGCTCATTGAGCCTTGATCATCTTATTAATAAATTATTTAATTTTTAAATTGTTTTCTTTGAAAATTGGTTTCATCTCATAAAAGGTTTGTTTAAAGAAATTACAATAATCATAAAATGAGACACAATTGTACACTTTAATATGATACAAAAGTTTTATTTAGATTTGGTATAATTATCAACTACAAGATATAACCTCTAGAGAGCTTTTAATCTTATACATACAAACATAAACAACAACATCAAAACCACAATTAATAATTTATAACCTTAAATATATTTGTACTTAAGAAAGTAAAGAAAAGTATTGAAAACATAAGTACCGTACATAAGGACTAGGTACTGGTTATATACTTGGAATTTAAAAGCAACACTTTATTTATTAGCTTGATTCTTAATTGTTTGTTTTTTTAAATGATAATATAATTCAAGACAGTTTGAATGATTGTGTGAATCATGAATTTTCTCTAAAATATAGATACTTTATCTACTGTTAGTATTAGTATTTTTATTCCAGTGGTTAAACATTTAGTGTCGATAAATAGTATTAATTGGTAGCTTGTAGTCAGCTGATAGAGGCATGAACATTCACTCAAGGATAATGACCCATTAAGTGATCTGGCCTTAAATCACCTGGACATTCACCTGATGTGACCTCTTTATCATGACATATAAATAACCTATCAATGAGAAGTCTGAACTTCTGATAAGTCAATTAAAAAAAGGTAAATGATTGAATTATTGCCATTGTGTACAAATCTATTTGAGATTTATAAAACATATCATTGTATTATGTATTTCTCCAGTGATTTAGAATATGAAGTACAGTTACTGTTAAAAGGGAAAATATGTAACCCCCTTTTTTTCGATTTAACTCACATAATAAGGCAGAGATTAGCTATAATATTTATAGAAGTACAAATAAATATCTTCTTGGATTGGAACTTAAATGATAATTGCTTATCGTTAGACATTATAATGAGTGTAAACAACAATGTTTGTTCAGGTTAACAAACTAAAGAGATGTAGGTGGAGCTTAGTAAATATTTACTATAGTCTATTTCAGAAAAACACCAAATGTCAGTCTGTTCCTTTATTAAGTCACACTGACATAGACCAAGCTGGATGCGACATGATTTTGACCATAACCAGAAATACTCTACAATAATGGTTAGTTATATGTTACCAGTGGACTTTGGTCAGAATAGTTCATATAATTCAACTTCACCAGGTAAGCTTTTTAATATTTATCTGTTATTTGTTTTAAAATTAACTTTATGATTTCTTGGGAATTTTTAATTCAGTTACTACTAATGTTGGTTTCTGTTAATGATTTTGTCCTATGACTTGAAAGTTGATTTGATATAATGAAATGTTTAATATAGCTTAAAACATTTAAATGTATTAGTACAGTGCATTTGGGTTTTAACAACTTGTGTCTTTTCTTATCAGTCCTCATTTGTAAATAAAATGATGAAACCTTTGATTATCATTTATGAATAAACAACATCAAAAACTTCTCAATGGTCAAACAACATGGACAAGTGTGGACATAGCACCAGGTGTTTCTTGCAATATATTTTGACAATTTTAGGATAAACATTGCTCAATATTGAGATTGTATTAAGACATGGTTTCATTGTCTGTATATAAAATACTATGTTAAGACAATAAAGTATAACAGGAACTATCAAGAATACTGGAAAGTACAACAATCCACAAAAACCTCTAACATGTGACTCCACACAGTACACCAATCCTCAAAAACCACCAACATGTGACTCCACACAGTACACCAATCCTAAAAAACCACCAACATGTGACTCCACACAGTACAACAATCCACAAAAAACCTTCCAACATGTTTCTCCACACAGTACAACAATCCACAAAAACCTCCCAACATGTGACTCCACACAGTACAACAATCCACAAAAACCTCCCAACATGTTTCTCCACACAGTACACCAATCCACAAAAACCTCCCAACATGTGACTCCACACAGTACAACAATCCACAAAAACCTCCCAACATGTGACTCCACACAGTACAACAATCCACAAAAACCTCCCAACATGTTTCTCCACACAGTACACCAATCCACAAAAACCTCCCAACATGTGACTCCACACAAGACAACAATCCACAAAAACCTCCCAACAGGTGACTCCACACAGTACATCAATCCTCAAAAACCACCAACATGTGACTCCACACAGGACAATTCACAAAAAACCTCCCAACATGTGATGCCACACAGTACAACAATCCATAAAAACCTCTCACAACATGTGACTCCACATAGGACAACAATCCACAAAAACCACCAACATGTGACTCCATGCAGGACAACAATCCACAAAAACCTCTAACATGTGACTCTTCACAGTAAACCAGTCCACAAAAACCTCTAACATGTGACTGCACACAGTACAACAATCCACTAAAACCTCCACACAATACAACAATCCACAAAAACCTCCGACATGTGACTCCACACAGGACAACAATTAAAAAAAACCATCAAAATTGTAGTTCTCTTGTAATACAAATTGGGGAGGCAAAAAAAAACAAAGGGACATTTAAACTCGGTCCTACTAAAAAGCGCCCGGGAGCGCCCGGGAAAAGAAAAAGCGCCCGGGGAAAAGAAAGAGCGACCGGAGAAGGAAAATTAGCGCCCGGAGAAGAAAATTAGCGCCCGGGAGAAGAAAATAATAATATTTTATAACAATATTTTTTTTCCTTATAAATAACTAATCATTGCTTGTTTTGTCCTTAATATAAATGGGGATATGTACGATGCTACATATAAAGTGTTGTTGTACTTTTATATTTTAGATTTCAAAATTGTATATTAAAGTAAGTAAATAAATATAAATAAGAGTATATAGAAGAATCATGAAAGACATTGTCCTCGATCAAAATGTATATTTTGTTACTAAAAATAATCGGTGCCAGAGGTCTAATATTTTCGCAACGGCATGGTGAACACTTTTAATACAGATGCTGAGATAGATTTATTATATCTTTTTATAAAACTAAAACTGTTTCAATGGCTATGGTTTACGGGGGTTTTAATGCTTAAACTTAAATTTAAACCAAACTTCTGCTTTTTACCCCTTGTTTTAACTACGGTACATATTGTTTTTGAAAAACATGTCTTTTGATGTCTTACATGTTATAAATCTTCCGCATAAACTGTGATCCATTATTATCAGTCTTTCGAAATAGTATTCATATATTATTGTTAAAATTGAAATATTCATACTTGTTTTTGTGCTTTATTACAAACGCATATATTATCTGAATTGGCAAATTACTTGTCTAAAATGAAAAAAAAATCAATTTTCATAACTTAACAAAGGTGTCTCATGCCAAAAAAATATAAATATATTTTCCCCCGGCCCTTTATCTGTTCCCCGGGCGCTATATTTTCTTCTCCGGGCGCTTTTTCTTTTCCCCGGGCACTTTTTCTTCACCCGGGCGCTCCCGGGCGCATTTTAGTAGGACCCTTTAAACTCATAAACTAGTTAAGCCATGGCGAAAAAAGTAAGAAAACAACAGTATGCAAAACACAATATAGAGGACTGGGTGACACAAACCTCACATTAAACCAGGGGTGATCCCTACAACATAGAGGACTGGGTGACACAAACCTCACATTGAACCAGGGGTGATCCCTACAACATAGAGGACTGGGTGACACAAACCTCACATTAAACCAGGGATCATCCCTACAACATAGAGGACTGGGTGACACAAACCTCACATTAAACCAGGGATGATCCCTAAAACATAGAGGACTGGGTGCCACAAACCTTACATTAAACCAGTGGTGATCTCTACAACATAGAGGACTAGGTGACACAAACCTCACATTAAACCAGGGATGATCTCTACAACATAGAGGACTGGGTGACACAAACCTCACATTAAACCAGGGGTGATCCCTACAACATAGAGGACTGGGTGACACAAACCTCACATTAAACCAGGGGTGATCCCTACAACATAGAGGACTGGGTGACACAAACCTCACATTAAACCAGGGATGATCCCTACAACATAGAGGACTGGGTGCCACAAACCTTACATTAAACCAGTGGTGATCTCTACAACATAGAGGACTAGGTGACACAAACCTCACATTAAACCAGGGATGATCTCTACAACATAGAGGACTGGGTGACACAAACCTCACATTAAACCAGGGGTGATCCCTACAACATAGAGGACTGGGTGACACAAACCTCACATTAAACCAGGGGTGATCCCTACAACATAGAGGACTGGGTGACACAAACCTCACATTAAACCAGGGGTGATCCCTACAACATAGAGGACTGGGTGACACAAACCTCACATTAAACCAGGGGTGATCTCTACAACATAGAGGACTAGGTGACACAAACCTCACATTAAACCAGGGGTGATCCCTACAACATAGAGGACTGGGTGACACAAACCTTACATTAAACCAGGGGTGATCTCTACAACATAGAGGACTAGGTGACACAAACCTCACATTAAACCAGGGGTGATCCCTACAACATAGAGGACTGGGTGACACAAACCTTACATTAAACCAGGGGTGATCTCTACAACATAGAGGACTAGGTGACACAAACCTCACATTAAACCAGGGGTGATCCCTACAACATAGAGGACTGGGTGACACAAACCTTACATTAAACCAGGGGTGATCCCTACAACATAGAGAGAGGACTGGTGACACAAACCTCACATTAATTTAAACCAGGGGTGATCCCTACAACATAGAGGACTGGGTGACACAAACCTTACATTAAACCAGGGGTGATCCCTACAACATAGAGAGAGGACTGGTGACACAAACCTCACATTAATTTAAACAAGGGGTGATCCCTACAACATAGAGAGAGGACTGGTGACACAAACCTCACATTAAACCAGGGGTGATCCCTACAACATAGAGAGAGGACTGGTGACACAAACCTCACATTAATTTAAACCAGGGGTGATCCCTACAACATAGAGAGAGGACTGGTGACACAAACCTCACATTAATTTAAACCAGGGGTGATCCCTGATGAACAAACTAAGACAAAGGAGTGCACATGGTTAAAATTACCTGACTCAGAATTAGGTAGGCTTACAACTGTTATTTGTTTATCATTTTCCTTTTCCACTCTTGGCCCTTATTAAAAGTAAAATTCTATATACAAAATCTTCTTTGGTGTTATGAACAAAATTATCACGAACTTGCGCAAAAAGAATTAAAGATGGCACTTGCTTTGGAAAATCAGGATCAAAATTTTTCTCTACTACTGGAAACTAGCAAAGGTAAGCCACAATTGATCAAGAATGAATCATGCTGAAGGAGATGTAAACTTTGGATAATCTTGCTGATCAGCTACAAAACACAATGAGACAGACTATATATGGTCTCTAACTGATTAAAATTGGTCTTTCTATAATATGTATACCTATTTCAATAGTTCAGTTATTTTTATATAAAAGGAGAAGACAATTTGTTTTTGCTTATTTTACTCAGTTTACTGATGGAAATAAACAAAATTGGATACTATTATTGGTGAAATTTTTAACCTGCTAGATAGAGGACTTTTCAAAGTAGCAAATAGGTTAGTCTTTGACTTTTTAAATGATATGCCTATATTGCCAATGTACCCAATATTAGAAAAAGCTGATTTAAGAACATTCTACCCAAAACTGGTATAGAGCAGTAAAGCTAATTATTTTCCAGATTCTACCCTCTCCTTTAGCAAATAATTAATTGTGTTTAAAAAATTAAAAGACCCACTTATTTGATGTAGTTCATAGTATTTTATGTAAAAATCAAATTAGTGGTTCAGTGTTCCATGTGATAAGGAACGGCACAGTTTTTTATTAAGCCATTTCCTTGTGCTATGCAAAATGTTAAATGGCACACTTTAAGAAAATGGTTAATACTTAGTGCAATGTACCTAGTTAAATGGTAGTTTTTTAAGAGCTAACGCCTACTGCAGGATACCATGTTGAATGACACGTGTGGTGTACAAACACAGATAATATAATAAAAAAGTTGAAAATTTATGACTTTTTCTGAAAACATTTATGGTTCAAATAAAGAATTTGTATTCTCAATCCACATGTCCTTATTTTTAAAACACTTAAAATAGATAATAATCAGTTAATAAAGTTGATGTGAAGTGTTGTTTGATATAAATATGCACCACATCTTCTTTTATTCATAACCTTTATTCCTGCCGTAGCTTTTTGTCTCATTGACATATAGCCTCACATCATCTTTTTTTTTCATAACCTTTGCTCCTCCTTCAGCTTTTGTCTCATTAATATCTATGTTAAGGGTTATTTACTGAAGCTTCTGATATTATAACCCTGAAAAAGTCTGAATTGCTCAAAATGTAATACAACATTGAGAATATTGTGCTCATTGAAAATACTCATTTGGTTGATTTTGGTTTCCCATTTTTATATGTTATGTTATTGGACAATTGTCAAAGATGCAGGGGAGGATCCAGCCATTTTAAAAAGGGGGGGTTCCCAATCCAGAGTAAAAGGGGGGGGGGGGGGGGTTCCAACTATATGCTCCCATTCAAATGCATTGATCGTCCAAAAAAAAGGGGGGTTCCAACCCCGGAACACCCCCCCCCTGGATCCTCTAATGAAGAAGTCATCTCAACATCTATAACTACTGTGGATTCATTTATTTTTTGTGGGTACCAATTTTTGTGGATTACGGAAAACTTGCATGTTCTTGGATATTTAATTTATTGGTTTTGCAAAAGTCCGATATAGCTGATGGAAAAATTTGTTATTGTTGAACATTGAATTTCGTGGTTAACCTGTACCCATGAAAGCCAGAAAACTTAGTATCCAACAAATAATAACATGAATAAGGAGTCCACAGTATTGTAATTTATTGTATAGCAATATAATATTTCCCACAGAAAGTAACCAAAAGTTAGAGTGCAATAAATTCCAATATTGCACTAGTGCAATAAATTTTCAAATTCATGACGTCATCAACGTCAAATTCTTAGTATAAACCAATTTTTACTTCCAAATATTATATTGCTATACATTAAAAGGGTTATTGCATGAATATTGGGGAATATTGTCCCTCGTAGAACATATATTGCACTCACAAGCTCGTGCAATATAAAATTCTACTCAGGACAATATTCCGCAGTATTCATGCAATAACCCTATAATATAAGATATTCAAAAATTTATAGTAAAAATGGTTGTAATATCTGAAAGATAATGATTAGTTTAATAAGAGACATATATTTTATCATATATGTGTTTCTGGTTCAATAAATTCCTCCTTTTCATCAGCTCTGTCACTTAGGTCAGGATGACCTACTACTTGTGTCATGTCACCCTAACATCTCTACTTATATGAAACAAAACATAACTGTTCGCTAGTTTACCTTTTTGGCTAAAAATAATATTTGATGACATGAGGGAAGATCTCAAACATGTTTTTTAAATGAGAAATGAGGTCAGTTATTGATTAATGGGACAAAGAAGTAAATAAGTGCTTATGTGTCCTTGTAATATGTTTACAGGTCTATTAGGGAGAAATGATTAAATAATACTTCAATAATAATAAAGTCACTTTATATGTTAGTAGTAAAGGGATTGTTGTAGGGATTAAAATGTAGACAGTAAAGGGGGGACAATATACAAGGAGGAAGTGACAGAAATGACCTTGAATTTGTATCATATCATTGGCTGAGACAAATAGTTAATCTTTAATGAATGTTACCATGAAAATGGCTTTTTTGATGTATTTCTTTTCTCATAATAAATGCATTAAAGCCAAATAGCTGTTTTCTTTGATCTTTTCTTTGTTAAATGTAACTGTACTGATATATATATACAACAGATTATAGTACAATCAATCGCCAACGAGTTCATTAAAGACAAAAATTATAATGTAAAATCCATAAGTGAAATGAATCGAATTAAAGAGGGTGGTGATGGTAAAATTAATAAATCAATGAACCACTGGAGTGGACATGTAACCCATATAATCGTACAACCTTCTTGCACCATACATAGTAATAAACATTGAGTCAATGTGATCATGTCAGAAACATCAATTATTTTTACCCCTCACCTACCTTGAGTCACCTACTGTGATTTGAACTCTTTTTGATCATCACTTTTTTGCACCTAAATTTGATAAACGTTGCATAACAAATCACTAATGTATACCTTTTAGATAGGATATAGATTTAATTTCTCTGACATTCTGTCTAGCCTGTTAATGACGTTAATTATTTTATTAGGAAAGTCTTTACTTTTGAATTTTCAATATTGCAAAATTGTATGAAATATGAATTTATCTAAGAATATTTTTTTTTTAATGTCTCAAAATTTAAAAAGGTAACAATAAAGTAATTGTTAAATAATTGAATATAAGAACTTAAAACTACCACTGCAATTTTTTTTATAAAAAAAATACCTGTTATTTACAACTGAAATCTTTTAATTTAAAAACAATAATTATCACATTCCGAAATTCTGAATTAAGTTAGATGCATGTAAATTTTAACTCATGCACAATACAATTTTTTTTAATAGAACCCAAACTTACAACCCGACTTCAAATTTTGGCAGTGAGTCTCTTTTATTATTGTTCTATAGTTATATCGTGTAAATGCCCTGTTATAACTTGAAATTACATTTTTTTTTAATTTGCACATGCTAACTAATATTTTTCTCATCCAAATTTCATGAAACTATAATACACAATACCCTTTCCTAGATTTTCCATCAAACATGATGGAATTTTGTGATGGAACAAATGCCACCAAATTCCATCAGTTGATGGAGTATTGTAACAACTTTCCATCAACTTTCCATCAATGCTGGAAAATGGTTGATGGAAATTGTTTGATGGAAAACTGATGGCATAATTCCCATCTGATGGATAATTGATGGTATTTTTGCCATCTGATGGATAATTGATGGAACATTTTAACTGATGGAATATTTTCCATTACATGTAAAATGATGGAAACTTGATGGAGAATCAACCATCAGATGGAAGCATATTCTGTGATTTAATAAAACATTGTATTTGTTCAGCTCTGTCATCTATAGGTACACCTGTTACATGTGTGTATCGTTTAGTTCAGTGCATGCCCTATTTCATATATCATGTTTGATGGAAAATCTAGGGAAGGGTCTAAGGAGTCATGAAATCATTTCTGAAAGAAAAAAGACTAAGACACTAGCTATAGGAGCCATGAAATAATCGACTGAGACACTAGTTCGTAGGCAAATATCACAAATTTGAGTATTGAATATAACAATATTGAATGGTCCCTTTTTATCTTGCAGATTTTCCGATGGATCAAGATTATTTTGAGAATATAATGATGGATTTTAATGGAAGACCACAGGAACCACAATCATTATCTGGAAGTGGAGATTCATTGTCATCATATCCATCACCAAACCAACCAGGTTCACCTGTTGCCATAGTTACATCTACAGAAGATATTCAGGTGTCGTCTGCTTCTGATGAACGAGTTCAAAAATCAAAACCATACAACAAAAGGGTAAGAGACAACAACCCAACCAAAGATTGAATGCTTAGTATTGATTGATTCATTGTTGGTATCTAAACTGCACTCTCTGCACAATTTGCAGGTCAGGTTATTTTTTGTTTGTTTGAGCTAGATTCCAAAAAGAAAAGAATCAAACTTAGGCAGGAAAACTAACAATCCTATAAAAAAATGAAGATTTGGTATGATTGTCAATGAGACAACTCTCCACAAGAGACCAAATGACACAAAAATTAACAACTATAGCTAGGTCACTATAAGGCCTTCAACAATGAGTAAAACCCATTCTGCACAGTCGACTATCAAAAAGCAGAGTAGGCTTTGCAGGGTACTTATATAACTAAAAGACACAAAAGACAGATCTGAGAGGACTCACAGATACTGACGACTAGTTGACTGGAGTCCAATACATGTGCAATAGACCACTCAACCACTGAGGCATACTGCTAAAATAAAATTTGTCATATATATTGATATATGACTAGATAGAATAACCTACATTTAAATGAATTTATTTAATTTTTCAGTTACCACCTCCGAAACAACTATATACAACAGAGCTTGCTGTATTGTGTAGAATTTGTGGTGATAAAGCCTCAGGGTTCCATTATGGAGTACATTCATGTGAAGGTTGTAAGGTTAGTAGAACTTTTGATAGTAACAGACTGTAGGCCTCTTGTTTCTATAAATGCAGTATTAGTTCCTTGTACAGTGTAAAAATCTGTCTGTGTTAACTCAGAAATTGTTGTAAAAAGGTAATAAAATACTTTTAAAAATATGCTTCCGTCATTTTTTTAATCTAAGCTTTTTACATAATTGTCTATATTGATGTGATAATTTTATGGACATGAGTTACTTCCCTTTTGATTTATAGTACATTTTTCAAGCATGCTTTTCAACCATCTTTTTGCATTAGAGCCATTTCAATATTTCGATTTCTAAGTTTCTCTTTTGTACCTGTTTTTATATGTCTTCTTGATTGCATTTTTCAAAAGAAAATATATAATAAGTACAGGGTTTTCTTAAATTTTTATACCCCCGCTTTAAAAAAGGGGGGGTATACTGTTTTATTATACCTTCACTTTAAAAAAGGGGGGGTATACTGTTTTACCTCTGTCTGTCAGTCCGTCCGTCAGTCCGTCCATCAGTCCGTCCGTCAGTCAGTCCGTCCCATGAAACTTTCGTCACATTTTTCTCAGGAACTACACATCCACCCTTTCTGTAATTTGGTATCAACATTTATATATGTTAGCCATACCGTGTGATGCGTTTTCAGATTCATCACTTGACAACTTCCTGTTTACCGAACACTTGTATGATTTTACACATGATAGCCAAGTTGAAAATTTTCGTCACATTTTTCTCAGGAACTACACATCCACCCTTTCTGTAATTTGGTATCAACATTTATATATGTTAGCCATACCGTGTGATGCGTTTTCAGATTCATCACTTGACAACTTCCTGTTTACCGAACACTTGTATGATTTTACACATGATAGCCAAGTTGAAAATTTTCGTCACATTTTTCTCAGCAACTACAATACAAGGATTTCTGAAATTTGGTTTCAGGATTTATATAAGTCAGCTATACCGTGTGATGCGTTTTCAGATTCATCACTCGACAACTTCCTGTTTACCGAACACTTGTATGATTTTACACATGATAGCCAAGTTGAAAATTTTCGTCACATTTTTCTCAGGAACTACAATACAAGGATTTCTGAAATTTGGTTTCAGGATTTATATAAGTCAGCTATACCGTGTGCTGCGTTTTCAGATTCATCACTCGACAACTTCCTGTTTACCGAACACTTGCATATTTTACACTATTAATATTATCCACTTGCGGCAGGGGTATCATCAGTGAGCAGTAGCTCGCAGTTTCACTTGTTTACAATGCTTTTAAGAGAGGAGTATGCTTTCTCTGCTAAAACATTTTCAAATGTATTGCAAGTATTTTTACATAGTTAAATGTATTTGCAGGGATTTTTTAGAAGGACCATAAAGAAAAACTTGGTGTATAAGCCATGTCGAGCACTGAAACAATGTAAGCTGTCATTAGGATCCAGAAATAAATGTCAGCACTGCAGATTTCAGAGATGTTTACGGGCAGGGATGTCTCAGGATGGTAAGTTTATATCTTAACCATGGTTGAATTAGACCTTGAAATGGATGCAATGAAAATCTGGTAAAAATATGAGTGACAAGAAGCCATTTATCATATCTCTCATTACATGTTAATTTCTATCTTTCAGCCTCAAAGTCATATAAAGAATCCAAGCAAATTAATATGGTCAAAGCAAATTACTGAAATCCAAACAAATTACTATACTCCAAGCAAATTACTTGTATCCAAGCAAATTACAATTACCCAAATAGATTACTATTATCAAAGTGAATTACAATTACCCAAACAGATTACTATTATCAAAGCGAACTACAATTATCGGAATAGATTACTATTATCAAAGCGAACTACAGTTATCCAAATAGATTACTATTATCAAAGCGAATTACAATTACCCAAATAGATTACTATTATCAAAGCAAATTACAATTACCCAAATAGATTACTATTATCAAAGCAAATTACAATTACCCAAATAGATTACTATTATCAAAGCAAATTACAATTACCCAAATAGATTACTATTATCAAAGCGAATTACAATTACCCAAATAGATTACTATTATCAAAGCGAATTACAATTATCCTATTAATGTCATTTTGCTCATTACTTAACGACTTTTGAAGATTTAATTATTATCTTTCTTTTAATTGCAGCTGTAAGATTTGGAAGAATGCCAAAAGTTGAAAGAGAAAAGTTAATGGCTGACAAAGAAGAATTGGAAGAAAACAGCAGTGTGAGGATACTAGAGTTACGATCTATAACAGATATTATAAAACAATCATTTCATCAACATGTTGTGAAAATTCTACTCAAATTCAATGGCGGGGATGAGGATAAACAAGTTAGTATCTGATATCACAATTAGTTTACCAAATTATCATAAAACAAGTTAGTATCTGATATCACAATTAGTTTACTAAATTATTGTAAAAACAAATGAGTATCTGAAAGCACGATTAGTTTACTAAATTATCATAAAAACAAGTTAGTATCTGATAGCACAATTAGTTTACCAAATTATCATAAAAACAAGTTAGTATCTGATAGCACAATTAGTTTACTAAATTATTAAAGAAAAACAAAGCAAGTATCTAATAGCAAAAATGGTTTATCAAATCATCTTAAAATTTCTGGTTAGATCTGTTGAAAGATTAATTTCACTGCTATTAGAAGTTCTTCCGAAAATTCTGTGATGGTGATAAACAAATTTGTATAAAGCTCCATAGAATACAAAACAGATAATTTCTACTACAGTAATAGTAAAAAACTGGTTTAGTTACTAGTCCTTTCAGATTGTTACGTTTGTCTTTCGATTTTTTGTTAGTTGTTTGGTTTGCTTTGTTTCGATCTAATGAGTTTAGCCTTTTCATCTAATTTTATTTTGATAAAAATATTAACAGAAACTAAATTATTGTAATGGATGAGACAGAGAACCTGGACAAATATTTTAAACTAAGTTTCTTTTCTAGGAGAGCAAAGATATTTTGATAAACCAACTTGAATCGGAGGAAGATTTTGAGAATTGGAAGATTTACGTCAAATATCAGGAAGTAGTGCTGCCATTAATGGAGGGAGCTGTAAGATTTGCTAAACAACTACCTGGATTTTTGGAGCTATCAACCTATGATCAGATAACATTAATGAAGCAGGCATCTATGTCTGTTGCTATAGTAGCGGTAAGTCTGCTGAATGCAGATGCATTATGGGTTAAAATATTTTAGTGCTTAGGGAAATTGTATTGAAGCTGGAAAAGCCCTAAAAACAAAAGGATAAATTGAATAAAGTCTCAGATAAACTGATCATAATTAGAAACTTCTCTAACATCAGCTCTTATAATCTTAGTCAGAACAAAAATCATTGGCTTTATATTGGAAATGAAAGGTTATGTTTTATAAACTGAAACTTTTATTACTGTAAAGAATATTCTATCTACCTTATATTTGTAACATTTGGAGATTGATTAGATGAGCAATGGTTTAAAGACCCATTATAACTGAATTTATTTACCAAAATTTGGAAAGATTTAAGGTGATATCTAACACTTTCACTAAAATCAATTTGGCTCGTTTAATTTTCATAAACTTTTGACAAAGTAATTACTTTGGCCCTTTGACAAAAATATAAAAATTTCAAAAAAATTTGAACCAACCATTTTATCAGAAAAATTACACTGGTTGTATAGCAGTTTGACAAACACTAATTTTGATCATTGAGAAGCTTAATATTCTCTCAACAACGCAACGTAGTTAAAACGTTCAGCTGATTTTACAGAATTATCTCCCTGTACTGTTAGGTACCACCTTAAGGTACACAATCAATAATACAATTCCCCCAAATTCAAAAAAGAATATTTTTTTGTCACAATGTACAGAAACGTTACCCATAGTAACTGATAACTGTTTGTGCATGATATTAAATCCTTCTCAATTAATTATGTGAAAAATAAAAATTTCATTATTTTTTTTAGATGAGTCCATTAGTGGAAGATGTGAAATTTAAAATTCCTGGAATGGAGATGAATTTAATCCTCAACAAAAGTTTGCTAGAAGAATGTAGGATTGTCCGACAACTTTTTGGTCAAATTTGGAAGTTTTACGAAAAGTTGAAGAAATTTGAACTGCTACAATCCGAGATTTCCTTGTTTTGTGCCACACTTTGTTTCTCAGGTAAGTAACCATCTACAATTCAGGATAAATATAGATTGTTCACCTCACTATTGATATTAAAATTTTCAGTGGACAAAAGTGAGTTCCCATTAAAAAAATGTGCTCTCATTTCAACTAAAATTGTTATTTTTCAAAAAAAATTACCAAGTGACTTTTTGGGCGATTTTTAGAATTAAGATAACATAAGATGTAGAAATGTCTGAAGTTGTATTGTTTATTTGGCCATAATTTTTGTGAGGAACGTTTTCATTTTCTGAAAGGTTAAATGCATATGCAAATTTTTAGGATTTTAATTTTGTTAGAATACACATAGCAAACTTTCCCAGAAATATTTGTCTTTGTGTTAATTAAAATTAGTCTGAATAAAGCTTTAAACATTTCTACATCTTTTAGTATATATTTAATAAGAATCAGTCATGTAGTGAATTGGAAATATTTTTTTCAAGTGAGAACTCACTTTTGTCCACTGACTGTATTATAGGCCTTTTTCAATTGAGTGAAAATAAATCAGAATCATGAGAACTTAAGGTGGTACCTAACACTACAGGGAGATAACTCTGTAAAGTCAGCTTAACGTTTTAATTATGTTGTGTTGTAAAGGGAATATTAAGCTTCTCAATAATCAAAATTGGTGTTTGTCAAACTGCTATATAACCAGTGTAATTTTTCTGACAAAATGGTTGGTTCAAATTTTTTTAAATTTCTATATTTTTGTTAAAGGTTCAAAGTAAATAATTTGACAAAATTTAATGAAAATTAAACGAGCTAAATTAATTTTAGTGAAAGTGTTGGGTACCACCTTAAGTTCATATGAAACTAGTTTATTGTAGCTACATGTATAATGTTATCCATATCATTGAACCATGGGGGAATACTGTTTTACCCTGTTTATATTTCTGTTGTCCCATAAAATTCTCAGGCACTGCAACTCAGAGCTTCTGGAAATTTGATATCTGTCATCATGTCAAACATGCTATAACGTGTTATGCAGTGTTATTCATTTATTTTCATGTTCTGGTTTTTCAGAATACAAGTAACTGCTATATATATGACATTTTCCTTGCATTCTTCTGGTGAACTGTGATTAGTTTCCTTAAATGTAATCAGACATCCTATAGAAGCATGCAATTCAGTATGATACATTTTTAGTTTTATAATTTTCAACCTCCTGTTTACTGATTACTGATATATTCAAACATATGTAACGGCCATGTATTGATGTTTTTTGTCACAATTTTGTAGAAGCTACAATTTAGAGCATCCTGCTTCATGTGATCATTATTTTCTGTGTGATATACTAAACTACTGATAATAATTATAGTGTTTGTAATTTCGTAATAATAAGGAACAATTATTTTTTTTCACAGAAAATCCTTTTCTTCAAAGTCCAATAGAAATAGACAAAATACAACAAGATCTACTTCAAGCTTTGAGAATCGAATTGAAACACAATCATCCAAAACAACGCCACTTATTTCCCAATCTTGTTATGCTGGTCACAGATCTTCGCCAAGCTGTTGAGGCATTTGGACAAAACATCAGAATTGGGATCATCGACAAATCAAAGGATCTGTCTGACACTGCACCATTAATCAAAGAAATGTTTAATATATAGAAGGATCATATAGTAAGCATTCAATCTTTTTATTTTGACCTGTAACACTATATATGGTCAAAGTGACAATGGAAATATTTAAGTTAAAATTTTATTGGTCTGAAGCCCAACAAATTATGTTACCTTTTACACTTACATGGCGTAAACTTTTTGTTGTGCTATTGGGAGATAGAAGGGGTCATTATCTAGCACAATGATGTTTTAACCGGTGAATTGTTGTACATATATGTTGTTTTTATAGCTCATCTGTTGGAAACTCATGTAATTGATCATCAATGACATTTTAACTTTTTGTTTCAATTTATTTTATTTTTCATGATGTAATTTTATCTATCATACTTTTCTTTTTGAGTCACACATATACCTTTTATAAGATGTTACACAGATATTCACAAATATATATATTAAGCAGAAAACAAATTATTTTTCTAAAACTTATCTCTTGATTTGATCTCATATTAAGCAGATGGCACCATGCATGTTTTTGTACTAGATGATCGATTGACAATACTACCTCAGTATCTCTAATGCAATTTATTTTTTGTGCAAAATTGGTCTTTAGTTCTCAATATTTATTCTGTATAACCAAAATTGGTCTTTAGTTCTCAATATTTATTCTGTATAGGACCAAAATTGGTCTTTAGTTCTAGAAATTTATTTTGCATTGGACTAAAGTTGGTCATTTAGTTCTAGATACTGTGGACTCATTTATTTTGTGGTTATCAATTTTCGTCAATTGAGGAACACTTGCATTTCCGAGGATATTTTTTTTCATGGTTTTGCCAAACTCTGAATACCAAGCTTATAGAAAATTTGTTATTGGTTGAACATTTGAATTTGTTATTGACCTGTACCAACAAAACCCACATTAATTGGTTTACCACAATAATAGTGACTGAGTCCACAGTATTTATTCTGTATTAGATCAAAATTGGCCTTTAGTTCTAGATGTTTATTCTGTATCAGTACAAAATTGGTCTTTAGTTCTAGATGGGTTTTTTCTGTATTAGATAAAAATTGGCCTTTAGTTTTAGATATTTATTCTGTATCAGTACAATTTTGTAATGGTTCTAGATATTTTTTTAAAGAGATCACTGTTATATTAGAGCTAATTTGTCTGACTGTATTGAGAGAACAATGAAATATCATTTGCTTGTTTGTTAAGATGAAACTTACACAGACCTTGTTACAGTTGTAAATACAACAGTTAATAATTATAAAACATTATAATGAACAGTAAAAAAAAGTTCTTGCCCAAGTTTATTGTTATTTTTTTTCCTTATAGACATGAGTCCTCAGTAATATTTGCGTGTGTTTGAAATTTTGTCTTTCATTTCTATTTAATTCATTTTTGTGACATAAAAAAAAAACACCTTTCAGTTTAAAAAGTTTGGAAAGTTATTTTGTTTAATTTTATGGAATGTATCTTATTAATTTTGTTTATTTATCTTTGTAAAAGTTGCATAATTTGTATATCATTCCAAATCAAGTAGTCCTCAAAATAATTATAAATATATTTATGTATGTATTAGTACAAATTATTTATTGAGTGTATTGGTTCTGACAATGAAGACTATCCAAGCTCAAAAGAAAACCGGTGTAAAGACAAAACAGGTTATTTAATTGTAATATAATGTTGATTTTGAAAGAGATATTAGAATTATAATTTAACAGACCCTTTTTAGCTCACCTGGCCCAAAGGTCCAAGTGAGCTTTTCTCATCACTTGGCGTCTGTCGTCCATCGTCATCTGTCGTTAACTTTTACAAAAATCTTCTCCTCTGAAACTACTGGTCCAAATTTAACCAAACTTGGCCACAATCATCATTGGGGAATCTAGTTTAAAAAATGTGTTTGGTGACCCGGCAAACCAACCAAGATGGCCGCCATGGCTAAATATAGAACATATGGGTAAAATGTATATTTTGGCTTATAACTCTGAAACCAAAGCATTTAGAGCCAATCTGGCATGGGGTAAAATTGTTTATTAAGTGAAGATCTATCTACTCTGAAATTTTCAGATGAATCGGAACAACCAGTTGTTGGGGTGCTGCCCCTGAATTGGTAATTTTAAAGAAATTTTGTTGTTTTTGGTTATTATCTTGAATACTATTATAGATAGAGATAAACTGAAAACAGCAATAATGTTCAGCAAAGTAAGATCTACAAATAAGTCATCATGATCAAAGTGGTCAGTTGTCCGTTAAGGAGTTATTGCCCTTTATAGTCATTTTTTACCAATTTTTCATAAATTTTTATAATCTTTTACAAAAATCTCCTCTGAAACTACAGGGCCAAATTTAACCAAACTTGGCCACAATCATCATTGGGGTATCTAGTTTAAAAAATGTGTGCAGTGACCCAACCAACCAACCAAGATGGCCACCATGGCTAAAAATAGAACATAGGGGTAAAATGTAGATTTTGGCTTATACCTCTGAAACCAAAACATTTAGAGCAAATATGACAGGGGTTAAATTGTTTATCAAGTCAATATCTATCTGCCCTGAAATTTTCAGATCAATTGGACAACCGGTTGTAGGGTTGCTGTTCATTATAGATACAGATAATTGTAAGTCGAAAGAACATTCAGTAAAGTAAGAATTTCAAACATATCACCACCACCAAAACACAATTTTGTCATGAATCCATCTGTGTCCTTTGTTTAATATGCACATAGACCAAGGTGAGTGACACAGGCTCTTAAGAGCCTCTAGTTTATTGATGTTTTTCAGACAAGTTGTAAACAGGATATTGTAGGCCACAAATACATAATGTATGTTTTTTTCAGAGAATTTAAGTTTCAACGATTTTCTTTGAATAATTTTTCTGAAATCAACCAAATGTAAAATACATTGTACTAAGCATAAACATATTACTCATACCTGTCAACTGACCCATTATTTGTGGGTCACTCCCATGAATTTCCTATCATATCAAGTATTTTTAAACACCCATCATGGATTTTGGTTTTTAGTAGTGAAATATATATTCAGTTTTATTAACTTTGTTACCTTGATAAAAAAACTATTTTAAACCACTTAATTTAGTAAATATGAAATCTTTGAGCCAGATATTGCACTGGAAGTAAACACACTAACTTCTTCTATCTTCCTTCTGTTTTATGGAGAACATTTAGCCATAACTGATTTGTAATTATAGCTAAGGCTTATGAACTGTATTTTTGAAAAGCAGTGTGAATAAAGCTATTAAAACCATTCTTAAGAAAGATAAATACTAAACTTCAATTATGACCTGCATTTTCCCTTTTCAGAGGTTGACAGGTATGATTAATCATAACAAACTGTATTTTAATGTCACAATACTCATAAACTTGCACCTCTTCTTGCCTTGAATTCTCAGGTCAAACTCTGAAAATACCATACGTTAACGTAATGTAGCCATATTTTGTGCCATATGTGTTATACTATTTTAATAGCAGAACACTATACATTATTTAAATGTAGCCATATTATGTGCCATATATGTTATAATATTCAGGGAATCATTATATAAGTACTGCTTTTCATGTTGCTGGTTATTAACTTTTGCAGTTTACAGATATATAGGTAGGCATTTTCACTAATTGTTGTTGAATTTCTAATCACAGACGGACACTTGACGTTTGTGCTTTTTTACCTGTAAAACGATAGGACATTTGTGCTTCAAATACTATGGACATTTGCGCTTTAAATTTTGAATCAACTGTATTAAATTGACCGGACATTTGCCCTTTTTACCTATAGTCGTCCACCTGTAATTTTGATAAGAAGTAATATCACATAGATGAATTTAACTTATATTTGTCATCATTACGACAAATGGTGCAGAATCCTTCCATGCACACTTTAATGAACAGTTCTATTCACTCATTCTGTTATTTTTTTACTTTTTGAAGAGTATCAATTAACAACAGTCTGTGAATTACATTAAGATTTGTTATATTGATGAACAGACACCTCAAAATTAAGGAACATGATTATTTATTTGAAATATGGGCGAAATACCAGACAGAACAGATAGCATGAGCTATTTTTTTCAGTCCTTGGGCTTCAGATATCAAACGATAACTGACCTGAGATGACTGTATGTGTTTTCATGTCTTTAGAATGTTTTCATTTACTAGTTTTAGCTGTATGTAAACTTTTTAAATTATGTCAATGTGTTAAGAAATGTGCTATGCAATGATTTTTAAACTTTTAACTCTGCCAGGTCAAACCGGGTCCCAAGCCCGAATAAAAGAGGAGGATAGTCATAAAAACCAAATATTACAAAAGTGCAAATGTCCTATGTAAAAAGCACTAATGTCCATTTTTAAAAAGTGCATATGTTCTTTGATTTGAAGCGCAAGCGTCCAAAAATAAAAGTGCAAATATCCTATGAAAAAGGGCAAATGTCCCGCGCGGTCACAGACATACATGTGACCTCAGCTGGCCCTTAGGACTTGTATGAGCTGTAATTATCTCTTGATAGACCTTGGCAGATATAAGGTTTTTGTTTTTTCAAAATATTCTTTATATAGAATAAATATAGAGTGTCTAATTATTAGACTTGCAGAGCAAACCATAAGTTAAGTTATTCATTGTGTACTGTTATAACCAGTTATTGATTCATTGATGGCATTCATTTTTACTGGAATGTTCTCCATTATCCAGTATGAACTTAACTAAAAAGTGTATACTGCTGGTTTCCTGTCATTGATGAGCTAAGGAGTTAAGTACCATAATTTTGGTACAAACCAGTAGAAATTTTACACTGGTTTCAAAAGTCAAATTTTAATTCCTATCATTCTATTGAAAACTCAGAACTTCATAATACTCTCAGGTATGAACTGGTTTGTAAGGTACCAAGGGGGGTCAAGTAAAGGTAGATACCAGTTTTCATAAATTTGTGAAAGGTTTTGTGAAATATCTTTTATTCATGGACACACTCATCTAAGAGGAGCAGGAGTATTTTGATAACTCAAGTAAATGAAAGTCCATACATTGCCAAATAATAAAAGGGGAGATTTTAATTGAAAGTCAATCAGTGAATGAATACAAACCTTTTTTTAATGACACGTCATGAATAAAAGTGATTTCACAACACTGATTTATGTCTGCTCAATTTTAGTTAGAAGAAAAACTCGTGTTTTGTATACAATGGGCATTTTAAAGTGGGGTGCAATTGATTGTAGATTTCTTTTTTATATTTTTGGAAATAATTTGTGCCATATTAGAAAAGTTATATTTTTATTTGTTATTGTGAATATGAAATCAGGGTTGATTCCCATTAAAATGTTTTTGAGTTTTTGTAATTAGTTATTTTTAAAGTTATGATAGAATTGACTTTTTCAAGCTAACCAGAAATTTATTGATCAATTTTTACTGGTCACCAGATTTAATTTGTAACCTAGTCATTTCATTTATGACAAAAAATCTTGCATATAAAACCTACTTTGTTTATGATCCAGGGATATTAGGCTACTCTCCTAGAAGTATGCTTTTATCGATTGTTATATGTTCTATGTTCATGGTGAACAAGACTGTTTTATTCAATGAAGTAATGTGAATGTGAAAGTTATGTTTTCCTTTGATCTTTTTCTGTGATAATTCTTCATATCATGCTACTTGCTTGAGATGAAAAATTATCGCTAGAAACTAAGGAGGCATGTGGCGTTGCTAATGAAATTGACAACGTCTTATAGGTTATATAGAGATAAACAGATTATAATTGGTCATCTCAACTCGATTGCTTTTCCTGTGTTCGCTGTACCCGCTGAAGCTAGAAAATCAATCTTGTTGATATGATCAACGATAATCTATAATTATATTTTGGATTATAAGACAGCTTTTACAAATATTGAGGTATAGAAAGAAAACCATAGTTATTAGAATGTAATTGAAGTATATTTTACCCCACAGTGAGACTGTTAAATGGTTCATTTGTTAGACATAAAGGATACATATGATTAAGAGGGTGTCCATGGAAAAACCAGGCAGTGTATGGCACATAACATATTTTGTTTTCAAAATTTTTTCATCTGTTTCATATCACAAATTCATTCTTTTCAAAGTTAGATTTTGGTTTTTTTAATTAACTGCAACAAATAAAGAGAAAAAAAATACTATGAAAGCACTGAAATTCATTGAAAAGGGGAGATAACTTTTTATTTTGTACAAAATTTTGTTGCGTTGTTAGTGAACTTTAAAAACATTTTCTGAGTCATCCACTGTCCATTCAAAAATATCTTTGACATATATATCCTTTGTATGATATGAACATTGCATTGGAACCAAAAATTCAGTGGGAAAAAAATTATGTTGTGCCACCCATATCATGGGATTTGCCTGATATTTACTTGGACAGCCTTTTAAGTTATAAAGTCTTAAAAGATAATCTTTATGTGACACATATGAAGATTATTAAACTTTAAATGTAAGATCCAGAACTGCAAATATAGGAAACTCAAGAAATAATCAACAGCATAATTACTTTAATGGATAGTTATCTCATTGGCAGTCAAACCACGTCATTTTCTTTTCTTACCAATTACACATAATTAAAAAAAAAAAAATAGTGGGTCCCAAATCTGTTTTCATTGAATCATCATCAACTGAATTTAACAACAGGCCAGACATTTATTTTGTCCATACACATCTAGCTATTCCTTGTTTCAAAACTGTCTAAAAAATGACCACACCTGTAGAAAGGCATTTGATTAAAATTTTGAAGGTTAGTTATTTTTATTTGAGGCATTAGATGATTATAGTCAGTTTGGTACTTACACTTATCTTTTATTTTAGAAAGTACTTTTCCAAAATGTAACATGTTGGTATAATGTTTATATAGACCTTACAGTACTTAATATCTCCTCATGCATGTAATTTAATAATTAAAATTAAACTCTCCTTTTAAAAAAGTTTCTTGATGCATGTATAACATGTGTTTCCTTTCCTTAACAGGTTTATATAGCATTTGTCCATCATCAGATACATAGTAACATGTTCTGTTAACATATTTTGATTAAAGCTGTTAAGTCTTTATTTATAGCAAGTTATGGAAATTATACATGTATAATGATGAATATTAAAGAAAAACTTTGTCCTGGATGTTATCTAAAGCAAAAAACAATCATGCAATCAACATGTGTGCATACATTAAAAAAAAACTTAAGAAAATGTAGGAAATATATGTGCCAATTGAATGAAAAAACATTTGGTGACAATTTAGTCACAAAGATTTTGACTTGCAGCTAACCATTTTTATGAGTTGTTATTTTGAGTTATTTGAAGTGTGCACTTTTTATCACACATGCTTTGGATTTCCAACATTTTCCCTAATGATTTGGATTAACCATTTAGTTCATAATGTCAAAAATAGTAAAGAAGTTAAAGTAAACATGAAAACCATTTTTATATTGTTATTGAGTTACTTGAAGTGTCACTTTTATCAACATTCATAGCTTTGATAAATATCTCAACAGTTATGTTGCCTAATGATTTGATAATCACCTTGTTTCAGCCTCAAAAACCATTATACTGTACAGAAGTTTAAATAAATAGATGAAATATGATGTTTGTCATTATCCATAATTTTTATATTTTGACAGAAGAGATTTTGCACATTTCTTTTTAAGGGACTATCATATAATGTTTGGTTCTAAAGACAGATTTATCAGCTTTTACACTATAATAAGAATCAACGCCATCTTCACCCATACATTGATGAATAATGACCTATGAAAAGTCATGCTGTAGTATAATGGTTATGTCATTATATTAAATTATGTGTTTTGTGACGCATAATATTTAAATTTCAGTGAATGTATTAAGCTTTACAAATACAATTTACCATATTGAATCTATATTAATTAAAATAAGGATGATTCAAATTGTAGCATAGTTAATTCTTAATTATATTTTTTTATTTTATATATTTGCTATCTATGATAAATTGGTACTTTTCTTGTTTACGGTGACATGATCAATAATACTTAAAAATTAAAATTATATCCATTTGTATTTTTAATAAGGATTTTTTGGTGATAAATTATTGCTGATTTATGCATGTAAATTATTGCTTATTCTATGTAAAGTTTACTATACAGATTATTACAGGTTTTAATTACCTTTTTACTGAAATGTAAGAGCATGGAAATCTGTTGGGAAACTGAAAACCATTTTTTTTTTATTTCTATGAAAGCTCTCCATCTTTTTCTTTGCACAAAAACATTTACTTGTTGAGTATGTCATGCTTGCTTTTAAGTAAACATGTATTTTGACTGAAAAAGGTTGTGAGACTTATTGATTACAATGTAATGTGTGTAGTGGTATTTTCATGAGAGTTGTGTTCTCAAATCAAAATATACAACTACTGCTTTATACCTCCATTAATTATATTGTCAAAATTATTACTGGTACTCAAATGTAACTTCTCATATGTTATTACTCATATGTAATTACTCATATGTAACTTCTCATATGTTAGATGTTTTTCATGATTTTGTTTAATTTGTGACTCTTGAGATGTTGTTGATTGATATATTATAGATATTTTTCATATGTATATATATATAGTAACAACTGTAGGGAATTTATCTATAGTAATTTAGATTTATCCACAGTGGATTCATGATTATCTGTAGGGTAAATGGGAACCAGCAATTCTGATGTTTAAAGGAAGATGAATTTCCTGTATGACAAATTAAAAAAAAAAATCTTACAATATTCTTATTTCCCTGAAAATTAATATTGTTACCATGAAATTATATGAACCCTTAGTATTTGTAATATAATTTTCTTTAACTCCCAGAGATGAATCTTGGACAAATTTAAATACTGTGGATTCATTAATATTTGTTGGATACAAATTTTCGTGGGTAACAGGCAAATCACAATTTTTTACAAATTTTCTAAAGGAATGTATGAAAACTTTGCCAAGAAATTTAATATCCTTGAATTTGCAAGATTTCCCCTATCCACCAAAATTAGTACCCACGAAAATAGATGAACCCCCAATATTAAATGTATTTCCATATTAGTTAAGATACACATGTTTGTGATGTTATGTTATCCCAATCATTCAGAGGTTCCTTATTTCCTGGATGATTTAGATAAGTTAGTAATTAACTTGTTGATTCTGGTACAACTTTTCTTATATTATTTCATGATTATTCAGGTAAAATATCTCTTTGCAATGCAATCTTCATGCTGATTGTAAAACATATCTTTGCAATGGTAATTCTCTGTTGAATGTTAAACATCTCTTTGCGATGGTATTTCTCTGTTGATTGTAAAATATATCTTTGTAATGATATTTCCCTGTTGATAACCCGGTGATTATATATTATTTTGTTGTTCTATACAGTAATTATTTGTGCCATGTTGATTTTCTAGTTGATTCAGAAACAACTACTATTTCCCGGTGATTCTAAACTTGCTCATTTTATATTTACATGTATATATATATATTTTACATATGTTGGTATGTGTAATCATTGACCCATGTTAAATGTTAAAATGTCATAGGAAATAAATTTACTAAAAAGAAAATTGTATTTTGTTATTGCCAAATTGCTTACTTTATCATTGATAGTAAAAACTCCATGCAAATAAAAATGTCTGTCAGGCCCAGTTTGACCAAAACAAAACCATCCTAAAATCAATCTTGCAAGTCAGTCAGCAAAGAAATTCTCTTGGTTTTATTTTGGTTCCAATAATCTATGTCAAAGAGACCTCTAGGACTTCACATAGGAAATCAATTTTCCAACATGACCTCTTGCAACACCAAAACAAATGATTACAAATCCCTTCCTAAAAATAATAAAACTAATTATCTAATGTTTAACCTTTCATTACTTTAACCAGAGTGCACACACTGAAATGTCTCACCTGTATTACTGACCATTGCTTTAATGTTGAAAGTCTTAAAGATGAAGGTTTTACTGCAACTATCACATACATGTTACATTTTTAAAGATCCATGAGAATGAGCATACCTGCCAACTTTTTAGCTCACCTGGCCCGAAGGGCCAAGTGAGCTTTTCTCACCACTTGGCGTCCGTCGTCGTCCGTCGTCGTCGTCCGTCGTCGACGTCGTTAACAATTTACATTTTGAACTTCTTCTAGAGAACCACTAAATGGAATGGAACCAAACATGGCATGAATGTTCCTTATGAGGTGCTGACCAAGTGTTGTTACTTTGTAGCCGATCCATCATCCAAGATGGCCGCCAGCGGGGGACTTAGTTTAACATAGGACGCTATGGGAAATGCATACAAATGACTTCTTTTAGAGAACCACTGAATGGAATAAAACCAAACATAGCATGAATTATCCTTATGGGGTGCTGACCAAGTGTTGTTACTTTGTAGCCGATCCATCATCCAAGATGGCCGCCAGCGGTGGACTTAGTTTAACATAGGACCCTATGGGAAATGCATACAAATGACTTCTTCTAGAGAACCACTAAATGGAATGAAACCAAACATTGCATGAATGTTCCTTATGGAGTGCTGACCAATTGTTGTTACTTTGTAGCCGATCCATTATCCAAGATGGCCGCCAGCGGGGACTTAGTTTAACATAGGACCCTATTGGAAATGCATACAAATGACTTCTTCTAGTGAACCACTGAATGGAATGAAACCAAACATGGCATGAATGTTCCTTATGTGGTGCTGACCAAGTGTTGTTACTTTGTAGCCGATCCATCATCAAAGATGGCCCCCAGCAGGGGACTTAGTTTAACATAGGACCCTATGGGAAATGCATACAAATGACTTCTTTTAGAGAACCACTGAATGGAATAAAACCAAACATAGCATGAATGTTCCTTATGGGGTGCTGACCAAGTGTTGTTACTTTGTAGCCGATCCATCATCCAAGATGGCTGTCAGCGGGGGACTTAGTTTAACATAGGACCCTATGGGAAATGCATACAAATGACTTCTTTTAGAGAACCACTGAATGGAATGAAACCAAACATGGCATGAATGTTCCTTATGAGGTGCTGACCAAGTGTTGTTACTTTGTTGCTGATCCATCATCCAAGATGGCCACCAGCCGGGGACTTAGTTTAACATAGGACCCTATGGGAAATGCATACAAATGACTTCTTTTAGAGAACCACTGAATGGAATAAAACCAAACATAGCATGAATGTTCCTTATGGGGTGCTGACCAAGTGTTGTTACTTTGTAGCCGAACCATCATCCAAGATGGCCGCCAGCGGGGGTATTAGTTTAACATAGGACCCTATGGGAAATGCATACAAATGACTTCTTCTAGAGAACCACTAAATGGAATTAAACCAAACATAGCATGAATGTTCCTTATGGAGTGCTGACCAAGTTTTGTTACTTTGTAGCTGATCCATTATCCAAGATGGCCGCCAGCGGGGGACTTAGTTTAACATAGGACCCTATTGGAAATGCATACAAATCACTTCTTCTAGTGAACCACTGAATGGAATGAAACCAAACATGGCATGAATGTTCCTTATGTGGTGCTGACAAAGTGTTGTTACTTTGTAGCCGATCCATCATCCAAGATGGCCGCCAGCGTGGGACTTAGTTTAACATAGGACCCTATGGGAAATGCATACAAATGACTTCTTTTAGAGAACCACTGAATGGAATGAAATCAAACATGGCATGAATGTTCCTAATGTGGTGCTGACCAAGTGTTGTTACTTTGTAGCCGATCCATTATCCAAGATTGCCGCCAACGGGGGACTTAGTTTAACATAGGACCCTATTGGAAATGCATACAAATTACTTCTTTTAGAGAACCACTGAATGGAATAAAACCAAACATTGCATGAATGTTTCTTATGAGGTGCTGACCAAGTGTTGTTACTTTGTAGCCGATCCATCATCCAAGATGGCCGCCAGCAGGGGACTTAGTTTAACATAGGACCCTATGGGAAATGCATACAAATGACTTCTTTTAGAGAACCACTGAATGGAATAAAACCAAACATGACATGAATGTTCCTTATGAGGTGCTGACCAAGTGTTGTTACTTTGTAGCCGATCCGTCATCCAAGATGGCCGCCAGCGGGGGACTTTTGAATGAAATTAAACATGTTCCTTTCCTTATAAATGAGGTTGTGTTGTCACTTTTAGCCAAATTTTATATTTTTTTATATGATTTCAAAAACCCAAGTAGAATCAGGTGAGCGATACAGGCTCTTGAGAGCCTCTAGTTATAATGCCCATGGGGTTTTTATGTGCAAGATGGGTTTTATAATCTACAAATCCTTCAAGGGGGCCTTCAAATATATTTTAATGTTGTTTTTTGGCTTCTTCATACTTTTAAAAGCCTATAGCCATTGTAAAAAAAAATTTTTTTTTTAAATTGTGGACAAAATTGCTCTTTCAAAATTTCCATTTGGGAGTCGCCAAGGGGGAAATCCCCCACAAATAGTGACAGTTGGCAGGTATGAATGAGTTCAAGGTCAGACCAATCTTATCAGGCAGACATGTACACCTTACCATTGTTCCATACATCAAATAAAACTGACCTCTTGCATGTGGTAATAGAAAAACAGACCAAAACATTAGAACCATAAGAATGAGGTCAAGATCAGATGATACTTGCTAGACAATTATTCCATACATCAAATTAAGCTACAAATCAAAACAGAAAAACTTAAAACAATTGAAAAATGAGAATGGGGTCAAGGTAAGATGATACATGCAAGAGAGACATGAACAGCTTACATTTATTTCATACACCAAACATAGCTGATCTATGCTATAAGTATTTGAAAAAGAGACCTTAACAGAAAATACTTAACATTCCCCAATGAACCATGAAAATGATGTCAAGGACAGATGATACCTGCCAGACAGACATGTACATCTAACAATCATTCCATACACCAAATATAGTTCACCTACTGCTTATAGTATCTGAGATATAGACATAATCATATAACCTTAACCTTGTTCACTGATCCACGAAATTAGGTAAATCTCAGATGAATCATCTCTGAAGGACATGTATACGTTGTCTGTTCCTCCTCCGCTTGTGTGTTGTATGGCTCTCCTCTATTAGTGTGGCTCTTGCCCCTCATCCACTTGTGGGTTGTCTACCCTCCTCCGCTTGTGGTCTGTCAGTTCATACTACTATAGTTAGTTGCCTGCCCCTTCTCCAGTAGTGGGTTGTCTTCCCCTCCTCCCCTAAGTAGGATGTCTGTGCAACTTTCACTAGTAGGTTGTCTGCCCCTGCTTCCCCACTTGTAGGTTGTCTGACCCCTTCCACCTCCAATAGTGGGTTGTCTACCCAACTTCCTTTAGTATTAGACCCTCCTCAACTAGTAGGTTGTCTACGCTTCTTCCACTATAGTGGGTTGTCTGCCCTCCTCCACTTGGGTTTTCTGTCCTCCACCATTTATGGGTTGACTGTCCTCAGCCATTTGTTGGTTGCTCAACCCACCTATACTAGTGGATTTTGACCCTCCTTTATTATTGGGTTATCTGCCCTCCTCCACTTATTTGTTTTCTACCCCTTCCCTATTATTGGGCTTTGCACCTCTACCAGCAGGATGTGTGTCCCTGCTCCTCTAGTAGGTTGTCCGCCTCATTTTCTCTTTTTGACTCATAATCCTTCTTGCTGTGAAGAATGGGATAATTTCGAAAAATGCATTGCCATTTGAGTATAAGAGTATAGATATGCTGGTCTTTAAGTCACATGAGTATAAGAGTATAGATATGCTGGTCTTTAAGTCACATGAGTATAAGAGTATAGATATGCTGGTCTTTAAGTCACATGAGTATAAGAGTATAGATATGCTGGTCTTTAAGTCACATGAGTATAAGAGTATAGATATGCTGGTCTTTAAGTCACATGAGTATAAGAGTATAGATATGCTGGTCTTTAAGTCACATGAGTATAAGAGTATAGATATGCTGGTCTTTAAGTCACATGAGTATAAGAGTATAGATATGCTGGTCTTTAAGTCACATGAGTATAAGAGTATAGATATGCTGGTCTTTAAGCCACATGAGTATAAGAGTATAGATATGCTGGTCTTTAAGTCACATGAGTATAAGAGTATAGATATGCTGGTCTTTAAGTCACATGAGTATAAGAGTATAGATATGCTGGTCTTTAAGTCACATGCCTACGCATCCAAATTCAGTACATCCTGAGACTTTATTGGTCTACATGCAAGCAAGTTATCAAGTTCATTGTTCCTTTGTTACATTGAAATCGAGTTACGTTAAGCTTTTATTTTGTTTTACGGTTCATTTAAAACATTTTTGCTAAAGAGTTGGCATAGTAATAAAGCATAATAATTGTTTCTTCTAAACAAATGCACTGACAATAAGGCATTATGTATCATAGTTTATGTCTGGCCGTGTCTACTTCTGCTTGAGAACTAAAGTTGTTTATTAGACTTTGTATCGACAGAAGAATAAAAAAAAGTATAAAAAAGAAGCTTAGAATGGAAATCTATGACAAGCCGTTTTACTATTCATTCTAACTTCAAGATATTTATTAAACTTATAAATAGTTTATAAGATATCTTATATCATTTTCTTTATAAGATACATTATACATTAAATGTGGTATCTTATAAACTTTTGAACATTCCTTCAAAAAAATATAAGATACCTTATAAAGTATCGGAGATATCTTACAAAGTTCAAGATATCTTATTAGAGACCGTTTATTAGGGTGTCCAAGTAATCACACATTTTTATGCCCCACCTACGATAGTAGAGGGGCATTATGTTTTCTGGTCTGTGCGTCCGTTCGTTCGTTCGTCCGTCCGTCTGTTCGTTCGTTCGTTCGTTCGTCCGTTCGTTCGTCCGTCTGTCCCGCTTCAGGTTAAAGTTTTTGGTCAAGGTAGTTTTTGATGAAGTTGAAGTCCAATCAACTTGAAACTTAGTATACATGTGCCCTATGATATGATCTTTCTAATTTAAATGCCAAATTAGAGTTTTGACCCCAATTTTACGGTTCACTGAACATAGAAAATGATAGTGCAAATTTCAGGTTAAAGTTTTTGGCTTCAGGTTAAAGTTTTTGGTCAAGGTAGTTTTTGATGAAGTTGAAGTCCAATCAACTTGAAACTTAGTATACATGTGCCCTATGATATGATCTTTCTAATTTAAATGCCAAATTAGAGTTTTGACCCCAATTTTACGGTTCACTGAACATAGAAAATGATAGTGCAAATTTCAGGTTAAAGTTTTTGGCTTCAGGTTAAAGTTTTTGGTCAAGGTAGTTTTTGATGAAGTTGAAGTCCAATCAACTTGAAACTTAGTATACATGTGCCCTATGATATGATCTTTCTAATTTAAATGCCAAATTAGAGTTTTGACCCCAATTTTACGGTTCACTGAACATAGAAAATGATACTAGTAGTGCAAATTTCAGGTTAAAGTTTTTGGCTTCAGGTTAAAGTTTTTGGTCAAGGTAGTTTTTGATGAAGTTGAAGTCCAATCAACTTGAAACTTAGTATACATGTGCCCTATGATATGATCTTTCTAATTTAAATGCCAAATTAGAGTTTTGACCCCAATTTTACGGTTCACTGAACATAGAAAATGATACTAGTAGTGCAAATTTCAGGTTAAAGTTTTTGGCTTCAGGTTAAAGTTTTTGGTCAAGGTAGTTTTTGATGAAGTTGAAGTCCAATCAACTTGAAACTTAGTATACATGTGCCCTATGATATGATCTTTCTAATTTAAATGCCAAATTAGAGTTTTGACCCCAATTTTACGGTTCACTGAACATAGAAAATGATACTAGTAGTGCAAATTTCAGGTTAAAGTTTTTGGCTTCAGGTTAAAGTTTTTGGTCAAGGTAGTTTTTGATGAAGTTGAAGTCCAATCAACTTGAAACTTAGTATACATGTGCCCTATGATATGATCTTTCTAATTTAAATGCCAAATTAGAGTTTTGACCCCAATTTTACGGTTCACTGAACATAGAAAATGATACTAGTAGTGCAAATTTCAGGTTAAAGTTTTTGGCTTCAGGTTAAAGTTTTTGGTCAAGGTAGTTTTTGATGAAGTTGAAGTCCAATCAACTTGAAACTTAGTATACATGTGCCCTATGATATGATCTTTCTAATTTAAATGCCAAATTAGAGTTTTGACCCCAATTTTACGGTTCACTGAACATAGAAAATGATACTAGTAGTGCAAATTTCAGGTTAAAGTTTTTGGCTTCAGGTTAAAGTTTTTGGTCAAGGTAGTTTTTGATGAAGTTGAAGTCCAATCAACTTGAAACTTAGTATACATGTGCCCTATGATATGATCTTTCTAATTTAAATGCCAAATTAGAGTTTTGACCCCAATTTTACGGTTCACTGAACATAGAAAATGATACTAGTAGTGCAAATTTCAGGTTAAAGTTTTTGGCTTCAGGTTAAAGTTTTTGGTCAAGGTAGTTTTTGATGAAGTTGAAGTCCAATCAACTTGAAACTTAGTATACATGTGCCCTATGATATGATCTTTCTAATTTAAATGCCAAATTAGAGTTTTGACCCCAATTTTACGGTTCACTGAACATAGAAAATGATAGTGCAAATTTCAGGTTAAAGTTTTTGGTCAAGGTAGTTTTTGATAAAGTAGAAGTCCAATCAACTTGAAACTTAGTATACATGTTCCCTTTGATAAGATCATTCTAATTTTAATGCCAAATTAGAGAATTTAGTCCAATTTCACAGTCCTTTAAACATAGAAAATGATAGTGCGAGTGGGGCATCCGTGTACTGTGGACACATTCTTGTTTTGCCAATATAATCATTCAATCATTAAAAACAAGAATGTGTCCACAGTACACGGATGCCCCACTCACACTATCATTTTCTATGTTTAAAGGACTGTGAAATTGGAATAAATTCTCTAATTTGGCATTAAAATTAGAATGATCTTATCAAAGGGAACATGTATACTAAGTTTCAAGTTGATTGGACTTCTACTTTATCAAAAACTACCTTGACCAAAAACTTTAACCTGAAATTTGCACTATCATTTTCTATGTTCAGTGAACCGTAAAATTGGGGTCAAAACTCTAATTTGGCATTTGAATTAGAAAGATCATATCATAGGGCACATGTATACTAAGTTTCAAGTTGATTGGACTTCAACTTCATCAAAAACTACCTTGACCAAAAACTTTAACCTGAAGCCAAAAACTTTAACCTGAAATTTGCACTATCATTTTCTATGTTCAGTGAACCGTAAAATTGGGGTCAAAACTCTAATTTGGCATTTAAATTAGAAAGATCATATCATAGGGCACATGTATACTAAGTTTCAAGTTGATTGGACTTCAACTTCATCAAAAACTACCTTGACCAAAAACTTTAACCTGAAGCCAAAAACTTTAACCTGAAATTTGCACTATCATTTTCTATGTTCAGTGAACCGTAAAATTGGGGTCAAAACTCTAATTTGGCATTTAAATTAGAAAGATCATATCATAGGGCACATGTATACTAAGTTTCAAGTTGATTGGACTTCAACTTCATCAAAAACTACCTTGACCAAAAACTTTAACCTGAAGCCAAAAACTTTAACCTGAAATTTGCACTATCATTTTCTATGTTCAGTGAACCGTAAAATTGGGGTCAAAACTCTAATTTGGCATTTAAATTAGAAAGATCATATCATAGGGCACATGTATACTAAGTTTCAAGTTGATTGGACTTCAACTTCATCAAAAACTACCTTGACCAAAAACTTTAACCTGAAGCCAAAAACTTTAACCTGAAATTTGCACTATCATTTTCTATCAGTGAACCGTAAAATTGGGGTCAAAACTCTAATTTGGCATTTAAATTAGAAAGATCATATCATAAGGAACATGTGTACTAAGTTTCAAGTTGATTGGACTTCAACTTCATCAAAAACTACCTTGACCAAAAACTTTAACCTGAAGCGGGACAGACGGACGAACGAACGAACGAACGAACAGACGGACGGACGAACGAACGAACGGACGCACAGACCAGAAAACATAATGCCCCTCTACTATCGTAGGTGGGGCATAAAAATAATAACCAGATACTAGTAATCAAAAATACAGTCTTAGATTATGTGGTCTTGTAATAAAAAAATCTCTTTGGAAAAAAAAATCTTTGGATGTTCTACATAAATAACGTGCTTTTGATAGCCCTTTTGATTCTGTTGAAAATTCTGACTTTTCTACTCTTTACACTACACTTCCACACAATTTTACCAAACAAGGTTGTATGTATTCTAATGGGCACTAATTGCGCCCTATAATAGCAGACTTGTTTGGTACTGTTATGAATCCAATACAGTTTAGGACCAAACTCAGTAAAGATCCGTCTAAATTGCATTCAATCGATAAATTCAACAATACTTACCATTATCTTGATGATATTTTTTTTGATAAATAATCAAGTATTATCTAAATATACTGCCGACATTTACCAAAAGGGACTTATTTTAAATGAATCAAATTTAATTAACTGTCCTTTCGTAGATTTAGCGGATATTTCGGTTTTACACGGGAAACTCCACACTAAAATTTACGACAAAAGGGACGATTTTTCGTTCCCTAAGGTTAATTATCCCTTTTTGGATGGTGATGTTTCTTTTGGCACCATCTTACAGTGTTTATATTTCACAACTAGCTCGCTATGTTCGTGTCTGTTGTGACTTTTTGATTTTAACGATTTTGATTTGATTTTAATGTATTACTGGTAAATTATTAAGCCAGGATTTCGTTACCACAAATTACTTAAAACCTTTACTAAATTCTTCCATAGATATTAAGATTTTATTTGAAGTTTGGTTGCACCTGTAAAAAACTTATTTCAAACAGGATAGCACATCCTTATTTTTACGGAAATGTTGTTTATTACCGTACCAGGAAATGTTGTTTACTGTGCCAGGTAATTTGGAAACGATCTTGATAAACTTATTTATCCTGATTTAGAGTAATTTCTCGCAATTTGATTGGCTAATATTATCCTAATAAATTTCAGTACATTTTTTTATTACGTCAATTGGAATTATTTCCCTTATTTATTAAGTCAATTGGAATTACCTCCCTTATACCATTGACCTAATAAAAAAAAAAAAATTTGAGTTGCTTTATATAATATTTTTAATTTTTCACACTTTTAGATTCAATATCTAAGATATATTTTGTTGATATTGTCTTAATATTGAATTTGAATATAATAATATGTAATATAACAAAATCAGGATAAATTCGTTACACAGTGTTCAATTGTCCTAATACGGAATTTATCGGGTCAATAAAATTCATATCGGGTTTGGCTTCGCCTCACCCAATATGAATTTTATTGACCCGATAAATTCTCGTACTAGGACATTTGAACACTGTGTAACTAATACGATCCTTAAATAAACTTATTCTAAAATGTTACCAATTCAACACTATAATTAGATCATTGAATATTGTTTTTATTGCTATTAAATTTTTTTTATCAGTAAATAAAATCATACTAAATATTATTGTTATATCTACAATCTGTCGATACCTGTATCTTGACATTGCACAAAGTCATGTTTTTCTCTGGCTGTTTATGACGTCTTTATACTAAATCCATTGGATGTTGGATGTGTACTGGTTGATAATTCAGTCTTAAAAGCATGATTTTCAGTTTATTAGTTGTAAGTGGCTTTGAACTAGCTATCAGTAACGGAGATTACTCTATGATCAGTAAGTAGAGTATTTTTGTTATGGGGATATACAAGTACCCTGCCACGTTCACTCTGGTTTTTTGTTAGATGTATTTCTATTTGTATCCATCTGATGAGTTAACCCTTTCAACTGATTTTTTTTAGATCGTTCTTATGTTTTACTATTACACCACTGTTCCAGGTTTAGGGAAGGTAAGATCCCGCTTACATGCATGTTTAACCCCGCCACAATATGTATGTATGTGCCTGTCCAAAGTCAAGAGTCTGTATTTCAGTTGTTGTCGTTTGTTGATGTGTTACATATTTGTTTTTCGTTTATTTTTTGTACATAAACTTTTTCGTTTCTCGTTTGAATTGTTTTACAGTCGTCATTTCGGGGCCTTTTATACATGACTATGCGGTATGGGCTTTAATGCCCATTGTTGAAGGCCGTTCGGTGACTATAGTTGTTAATTTCTGTTCTTGTGGAGAGTTGACTCATTGGCAATCATATCACAACGTCATTATTTATATCTATTAGAACGGCCAAGTTACAACATAATAAAAAAAAATACGAGGAGGCTCACAATATATATGATTTCATATAATAATGTAAGATATCTTATATTGTGTATGAGATATCTATAAGTTCGAATAAATAGTAAAACCTATATCCTGTGTATATTATTATTTTTGTTACATTAAATGTACTGACATAAAGTGATATTTGACACTCAAATATGTCTACATGTACCGTCAAGTTTATTTTGACCGAGAAATGAATCCAATGCTTAGTCAGAAAAACCCGGGATTCTTTGCAATGAATTCGTAAGAAGAATTAAGCCTTTCACGGATTTTTTTTGTTCACAAAAGTTCATTGTATAAACACAGTGTACAAGCGGACAGTGACACAAAACGGAAGTTGCTGATCTGTCCGACGGCGATCGGCTCGTTGTTTTTCAAAAAAATATAGAATATCAACACAAAGTGTCCCATAATGGATTGTTCAGCAGCTCAAGGTAAGTGAATAACTACAATGATGTATTTTTGACCATTTAAAGCTTATTTTATGCTTTTAGCATCAACCGTCTTTTTAAAATAACTCCTGATCATGAAGAGGGGTCAAAATTTTGCGATTTTTCGAGTCATAAATCTTAACAAAACTCCGAAAATTCAAACATTTTCAAGATTTTTAATCGATACATAGTTGAATAATCATATTCCGCATACACACACAAAAGTTTGGTTCATTTTTTTTTATTATATTGTCACAATTGAATCTTTTCTATTCAAAGTGTACTGTCCGCCTCGTTGCCACCGTATGTTTTCATACTGTCCGATTCGTTGGTCATATTCATGATCGATATCTTAAGCAAAAGTAAGATTGAAACATGCAATTTATCCACATTTAAACTTTATTCAACACAGATACTGCCGATGATTATATATGGAAAATATTTATAGATTATATATTCAGCTTGGATCTCGTGTCAATTAAAGGGGGACATTGGTCACTCTTCCAGAACCTTTACTCATGTCTGCTGCTCGTATTCATCGTTTGCGGACCTTGTTGTTAGATTCTCTACCGATATAATATTCTAATAAATGCATGGTGAATTCAGTACACATGTTCCCTATGACATGATCTTTCTAATTTAATGCAAAATTAGAGTTTTGATCCAATTTTACGGCCTAATGAACATAGAAAACGATAGTGCGAGTGGGGCATCCGTGTACTATGGTCACATTCTTGTTTAAAAGTTATTTTAAAACAACAGTAGATGATAGTGAGTGATGCAGCGCACTTAAGAACATCAATTAAATAATGTTTTGCTTATATTTTCAGATATACATGATGAGTACTAGTAATCCTTATAGTTGTACAAGTTGTGTATGTAAATGTGTGTATATAAGTATTCTTACCTCTACTAAGGCAATAGGAAAACAAACTCATGGACCATTCAAGTACACCGTAACTTTTCAATTGATTCTTTTTGACTTGAATTCCAAGCCATGAGATTTGTTTGATTATTGGTGAAATAAGACGCAAACTGGGTGTAAAAAACTATTGTTTTGATTTTCTGTGTCAAACGTTTATAAATATAAAAAAGAAGATTTGGTGTAATTGCCAATGAGACAACTCTAAACAAGAGAACAAATTAAATGACACAGAAATGAACAACTATAGGTCACCGTACGGCCTTCAACAATGAGCAAAGCCCATACCGCATAGTCAGCTATAAAAGGCCTAGAAATAACTTTTGTTGCATGGTTGTATTTTTCATGAAAAGTTATTACCCCTATTTATGTTTTTAAGTGATAAAAATAACAATGTTCCACATGAATGTATGAATAAATATACCATAAAAATCACCTACGTGCCCCATTTTCCTAAAACAAACTAGAGAAACGTATATTAAATTTTCATGTGCATGCATTAACAATGCTTTTTATATGTAATAATCAGTAACATTTTATAAATGTTGATATTTCCTAGGAAATCGGTCATGAATGTGGATAAATTGCATGTTTCAATCTTACTTTTGCTTAAGATATCGATCATGAATATGACCAACGAATCGGACAGTATGAAAACATACGGTGGCAACGAGGCGGACAGTACACTTTGAATAGAAAAGATTCAATTGTGACAATATAATAAAAAAAAAATGAACCAAACTTTTGTGTGTGTATGCGGAATATGATTATTCAACTATGTATCGATTAAAAATCTTGAAAATGTTTGAATTTTCGGAGTTTTGTTAAGATTTATGACTCGAAAAATCGCAAAATTTTGACCCCTCTTCATGATCAGGAGTTATTTTAAAAAGACGGTTGATGCTAAAAGCATAAAATAAGCTTTAAATGGTCAAAAATACATCATTGTAGTTATTCACTTACCTTGAGCTGCTGAACAATCCATTATGGGACACTTTGTGTTGATATTCTATATTTTTTTGAAAAACAACGAGCCGATCGCCGTCGGACAGATCAGCAACTTCCGTTTTGTGTCACTGTCCGCTTGTACACTGTGATAAAGAGAATTGTAACTATCATTTACGATAAATGAAGTAAAAATGATAATAACTGTATGATGTAAACAGCTCTGAGATATTTTACCACAAGCATTTCGAATTTAATTACAGTGCGATAAATGTTCAATTCTAAAAATCTTTTGGTTTGTTTTTTTCGTTTACTTGACGTATACCCACATATCTGTTTGATCATATGGCGTATACATACAATTACGCTCAACGATTGACACAACAAAAAAAAACACTTTAAAAGAGTAAGAAACGATTCGGATTCCAAGGCAACAGTTTACAGACATTTCATTAATATTCCAAGAGTTCGAATACATGTAAATGTTGAACAGACGATATCCCCAGACAAAAGATCAATATCATGTACATTTATAACGTTGAACAGTTGAAAACAATGTAGAAGTTATACAAGTTTTAGACCCTCAACATATGTTCATGTACCATGTCTTATATAATACATAGAGTATTTTGAAATGTACCCTCGTGCTGGTTCAGCGAGCGAACAACTATGTACAGTTTCATTTTAATAATTTTGGTATCGATTGTAGATATTTGTACTATTTCAAGCTTTTTTTTCCATCGAAGTATAGATAATTCGACTTAACGAGAGAATTACCAACAAAAATGAAATCGAGGAACGTCTTAAAAACAAAAACAAACAGCTTCAAAATTGGCCGCAGAATCTAGAAATATAACATAGCCTTGGTATGTTTTTGCCATTAACGTTTTTTGTGACGTTCTACACAATTTTAAATCAGTGGTTTTAATGGGTATGTACCGGGTACTTTTTTGTAATATGCATGATTTAGAATAATAAATAAAATGTTTAAAGAATACGTGCATTTTTCGTTGCTGCATGAAGTTAAACACGTGACTATAGTAATAGCAATTTGATTCAATAAATTATTACTATTTTGCTTTATCTAACATGAAAAAGCATTCAATTATTTCTTTTTATTTAGTCGTGGGACAATCGTGTAAAGTAAACAATTCGTTCTCTCATGAGTCCCAATATCTTCCTAGTCCTATAACATTTGACCTCGGGAGCATTATTTTCTATTTCTATATATTTCTAATATTATCTTTTCACTTATTTTGCTATTCATCTTTTTCACTATCAATTTATTAATGTGCTAGCCGAGCATTCAGAAAAAAAATCAGTATAAAAACTTTGAAAGTCATATGTTAAAGGACTAAATATCATCCCAACTATAACTAGTATTACTGCTTTACTCTGAGTCTCCATCAACTTTATGACCTATTTATCAAATTGCTACCTTCATCAAGTATCCCTTCTTGCTCGAGATCCCTTGTGGTTCGAGCTGTCTCATGGTAACAAATGTACATTATACCAAACCAGCAACCGAGCCCCTACTTAAGCCAAAAAAGAATTTAAAGGAACGTTTTCGATTTGAAATTATCCCTGAATTTTTTTCCTGCAAACTATTTGATGTCTTTATAAGACCTGTCTTGTTATATATATGTATATATACATAATGGTAAGGTCTCGTTTAAGAAAAACTATTTTCCATTTGAAATCTTCGAAGCGATTAGAACAAGATGGCTGTTTAGTGATACTGTGTCTTCATAAGATGAATAAACCGCGGGTAATATTTCAGCCAAAACATAACTGCATGAGTAGGTTTTCTGTTGCCTCTTTTTATTATACAACAATTCATGTTACAGAGGCGGATTTGAGTCTCCACTTTTGTTGGAAAAATTTGGTTGATTACGCAGAGAATCATTGAAGCTTTACATGAACGGACTTCTCTTAGGCAGTCAGTTTCTGGATCCGCCACTGTGTTATATTTTTAATGAGTTCATATCCAGGGGATTAACCGTATTTTAAATAAGCTATGCATAAAATAAATCCCTGAAACATGATTTTTTCGTAGATTGTATAGTTTTGCTCTAGATAGATTTAAAGAGACAATATTTAGAAGATGTTTTTTTGCTGCAGACTTAATATAAGATAAACCATATGCCCAATGATTACTTAAAGATGAAGTTAAAACATATATATGCATGACTTCCACTCTTAGACAGTTCAGAGCTCCTTATTAAAATATCTGAGATAAACTTTGAAGAAGTTTCAGGCTAGAAGTTGAAATCGGGAAAATTGGAAACATGCAGAGACTAAATTGCAATTGTGGGCATGTCCTTCAACAGTTAAAAAATATCATGACCATGTTTTTGTTTCATGTTTATACTTCACTATTGCGTTTTCGTGTCATTTGCAAATAAAATTATTAGCAAATGAAGAGAGATAACTCTAGTGCATATCGATAGTTTCCAAAAGACTACAGAAGTTTTGGTAAAGATTTATGACTTCAATCAAGGTTGAATATTGGTAGGAGCCGGTTATTGCTAAGAAAACGTAATCTAAAATATGGAACCAGACATATTTTGGCAAACCAGACATAGTTTGATTGTACCAGACATATTTTGGCTATACCAAACATATTTTAAATCCAGATTAGGGAGCTCCCATTTGAAAAAAGGCAGAATGAGCAACTTGGCTAAAAAAAAAAGGCAGGATGAGCAACTTGGCTAAAAAAAAAGGCAGGATAAACTGAGATAAAAAAGTTAGGACCGAAAAGAGTGAAAAATAAAAAGGCAGGACAGAGATTACAACGAAAAAATGCAGGACAAAATTTTTCATCCTAGACCCCCCCCCCCCCCCCCATAAAAAATCAAACGGTAGCTTCCTTACTATGAAATTATAAAAAGAAATGCTGTGATGAAAACGGTCTTTCATATCTATAAGTGTTCTTCTTATATGTTTGCTTTATTTCGACAACTAGAAACATAAGAGTAGTTGTGAGAATACATGTAGGGTAATAATAAAACTGTTATAGATAGAAACATAGATTTATCAAATTATGTCAGAATTAGCTGGACCTTGTGGACGTGCCCAATGCAAATGCGAACATAGAGCCTTCATACGGTCCTTTATCTCCTTTTTACAAATACTATGTTTGTCGTGTTTTGTATCTTTCGATTCACAGGCGATGTTCCATGTGAGTTCACGATGCTTGAGATTCACAAATCTACATTATATCTTACAAAAAACGGAGATCTTTATGAAACAAAGGTTAAGTTTATTAAGTTATTTGAGATGCCAAAAAATTTGAACAGTTTTATCAATGTCCACTGAGTCCCACTGTTGTCTTACATAGGGACACCAGTACTCGACGAAATTCTCATCGATCTTGCATCTGGCATAAGTGTCAATACTAAGTTTACCGATTTCATACAAGTCTGTATCTATACATCCCGCATTTCACAAGCTTAAACAGCATGTCTATTTTTTGGGTTTAATGGTCAAGTTTTTCTGTAGTATATACAACAATTGAACTCTTTTAAGAAAAGAAATCAAACGTTGATGATGTTTGCACGGCTTGTAAAATGTTTCTGCATTTGTTGAGAAGATGTTGATATTTTCTAGTGTGCTCGATTGTTAGAAGTTCTAAAACAAATATCGACATGTTGAAAAAGTCGGTAGAGTAATTATTCTTAAATTATATCCAAATACATCTGAAGCATACAGCGAGTACCACAGTACTAACTAAAGAGTAAAAAAGTTTAAGCTGTAAATCGACGGGAATACATGTATTTCTTGGGTATAGAGGACACGAGGACTTCTGTACTTGATTAAGTTTTTTATGTGTCGTGCAGTTCAAAGGCTATCTTTGTTATACCAAAAGTTACCAAGAATGAGTAATAAGTCATTATTCCAATGCTTTCTCCACATCTTTGTTAGTTAAAGTCACTGCTTTAGTTTGGTTGTATTCATTTTTATATTTTATTTTCTTGAAATCCTTCCTATCATTCAGAGGACAGCGCAATATCATTCGCAAACAGTATAAATTATAAACAATTTAGCATACTAATGATTAGCTAGTTTGATGGTGGTGCATCGTTCATATAAATTTTCATGGTATAAAGTCTTTCTTAAATGCATGTATAAAAACATTGTCGAGGTTTTTAAATACTTATTTAAAATGTCAGGTCACTTGAAATACTATCAAATTCTGATTTAGTGTTCTCATTAACTAAGATAAAGATTTATCAATTGAAACATTTAAACAAAGCGTTCATGTTTTATCATAGCCCCTCATTGTTACTCATCTACCCGTGTAATATGTTGTTTTGTGATCGGGTCCCGCTCAGTTCGTCTTGTCTCTACATATCAATTATTGTTAGATTGATGTAGAATTGAGTTAGAAAAAAGGAAAGAAATATGGAAGACGGCGAAAAGAACAAAGACATAGATGTTGTGAAAACAAGCGAAATAAGTGTTATCGAAAAAGATGAAAATGACAATTTTGAAAGCCACCGAAAGTTGTCTGTATCGTCTATATCATCTTCGTTGTCGCACGAGAGCGTCTCAAATGCGTTTTCACGAGCCACTGACACTTCAGATATGCGACTGATTGTCGAAGGGAAACCTTTATACGTTTCCAGATTAGTTTTGTCCATAATTTCACCAGTTTTTAAGGAAATGTTTGAAAGACGTGCCAGGGAATTATCACTGTTTGAAATTCCACTTTCTGGTCGAAAATATGATGAAATGTTGGAATTCTTGTACAGTGTTTATCCTGACAGTTTAAAACCTATTTCAGGTAAGAAATTTCTCGTAAAACACGCAAAATATTCTTCTGAAATTCAATGGTTGATGCTATATCAGCTGAATTCACGATCTAGTACCGAGCAGGGATCATTTTCGTATGACGTGAACATGTGATATTCTGAGCTGCATATATTCTGATATTAGGTTGTTCATTTTCTGTCTCATTAACGTTTAACAATCATCTTTAATTCTGAGTTTGTCTCATCATGACGTCACTTGAAGATTTAGTGATATAAAATGTTTTATTTTGATATTCTATTTGAGAGTTCCTTTATATGTAACTTCTCCTCATACACGAGGGTATAGATTGGGAGTCGTTAATTTCTGTAGCCTTTAACTTCTTCGCTCATTATTCTTTTATCTTTAAAAATAATGGCTATTCTGTATTTACTTGATATCGGCATTCAGGACATTGTTCTTTTTTGTAATAAGTATAGTTTTACCTGGAATACTTTAATTTTTGCAGTTTTCCGTAGACACAAATATATTATTGTTACATTCGTAATTAACAGTCTATGGAAGAAGCGTATCGATAAAAACTTTTCTTATATCACATAGCAATATTGTCTAATATCAGTTGTAAATATGCAGACATTCCATGCGGAAAATGTTGTTTTCGGCAACGAAAAATTAAGAAAATACTAATTTTAAAACTTATTGTTCAAATACAAACAACAATTGAGTCTTAATATACATGCAGAAGTTATTTACAAGCTTAAGTTTATGTCAGTGTAAAATTTGAAGTGCTGTGTTTTTCTTATATACATAAATAAACAATGCGATACTTTTAAAATATCAACGCGATACTTTTAAAATATCATAGCGGTGTTTTTGTTATATCAATAGTAGTACCGATTAGTATTAATATTAGACGGTTGTACCCATATTTTGACAATTTTACCTATTATGTCTGTTTTGTTCCCTCATCGTTGTAAATATGACAGAATTTGATGAGACTGTCATACACGTGAGAGGTGAAGTGCTATAAAACCAGGTTCAATCCACCATTCTCAAAATTTGAAAATGCCAGTACCGAGTCATTAATATGACAGTTGTTATCCATTCGTTTGGTGTGTTTTATCATTTGATTATACCATTTGATAAGGGACTTTCTGATTTGAATTTTCCTCGGAGTTTAGTATTTTTTTTAAATTTTACTTCTTAGTAGTATTGTATGTAAATAAGCAGTTTTAAGACCATTGCTTAAATTCAAATTGTTTTTGGTAACATCTTACAAATTTCTCAATTGGTTTTGGAAGCAAATCTAATCAAATAAGAATTTAATAAACAATGCCGTAATCAAATAATCAAATAGCTAAGTATCAAAATGATTGACATGTACTTTTGAATCTCCTTTTTTTTTTTTTTTTTAAATTAGACCGTTGGTTTTCCTGTTTGAATGGTTTAACACTAGCAATGTTCTTGTTCCTATTTAGCGTGGTGTTCGCTGTGAGCCAAGGCTCCGTGTTTAAGGACCTACTTTGATCTATAATGGTTTACTTTAAACAAATTATTACTTTGATGGAAAGTTGTCTCATTCGAACTTATGCACCATCTTCTTATATCTATAAATCTTTAAAATTTCCCCTTATAAATAACTGCTTTCCAGTCCTCCAACTGAACAATCTAAATTTATGAATATAGAAAAGATATATAGATATAGGAAGATGTGGTGTGAGTGCCAATGAGACAACTCTCCATCCAAATAACAATTTAAAAAAAAGTAAACCATGATTATAGGTCAATGTACGGCCTTCAACACGGAGCCTTGGCTCACACCGAACAATAAGCTATAAAGGGCCCTAAAATTACTAGTGTAAAACCATTCAAACGGGAAAACCAACGGTCTAATCTATATAAAAAAAACGAGAAACGAGAAACACGTATATATTACATAAACAAACGACAACTACTGTACATCAGATTCCTGACTTTGGACAGGTGCAAACATTTGCAGCGGGATTAAACGTTTTAATGGATCCAAACTTTCTCCCTTTTTCTGAAACAATAGCATAACATCACAACATAGAAAAACACACGATAAAATATCAATTGGCAGATTTAACTCAATCGAAAAACGTAAATTAATACACAATGAACGAATGAACGAATATACACATTTCTAACGTCAAAAGACATTTAAATCTTATTTATTTGTGTTCTAAACATTTTTTTTAGTACTCATTGAAGAAATGAATTTATAACAAGCGATACTGATTGTTATTTTGCACTAAGAAAAGTTCGCGTATTTATACGATCGGTTACTAGCCAAAAAACGAAAGTCAAATCTCTGTGGCAACAATACATCAGAATACTTTCACGGTCATCGCGATGTAAAAAAGCGTCCACGCGGCAAGCTCATTATGTTCATAGAAATATCGATTTACCAACGGGAAAAGTCTTTGATATCCAAAAAGAACTGTCTTCCTTCTCAATATCTTTTGCTATGTTAAAAATAAATATATTTTCTGTTTGACAGGATTTTTGATTTTCGTTGTATCTGAAGTTGTCCAATTTGTATAGTCTGAGGCTACTCAGTTGGTATCTTCAAAGAGCGTGACATCAGCATTTGTACATTTTAATTTGTTTGGATTATTGATTTTACCATTTGAATATTCATTGTAATTTGGAGCTGTATTGGATTGGATTGTTTGAATGAATGTTTCTTTTAAGAAATGATATTTTTGTCTATTTCGATATTACCAAAGTGGGTAGACTATAGCAGTGTGACCAGTATATTAGAATCTAATAGGTCGGTAGACATATTTGCAACCGCTTTTAAATTCCGCCATTGCATCATCACTTCAAATAGAATTATAAAAAAGAAGATGTGGTAAGATTGCCAATGAGACAACTGTCCACAAGAGACCAAAATAACGCAGACATTAACAATTATAGGTCGCCGTACGGCCTTCAACAATGAGCAGTCAGCTATAAAAGGCCCCGATAAGACAATGTAAAACAATTCAAACGAGAAAATAACGGCCTTATTATATAAAAGAAAAATGAACGAAAAACAAATATGTAACACATAACCAAACGACAACCACTGAATTACAGGCTCCTGACTTGGGAAAGGCACATACATAAATAATGTGGCGGGGTTAAACATGTTAGTGGGTTAAACCATGTGATTGAAAACAATAGACTGAACAGGTTGTTAATACTTTCAACTATCAAAAGGGTCAAGCAACATTTTCGGAATGATAAGTTCATGTAAGCGTTAATTGTGTTATAGTTACGAAATTGTAGTGATGTTGATCCTAAAACATTGAACTGGTCATGATCTAAGTTTGTGAATTATGTTTGCAGTTTTCATGGCATGCATTGTGACTTGTCATCGTATTAATTCTATATTAGAAAACTATAGCAGTTATATTAGAAAAGTATCGCATTATTAAATTTTTATATTAAAAAATCATCGCTATGATATGAGACAAATATCGCATTGATATTTTAAAATATAGCAGTATCGTTGACTTATAGGTGATTTTGGCGTCGCAAACAATTGAATCAGTCATCTCAATTGCATTCCACTGAATTTGCTACATGATATTTATAGAATGTGTACATCTACAAATGATAAATCGTGCATTTATGTTTCATTTATTCAATAATTCAATTTTCTCGTTTAAATACACCTTGCTTGTTATTACATCAAATAACTCATGAAAATGATACACCAGACGTATGTCATGTTAAATGTCAACCTGTTTTAAGAAAAGAGTCATTACTTTATACCGAGAAATCTGCCTTTCTTCGTACAAATGCTAACATTCGTCTGAAATTTCCCACAATGCAAAGACAATATCGCTCGTTGATATAAGAAAAGCTTTTATCGAATCGTTTCTTCCATAGACTGATTAATAGGTTCCTTATCCAACCCTACATTCCGGCAATTAGTCTCCAATGTAACAATACCTTTTTTTTTTTTTATTATTGTTACATTTCCATGAAACCGTAGCCAGTGCCTTTTTTATACTTTGGCACACCAATATTCTATATTTTTTATTTGTTTTGTGCCAATTTTTCTCTATTCTTTATGTTTTTGCGCATTGTTCTCTATTCTGTAACCCCCATCCACGCCCTCATACAAAACAACTTATAAGTATATTCCATGAAATCGTTGTTTGATTGTGTCAGTCATAGGTTATTTCAAACATGTTTTTTTTTCATTTTTAGACAAAAAACTCGATGTTTTACAAGAATGTAATGTGTTTTTCCTTTTTCAGATGAAAACCTCTCTGTGTTGCTCAAACTTTCAGAGGAATACAAAGTACAAACGTTAAAGAATCGTTGTTCGCAGTTTATGCTGAGACAGATAGAAAATGGACCAAAATCATTACCAGTGGATCAACTCGTCTGGTTCATGAAATTGGCAGATCATTATAAACTTGAAACCATTATAGACAAAGCTATAGAACAGGCAACCAGAACGCCCTCAGATTTATTAGAAAACAATTCAGAATTTTATGATCTTTCACCAACAACAACTACAAAAATATTTATGGGTAGACTGCGACTATTTGAAAAGGCCCATCAAAAAATTCAGAAGAAAGTAGCAGAAATTGAAGCCCACTGTAGCGTTTATCATAAAAAAGACAGTATTTGTACGAAGTGTTACGTATCAATAGGAAAATTAGCAGTTGGCGAGTTTTTAAGGTTATGACATTAAAATCAAAAAGGTTCTCAAGTTGGTTATAACAGCAAACTACACAGGCAAAATTTGCTCACATGAATTTCACATCAAACTCACGTGAAATTCACATGAAAAATTTCACGTGAGATTCACCTCAATCGAGCTTATACATGAAACTCACGTGAAAATGTTCATGTGAATTTCACGTGAATTGAGATTCACATGAATCTGATGTGAAATTTTTCACATGAATTTCACGTGAAATTTACAACAAAAAAATTTGATATTTTTCATGATTTTAATTAAATTTAAAAATTTAGATGTTATTTGAATAACTCTATTTTAAAAATTCATGTGAATTTCACATGAAATTTTTTTACGTGAGTTTCATGTGAAATTCACATGAGTTTCACATCAGAATCACATGAAACTCACGGAAATTGTTTTCACGTGAGTTTCACGTATAAGCTCGTTTGAGGTGAAATTGATGTGAATTTCACGTGAGATTCACATGAATTTAAATTCACGTGAAATTGATGTGAGTGAAATTTGCCTGTGTATATAAATAAACAATCAAAATAAATGAAAGAGTCACAATTAGATTCGTGTTCTGCAGCACAAGTGGGAAATAACCAATGTACAGAGATTTTAAAATTGGAATTAACTACAGCTAGTCAGTGCATAATTTTTTTTATATATATTTACGTATAATGGTAAACATATATATATACAGTTGTCCTTCCTTCGTCAATAAATCGGAAAATTACTCGAAAACGCTGTAACATATTGTCATGAAACTTTGATGAATTGTTTTCATCTATTGACGATTTTTATAAATTATATATATAGAAAAAAAAGGCAAAAATCTAAACATCAGAAACAGGTCCATGCCCCAAGTTTCTCCAGTGTTTTCACTTACGGACGAAAAGTCGACAGGATATATTCTCTTTAAATTGACCCGAGCGAAGGCAATCTAAGAGATACACTAAGATTCAGACAATATGTGAAAAAAAAGTTTTCATATGTAACTTTGGTTCGAAGAACGAGCAGTGTGTTCCTGCAACGGAAATTATAATTCATTTTAAAAATACCTTTAGATATGGTCCGAATATTCATATGGTCCAGGCCCATCAATAACCAAACGATTATTTACTCATGATCATACACCTATGCACGGACCATATGAGTAAACATATATGGTCATGATCATACGCGTATCATATGCGAATGGTCCAAATCCTCTTTTTATGAATATGGTTCGTTTTGCTTAGGCTTTTGTGTTCTATGCTGTGTTTTGTGTACTATATTGTTTGGTCTATTTCTTTTTTCGCCATTGGCGTACGCCAGTTTATTTTCGGTTTATGAGTTTGAATGTCCCTCTGGTATCCTTCGCCTCTCTTTTAATTCTATTCACAGTGACTCTATGTTGCATTAAATCCCGTATAAGTTTTCTTGTTTTGAGATATAAATACCCTCCCACACTCTCCCCGCCCGATTTTCTAATCCTGACTTTTCTACCCTAATGGTAAGAATTAGAAATTTAAATAGATATTATTAACTTCAAGGTTATTTTCAATATAAAACGGAAGAACAAAGTCACTTGCAAAATCAGGAAAACACTTATATCAGATGGACCAACAAACGAAATATGACATTTTTAAAACGCGGAAGAAGGAAATATTGATTCAATTATCAGGAAAAGTTTAAAGTACATATATGAAACAATTCCCAAGACATAATTTGAATGATTTTTTTATAGTTCTATATTATTAACTGTACAGAAATGGACCATGGAAAACAGCTGTGACCGATTATAAGTTCACAGTTTTGTCGTCAAGAATAGATCCAAACGGAGTTTCTGAGCTACACGAATGCAAATTTCTTTCAAGAAAAAATAAAAGGCGAATTGATGCATATAAGTCTGTGTGTATTTACTTTATGTTTGTAATCCTGAAGCCTCTCTGTATTCAAACTTTTAATGTATTCCTATGATAATGTCAAAAATGAAAGTGTGGATTAATACATAGTTATTTTCACCCGACATGTTTGCTTTTACTGTTCATAGATATAGGAAGATGTGGTGTGAGTGCCAATGAGACAACTCTCCATACAAATAACAATTAATCCATAAAGATTGCAATATTCATTTGTTAAAAAATCACCCATTACTTAATAATTATGAGTTAGACGCGACCAAGTTAAGAACACGAATGACAAGCAGAGTGAACTCACTGTACAGAAAACAAGATTGCTGTTTTGTTCATATTTACAATCTTAGTCAAAGTTTGGAAACTAAAGTAACTATTCATGGTACAAGAATGATGTTTGCGGTTAGAACCATATCGGAGACTATCATGCCTACATATTGTGTCACCCGAGACAGCCAAAAGGATGCCGCATTAAAACAAAGGGTTTACAGTCGGACGCGTAAAAGTTCAAAGAAGACTATATTTCTATACCAAAGTCTACACTCGGGGTAACAAATTGAGTAGCTAGAAATACAGATACCACATGAAAATCGTTTCTATGAAATAAATTTGCTTAATCAATTTAAAAAAAATATGTTGTCGGACTTATGAGGCGACAGAACAACAGGATGTCAGAATATCGACCGTCAAAAAGTTAAAGTTTTGGGCAATTTAAGCTTAATTTTTGGACATAAAGCAAACCTGACAAAAAGCAACAAACGTTGCTGATAAAATACAAAATATTCAGAGAAAAAGTTGCTGACAGAAACAAGATTTAAGAACTAAAACAAAGTGGGACAAAACGCAAATTACAGACAAAAAACACTACAACAATCAATCGTGGTAAAGGTCACTTCAAAACAAAAAATATGAGAAACAGCAGTAAAAGAGTATTTAATTTAGTCATCAAATCAATTTTTTCTGAAAGAAAACAATATTGTTGAAATCTAAAGTTATAACATTACCGCTTTGTTTGTCGGCACTAGAAACCCTATATAAATGTTTGTTTTACGTAACATAACGTAGAATAGAAAGCATCAGCCCACTTCATTATAGTCGTCCTCTTCGTGTTCTTGTTTGTATTAAAAATTAAATATGAGTTTATGTGAATCCTCCACAGTCTGTATGGCTCAGTCTAGTACCATTCTTGAAGTAAAATCGTGGCCAGCAATCCGTAAAACATAGATCAATACTGTAATAAAAAAAAAACACCATGAGAGAAGTGACCGGCTTTATTTCATACATTCAAGTTTATCTCACAGAGGCTATAGCGTAAAATCATTAGAATATAGTGAAACTGAAAAGACAAAAATCCCACCGAATACCAAGTAAAGAAAAAACAAAGCAACAAACAAATGCAGCCTTTAACGCTGATGTCACAAACTTTTTTTCAAATCAATCACTAAAAATTGGAAATTACATGTTGTAAATCGTTGCCTTGAAGAAAGTTTGTTACTGAATGTATCTGAAGCTTAACAGTACTAAAGATATATTTTGTGGTGTTTTATATTCTCATTCTTGTTCATTTTTGTTTGAATGATAGTTGCTTGCTTAACGGCTTTCGTCCAGTGGAAATCGATTCGTAAATACCAAGGACGATATGCTATCTAAAATGAATGCAAAAGTTTTGTTCTGCAAGGTAGGCTGAACCCACAAGGATGGAAATTTCGAATGGAAAGTAGGATATGTAGGAAATTCGAAGGTGACATATATTGAGTCAAGCAATCTATGGTCACCTCAAACAATTGTGCAAGGTTTCTTCTACGTTCCGAAATAAACGACTAGCTAAAGTTCTCGTCGAAGTACCCTTGCAATTTGCTTCTTTTAATTATCCATTAGAATATCTTATATTTAGTAGCCTCGAATAAACAAAGGAAAAAGTCGTCAAGAAGATCCCAGTGGGAATCAGATTGTATGAGGGGTCCATAGGTGACCAGTGGGAATCAGATTGTATGAGGGGTCCATAGGTGACCAGTGGGAATCAGATTGTATGAGGGGTCAATAGGTAACCAGTGGGAATCAGATTGTATGAGGGGTCCATAGGTGACCCGTGGGAATCAGATTGTATGAGGGGTCCATAGGTGACCCGTGGGAATCAGATAGAATGAGGGGTCCATAGGTGACCAGTAGGAATCAGATTGTATGAGGGGTCTATTGGTGACCAGTGGGAATCAGATGGTATGAGGGTCCATAGGTGGCCTTTTGACGGGGAAAAATGTTTGCCATATCTAACAAGCATTAATTTTCCACTGGCAATACATATTACGCATCAACTCAGTTATCTTTTGTGCGTAATTTTTAATTTGTTCCGAATATTTGCCTCTGGGTGTTAAACAAGCAACAATCAATAAATCAAGCATTACCTCGTGGGTTCATTATTTAACAACAATGACTGGTAAACTATTAACAAGTTTAGTAACAACTGTTTACCTCTCAGGCAATGTTGACGTCAGATAGACATGATAGAGTAGGCTTTTTTTAAATATTTCATTATGGATACGTTTAGAAGTACTTTTACATAATTTGATTTCAAATTTTTATAATGAAGCATCTATGAATTTGGCTACACATGCATATTATATTATACATGATAATTGTGTAGTTACTACTTACTCGCAGACGGCCTCTTTGACCTGACAATACATATTGTTACAGTGGTTTTTGTTTAACTACTTACTCGCAGACGACCTCTCTGATCTGACAATACATACTGTTACAGTGGTTTTTGTTTGTGTAGTAACTACTTACTCGCAGACGGCCTCTCTGATCTGACAATACATATTGTTGCAGTGGGTTTTATGCAGTTATGACTGAGCTGCATTATGCGAGCACCCTAGATTTGTGTTCTACCCAATAAATGCTGAAATACTTGCAATTGTTATTATCTAGCTGGCTACTATGTTATATATAACCATGATAACTAATTGAACACTTTTAATTCTGGATTACAAAAAAAATATGACAAAAAAAACCTTAAATGATCGTCGAATTACCCAAAAGTTTTGAAGTCGCACATGTTTTTGGCTATTAAAGATGTCAAAGAACAATTGTATGAAACATTTAATCGCCGAAAATCTGTAAAGACAAGCAGTTTAGAATTCCCAAATGGCAAAAGTCGTAGGAATATATTGTTTGTCGTCAATACGTAGTACAACTACGTCAGTAATCTATTATATAATAAGTTCAACTGTTCATGCTGTTGGCGGCAATTTCAACTTGAATTAGAAGACGAAATTTTGGTATCTTTTCAATTTGGAGGCAGGGGTTTAAATTAGCGGTGGTCCGAGGTCCGCGACTTTCCACTTTTGCAATCGGAATTTCGACTTGGTTACTAGCTACGCCCGACGGACCGTCCACTTGAAAGACAATAAAAAATAACTTGGCAAACCTTGTCACCAAAGACAAAATCTCCAAATAAACGATCTCAAAACTTATTTTCATCATTATTATTCATGACAGCGATGTTCATTTTGTTCAACCGCTAGCTTTATACAGAAAATTGCCGACGTATAATGTGTAAATTCGAGTAAAATCGTATCTGACTAACAAAAACAACATTTAAAACACAATAACCATGGCTACCGTGAAGAAGACAATTACAATATCGGATCCGATTTCGGAAGCGGATAATGATAATTCCGGGTTTTGGCGATCAACTACCAAAAAATCCAGGCTGGTGACAAAATACATCTATGCATGGTAAATGAATATGAACACTAGAATTGAAAACCAAAAGATAGATGTAAAAGAAAGAAAAAGCAGAAAATATTTTATACAGAAACTCAAAATTACAAATTTTAATGTCAAAATCCAACACAATGTGACAGCTGGGAACAGTATATATGTTCCTAGTCACAGTATAAATTTTCTTTATCGATCAGTGATAAATGATAATACTGCATGTAAGATGCTTTTAAAGTGTAAACATATTACTGCAATTTTGAAGGGGTATTTTTTTCTCAATTTTGAAGGGTCAGTTAAAGTAGCTGGAAGTTTCTTACTTTATTTCCACAGATAATGCAACTGTAATATATAACACCTGGATGTAAGCAAATCATATGATATATAGGTGGCTTCCTTTTGGCCACTCTCTGATTTGACAATATGTATTGTCAGATCAGAGCGGCCGTCTGCGAGTAAGTAGTTACTACACAAACAAAAACCACTGTAACAATATGTATTGTCAGATCATAGAGGCCGTCTGCTAGTAAGTAATAACTGATACAAAAACTACTGTAACTATATGTATTGTCAGATCAGAGAGGTCTTCTGTGAGTAACTAGTTACTACACAAACAAAAACCACTGTAACAATATGTATTGTTAGGTCAAAGAGGCCGTCTACGAGTAAGTAGATAATACACAAACAAAAACCGCTGTAGCAATATGTATTGTCAGATCAAAGGACCCGTCTGCGAGTAAGAAGTTACTGATACAAAAACCACTGTAACAATATGTATTGTTAGTTTTTGTATCAGTTATTACTTCTCTGGTCTGACAATACATATTGTTACAGTGGATTTTGTTTGTGTAATAACTACTTACTCGCGGACGACCTCTCTGATCTGACAATAAATTTTGTTATAGTGGTTTTTGTTTGTGTAGTACTGAACTACTTACTCACAGACAACCTCTCTGATCTGACAATACATATTGTTACAGTGGTTTTTGTTTGTGTTGTAACTACTTACTCGCAGAAGACCTCTCTGATCTGACGATACATATTGTTATGTAGTTTTTGTTTGCGTAGTAACTACTTACTCGCGGACGACCTCTCTGATCTGACAGATCAAAGGACCCGTCTGCGAGTAAGAAGTTACTGATACAAAAACCACTGTAACAATATGTATTGTTAGTTTTTGTATCAGTTATTACTTACTCGCAGACGGCCTCTCTGGTCTGACAATACATATTGTTACAGTGGATTTTGTTTGTGTAATAACTACTTACTCGCGGACGACCTCTCTGATCTGACAATAAATTTTGTTATAGTGGTTTTTGTTTGTGTAGTACTGAACTACTTACTCACAGACAACCTCTCTGATCTGACAATACATATTGTTACAGTGGTTTTTGTTTGTGTTGTAACTACTTACTCGCAGAAGACCTCTCTGATCTGACGATACATATTGTTATGTAGTTTTTGTTTGCGTAGTAACTACTTACTCGCGGACGACCTCTCTGATCTGACAATACATATTGTTATAGTGGTTTATGTTTGTGTAGTAACTACTTACGCACAGACAACCTCTCTAATCTGACAATACATATTGTTACAGTGGTTTTTGTTTGTGTTGTAACTACTTACTCGCAGAAGACCTCTCTGATCTTACGATACATATTGGTACAGTGGTTTTGTATCAGTCACTACTTACTCGCAGACGGCTTCTCTGATCTGACAATACATATATTGTTACAGTAGTTAATTATTCTTTGTGTAGTTCAGTAATACTTACTTGCAGACGGCCTCTTTGACCTGACAATACATAGAATTACAGTGTTTTTTGTATCGATCTGCGCACTTCAATGGGCGCCTTCCATCAGGACACATCACTTCAATCGGGGCAAAAATGGCTAAAATAAAGAAAAAAATGTGTTCATTTTATATCTTCATGTTTTTAGGCAAAATATGAAATAAAAGGAATCTATCAAACTAGTTGGAATATAATATGATATTGTGCAAACTAAATTATATACTTACTGAAAGTTTGTTCAAGGTAATACAAATTAAGATGTTTTGGTAATGATTTTCAGATTATATTTTAATTATTTAATATATTAAAAACCTCGCAATCATGTTCACAATAATATAAGTCAAAAGCTTTCTTTAGAAAAAAATATCAAAACTTGAAAAGTAAGTAGAATAAATATAATGATTATTTCGAAACCTCTGCTGCGAAGACTTTTTAAATGTGTTGATAGAACTTTGTTTAGCCAAGGACTTGTATGATTAGACCTTGTAACAGTATAAATGTTCCTGATTAGGCCTACTACCTGGTGTTCAAGAATTAACTGCATGTGGTGTATCATCGAAGTAAGTTAAAGATTCACCAAACTTTGAATTGTTTAGCGAGACGTGAAGTTCAAGGATAATGCTAGCTTCTCTTAATTCTAAATTAGAATATGTTATATGTAGTAGTCACAAAATCATAAAGAAAAAAAGGCGACAAGAAGGAGAGCCCAGTTAAATCCCACGGGAATTAGATTGTTTGTTGAAAAACACGACTTTAAAGTAACAAATATGTTGTTAATTAATAAATCAAGCATTTTGATGATGTCAGTTTCAGAAAATGTTTATTTGAATAGGAGTGGATTTTTTTTACAAAGAACGATTTATCACTCCATAAAACAAGATATCTACGTCATTATACAGGACGAATTCTTCCAATTTTAGTTTGTAATGTACTTGTTTAAAGGATAAAAAAGTGAAATGTTTAATACTTTTGCAAGAGGAAAGAAGCTTAGATTATTTATACAGATCTTTGGACTTTTTATATCCACATCTGAATCATATGTTCTGTCACTCTCGCACCGTTTCCATGTAAAGTCTAGAGAAGATATTCCGAATGTTGTCTTTTTACAAAAATCCACTTTTGTGTATCTTTTGAAACAAAACAAAAAATTAGTTTATGTGCCCAAGTGATAGTTCTGTTATATAACATGCTTAAGCCCCCCTCCCCCCAAAAAAAGTCAATGTCTAAATTTCGACCAAATTTATCTCTAAAAGTAGCATATGAAGGTATCTTTTTTATTACATTCTTCAATTGACTAGATGAGAAATAGACATTAAAGCTTATATGAATACTTAAAAGATTCGTCGAAAATCGACAAAATGGATCAAAACTTAAAAAAAAAAAAAAAAAAAAAACAAGGGTCACAGTCTGTGAATACGAATTACACTTGATTAATGGAAACTTAACGGAGATCTTAATAAGTCCGTTAACGGATGTTTTGTGAATAAGCCCCCAGATGTTTAGACATATAAAAAAAACAAGATTTGATCCGATTATTATAGATTTTATGAAGCACAAATTACAACAAGAAAAGGGCCAAGGGCAAAGTAATTTTCAAATTACACATTCACCATGACATGTATTGTAAATAAAAAAAATACATTAAAAAATATCATTTGTTATCTAACCAATTAAGATAAGGTAAACATAAAACACAATATAAGAAAACATGAAAATATAGAAAACTACATTCTACTGTTCACTGTTACTACTGGACTATTTAACGTTATACATATGAAATACAATTCGAGTACTGATAAACCAGACCAAAACAATAAGTTTACACAACTTACTGGCTGGAATAAGACACACTATCCATATTAACACTACGTATAAACCATCCATTGTGTTAAATTATACACGAATGTATATTACACGTACTTACC